>VZRZ01000572.1:298675-427260 GCA_013398175.1 Climacteris rufus
TGACGGTGATGTCTGTGTCTGTGCTGCCCGCAGCGCTCGTGGTGCGGTTCCTCACCCGGCGGTTCATCGGCGACTACGAGCGGAACGCAGGTAGGCGAGTGGCGGCGCGGCTTTGTTCCTGCCGGGATGGAGGGCGGGCAGGGGGTCCCGCGGAGCGGGGGGAGCGGCCCCGGCCGCTTTGCCGTCCGCGGGTGCCGCCCCTGGGGGTGCCGGGCTGGAGGGCGCGGGTGAGAGCCCTGAGAGAGTGCAAGCCCCAGCGCTGGGCCGAGGCACAGGTGGGACAGAAAGAGCTCGCTCCCCGCGGGCTGCGGGGCTCTCGGCAGGTGCTGGCACCGGCCGCAGCCCCAAGGTTCCGCGGCTGCCCATTCCCTGAGAGCCCGTTCCCTCCCCGGTCTGCGCGCAGCCCTCGGAAAAGGGCACGCCGGGCTCTGCCAAATGCGATTTGTGATCGCAGCAACTCTAGAGATGGGTTGTGCTGCAGCCCTGGTCCCTGACAGAATTCACTTTTTGTGGTGAAAGTGCCCCTTTTTTGAAGGAGTCTTTTAGCTAAAACACGGAAACGTTCTGTAAACCTCCTGTTGTATTGTTCTTTGCAAACTGAGTGCCAGCAGCTGCACGGGCTAGGCAGGGCCAGCTTAAAGGGGAAAATGGAGAGGTGATATGATGTACCTCATTCAGTGAGTACAGTGCAGAGTCTAAACTAATGCCAATGTAAAATATACAGCCTTCTGTTGAGGAAACGACTTGAAAAAGCCAAACAAATAGAAAACCCCAACCAACCCAGAAAATCTTACAGGCTAGACAACAGGGAGCTTCATTAAAGTGTGGAAATACTAAATGACAAGAAAACTGATTTTCTGTATAATAAAAGCTGGCTATTTTGCATGCTTATCATTCAAACTAAGACCATTTTGAAGGGTGATTAAGTTCCAAGTTGCCCTCTCTTTCATGCCAAGGTTCAATACAAGTCAATGCAAGATTTAATCCCAGGTTTCTAGTAACATCATAAATATTGTTAACACCCAAAAAGCTTGTAACACTGGTTTCTGGCTTCATAAGTGGTGATATGACTTTCCCTACACAACTAATGGGCAGCAGAAACAACATTTGTCTGTAGAGTGGTGACTGTATTTGTGAACCTGTTGGTGTCCTTGTCAGGTAATCTCTACAGCAGGCACATCCAGGTAGATGGAGAGATGTTGGCCATCCAAGTGCAAGATACTCCAGGAGTTCAGGTGAGCTAGATGTAACCATGCAGTTTACCTGAGTAGCTCTAAATGTTTGTGTGCTTGTGTCCCTCAGTGCAGCATCTTGTTATTGGCTTTCTAGGAAGTATTTTGCTGTCCATTTCAGTTTGGTGTTCTGTGTGGGAGAGGTGGTAACCTGTGTTTTAACCAGTCAAGCCAGCTGAGTTGTGAGCCTGCAGTGTGCTGGTAGTAAAAGAAAACAACTCACTGTTTCAATGAATCATTTGTTCATTGGAGGCCCATTACTTTTGAGTGGCTGAATTACTGAAGTTCCTTGTTGCTGTATATTGGGAACATGGGAACATTAGGCACAAACCCAGAAACAATTCTGTGCAAATAAGGTATATGTGGAAACAAATGTCATGACCACTGCCCAACAAGCTTCATAAATGTGTATGACAGAAAGTGAAGTCTGCTATATTGTGGCTGTGCTCATTAGTGTGTCACAAGTTAAAGTTTTCAATGTATAGACCTGAGTAATGCTGGATTGTTGCCTTTTTGAACTGGGCAACACTCCAGGTCTAAATGCTTCCAGCTCATATCTTTGCTTCCCCAGACTTACTGTCTAGCCAGTTAATTTCCCATTCTCTGGAACTACAAAGTCTTTCTCCGCATGCAGAACGACTCAGGTCAATTTTCCATTTGAGTATAGCAAACCCCAGTGTTAAATTCCAGCTTTTTGCAGCTGAATCAACATCTGCATTTACTCGCTATGCTCAGATTAAGTTCATACTTACTATGTGAAATCCAAATATATGTGTCTGAAGCTGTAAAATGCTATCTGGCTTTACAGACTCTTGAAGACAGGTTCCTTTAATCTTTTATGACTTCGGCTATCTAATTTGAGACTGTTCATTTTTCAGATCCATGAACACAGTCTGGATTGTAATGAGCAGCTGAACAGATGCATTCGCTGGGCAGATGCCCTGGTCATTGTCTTCTCCATCACTGACTATAAGAGCTTTGAACTACTCAGTCACCTTTACCATCACGTTCGACAGCTGCATCCAGGAAACATGGTCCCTGTTGTCATCGTGGCAAACAAAGCTGATCTCTTGCATATCAAAGAGGTGGAGCCTCAGCAGGGACTTCAGCTGGCCAATATGCTGGGCTGTACTTTCTATGAAGTATCTGTCAGTGAAAACTATAACAACGTCTTCAATGCCTTCCATCTCCTCTGTAAAGAAGTCAACAAACAGCAAATAACCAGCACCCCTGAGAGGAGGAGGACCTCTCTTATTCCACGGCCAAAATCACCCAACATGCAGGATCTGAAGAGAAGGTTTAAGCAAGCTTTGTCTGCCAAAGTGAGGACTGTCACTTCAGTTTGACAGCAGAGCCCTTTGTCTAATCAACATTTAGCTTGAGATTGAAACCTGGGGCGTTTAACACTGGCACATGTAGAGTCCAAGGCATTGGGAAAAGCAGATGGTTTGAGTAACCTTTTTGCATGGTAGAAGTCTTTAAACAGTTGCTTAAAAAAGGAACAGTGTCAGATTGAAAAAGGAAAAAAAAACCCAAAACCTCCTGAAAAATAGTTCTAGCATGTGACTTGCTGAACAAGTATTTTCATTTGGAAAAGGAACTTTTCAGTAAATGAAACAATTTGCCTTTTCCTCATTTGGACAGATTTGGCTTTCATTTATGCAGAAACAACCTTTTTGCTGTAACTCAATTTGGGCAGGGAAACACCCTGAACTGCAGGTCCCTGTTGAGAATTGAATTTTGTTCTCACATGGATGAAGGACAGCATGATGTAACTAATTTTATTGCACAGTAGAACTGGTTTTTCCCTGTATTTCAAAACAAATAAGCAGACATAAAATGGTTCGTGAAAACAAGTATAAAATAAGTGGATGGGACTGAGCATCAAGACTAAACAATGGTCCTTTATATTTTACTAGCCATGTTATTGCTGACTTCACCAGACTCTTTGTTTGCAAAGCTATTGTCCACAGGGTGTAAACATATCTAATTACAAACAACTCTTTTACTGTCTGAAAAAAGTACTCTCCAGACTAAATGATCCAACATGGAGCTTCTGAGGAATGAGTGTGGAGTTGGAGTGATAGTCTATTACAGATGCCATTCTAGGACTTACTTTCCTTCTCTGTCTCTCTCTCCTGTGTGCAGTAGGCACAAAAGAAACAATAGGTGTGAGGCATGGCTGGCTCCAGGCAATGAAGCTGATGGCTTATTCTGAGCTGAGCCAGACCTTATTCGTTCTTAAATACATGGCAGATTTATATAAATACTTTTTTTTTTAATATTGAGCCAAGGGAGTTCACAGCCTAAGGGCCTTATACATATGCACTTTAAAAAAGCCAGTTGTGCTTTTGTTTAAACTGTAACTTATTTATTTTGTGTACAGTTACTCCTCCTAGGGAGTGGACTTTTCATTCTCACTGCCTGGTACAACATTAAATTTTTGAATTGCATGTTTCCTTGTGTGTTCTTTGGGGCTGAGAAACAAGGAGTAACAACCAGTGAAATGCTGAGACAAGGGATATAGCTTTCTCAAGGTAGTTAACATACTTTGCAGAAACAGCAAGGTGTCTTTTCCTGCCTATGCTGTTGCTTTATTAGCATAAACCACGGGGGAGGGGGAGCTCTCACAACTGCTTTACAACTTCTTTCAAGAAATTCTTTAAGGAGAGAAACTGAATAAGGCAAAGACCTTTCAAATTAAAATGGGATCTTCATTTCTACTTGTTGAAAATACTTCGGTATTTCTCTTCAGTGAGAAAGGAATGTTGTGGGGTAGGTCAAAACCTGGAAGAACATGAATTCTAAGTGGCTGCCACTTTCTTCTTAAAAAAAAAGAGAATATTTATGTTTTGAGCTATATCACAATAAAGAACTTCATCAAGTTGCAAGTCTTCAACTAGCTTTTTCATGTTTAAAGTAGCTTTACTAAGTGCCTTCCTGAGGAGGATGTTTGTGCTGGGACTAGGCTGATTGCAGGCTTACCCGGTTAGCACACAGCTGCAATAAGTGATGTGGGGAAACTCTGACACTGTCCTGCTGATGATAATCTTTTGGACCCTGAGCTACTAGCCAAGTGACTTAGGCCTGGATTTGCAAAGAAAATTGAGCCTGCCCTTCCAGTCTGAGCTTATAACAAATAGTGCTCTGGTTTTTTAATATGGTAGTAAACCAATTTCCCAAGGGTGGCTTTATGTTTTCTCCTCTTCATACCCTTTGAGTATTGCTTGGTGTCACAGGCAGAGGACTCGGACACTCCTTGATGTGGTCCTGCACCTGCCCATGCAAATCTCTTCTGTGATGTTTCTACTCACATGGAACTGGCACATCTCTCATCCCATGACTTTTTCCCCAAGCACTTTTCCCCCAATAGCTGCTACAGCTATTTCCTACAAATAAGGAGCTTACTATTGCACTAGGGTCACCGGAAAGACTCCACTGTGCTTTTGGTCTATAAGTACTTGAGTATGAGATGGTGGCTGACTTCCAGCATCCATTACCACAGCTGTGGCCCCACTGGCTGAGAAGATTCCTCCAAAGTGTGTGTGGGCCTGGAAAATTAGTCTCTGCCTCAGTCAGAGGAGCTACTTGACCCAGACGAAGTGCAAGATCACCAGTGTTTGCTTAGATTCACCCCCTGCCTTCTCAATACAGTAGGTCTTTAGGATGGCCAAGTCAGAGACCTGAAAGCATCTGATGAGAGAGGTGAGGGAGCGAAGATCACAACTGGCAGCCTCCAGCACCTCAGGAAAGCAGCAGCATCTCAGAGGTGTGAGTGGCTGAACTCAGCAATGGCCACTGGACATAGGTGACCCTTCCTGCTACAAACAGAGCGTAGGAAACATTCTAGGACATCAGCCAGGACAGAAGGTCTATATTCCTGAGGGCAATCAAATGCAAAAATATTCCGGGTTGCAGGAATATGCAGTTCTGGCATGTGTAGATCTGCATATTAGGAGAAAATGAGAGCATGGATCAGGTTTGGCATGGTAAGAACATTACTTTATTGATTATGGAATTTACAAAACAATCATATTCTAAGAAAGATTGAACAGTACAGAATGAGAGAAAAGAAACCAAGACACCAGCTATTTGCTTTCCAGTTGCTCTGTTCAAACTATTCCTTGAGCTTTTAATATTGCAATATCATAACATTCTCATTTTTAATATCACAAAGTTCCATTCTATAGTAATTCTTATAAATTTCTCTTTCATAGAGGCGACATTGTCCATGCTTTATAATCAGGCCATTGTTTCCTTCCAGCTACTCTAAAGTGAACTTAAACCAAAATGCACCCTTTTCTGAAGACCATTATAAACATTTAGGAGAACTAATGCTAGCTAGTGAACACAATTAAAAAAGCTACTTCCCCTTTAATCTATTCCTTTGGCATAATAAAGAATGCTATGATAGAGTGAATGTCACTGAATTTCACATTCCCATCTCAGTGTAAGCTTTAGTCGTAGCATTCCTTGGAGGAAGCAAGAGGATGCAGCTTTAGAGCTCCACCATTTTATGTTGCAATTCGGAAATCTTGGTGCTATGAGCAATTAAAATCTCTATTGGCTGCTGCTTTTTTTTGTCACAGATTGTAGTAAAGTTTTATAAAGAAAAATTGCATAATTGAATTTGATTGCAACTCTTTCATGATCATAAATCAAAAATAAAAGCTGTTCTCTAATCATGCTCTTCAGAAATCTAGCTCAAGAAAGAATCTGTGCTGTGGCCTCTTGAAAATAGGATCATGCCTTTTTTTTTCCCCCTTGTTTCTTTTACTTTTTTAAATGCATGTAAGGAGAGCATTCTTTTGGGGTTATCATCAAACCATCACAGCCCATATGTCCTCCTGTGTAAATCTACTGAGAAATGTGCCATCAGAAACAGTCTTTTCTCCCAGGACTGTGGGTGGAGAAACTAGAGCAGGAAATGGAAAGCTAAGAGAGAAGCAGCCATGTAACCCAGCCCTTGAGTTTGGCTCTCTGCTTCCCTGCCTCTAACAGTCCTGCTGGAAGAGCATCAGCAGACTGGGAGCTGCTGTGCCAGCTAAATCAGGGCTGTGTTCTATGATCTCTCTGGAGTGAGGAATGAAGTAAGAGCAGAGGCTGTTAACATTGCATAAGGCACACGTTTTGCAAGGTAGCATGACAGAGGGTGGATTTTGCTAGCCTTTCACTTCCTCAGCAGCATTTCCCACCAGCCACAACCCTGGAAAAACCATCAGGAATGCCCAGAGGAAAAAGGTACTACTTGGGGAGTGCAAATTCTGCATTACCTGGCCCTCAGCTGCTCCTTTTCTAGGAACTTATTACAAACAGTGACCATCACCACACTGAGTGAGGCTGGGAGCAATTCAGCACTGCACAGTGCTATCATTAAGGAGGGGAAATTTGTTGCTGGACAACTGGACCATTCTGAAGAGCTGCCCATGAGCTGCAGATGTTCCCTTGCAGCCAGATACCCAGCTGTTTCACCTAGAGCTGTTACTGCAGCAGGTGATGCATCAGTTCTTGGAGGACTATTGAGAAGAGTGACAGACCAGGGATTTGATGTTTCCAGGCAAGGCACTCACTCATCTTCTCCACAGCCTCCTCTACCCCCATCAGATATCAGTGTCAGGCTGGAGACGGTCTGAGGCAAACAACAACTCAACAGCACTATGTGGTGTCAGGAGTACAGAGGAGAGCACAATTACCTGAAAGAAGGGGAACAAGAAACAACAAGTCAAACTGAAAGGGATTGAGACAGTATTAGTGAGCCATGGATAGTAACTGTTTGCTTCACCCAGCTCTAGACAGGCTGTCTGTTTCTGGTGTTTACTGACAGGGCAATACAACTTGTCCAGTGAAACTGTCTGCTTGCTAATAACTGTAGTTAAATCACTTTAAGGAGCATAATGAGTGGTAGCATTGTCTGCTTAATGAATGTGTGCTTTGACACATTTCTACCCACATCTTCCCCAGTGATTTATTGTGTCTGCCATCGCATTTACTGTGAGGCACCAGCTGATGAAGCTGTAGTTTCCTCTCCTACAGCACAGATTTGAGTGATGCCTGTTTGCTCTCAGTTGAAGGTAAGGTGAGCACCACAGAAGTGCCTGCCGTGGGGAGCCCTGTTCAGAAACGTCTCTTCAGACCAGGCACGGGCTGTTCTGCACATCAGGCTCAACCTTGAGCACTGTCAGATGCTATCACTTTTGTTTCTTCCAGTCTTTAATCCCAGACAGGTCTGATGAATGAAACCATCGCTCATTACAACCATGATATACTTCCTGCTAGGTGCAGGTATCTGTTTTCCTTAAGTGAAAACCAGTATATAATTGCCTGGTGTGAAGGCTTCTCTGCAGGGCAAAGCTATCATCCAGGAGTGAGTGTGTACACTCTTGCTGTGAGGAGCTAATCCAGGGTCTAAGTCATAGGATACTGCTACTGCTGAGCCCCAGGTTTAGCAGTATCCATAGGGTCAGGAATGCAGGCATGGATGTGGGGGCAGATTTAATCATACACTTAAAAATGAATTTGCTTCTTCAGTGCAAAGGCAAGGACTGGAAGCACAAACATCAACAACGGAGCCATGTGTGTCCGTCTACTTACTGCAGTAGCTATCAAACACCTTGTGCTGTCCATCACATGGCTTAAGTGTGTGGTAATGGTGCATTTAAACTTTTTCTGTTGTTCTTTCTTTCATCATTTCACTTCAGATACTGAAAGGATCTCTTCTGTATTGGTGATAGCCTCCCCCTCACTTCTCCTCTTCCTTTGTCCTCCCACACAGTCTGCAGCAAACTGACACTGGTTATCTCTTCCTTCATAAGCCTGAAAAACTCTCTGTAACTTGCAGATGCCAAAGGCTGACACTGTTTTACTTATATTCTTATATATGAGAATCACACTATAGCACAGTATGTGCTCATCTTGTTATCATGTAGCTTAACTCTGAAAAACACGAAGGGACACGTTACCAAAGTTTTTCAAGTGTAGAAGCCAAACACCAACAACCACTGACAGAGAAAAGCAATTTCTTCTTGGAGTACTACTACTGAACCCTGAGGGCATTTGTGCAACTATTCACAAGCCCAGAGAGAAAAATGAGATCTGCAACTTTAATGTCTCAGAAAAGATGCTGCCAAATACAGTGGGACTTCTTTTCCTCCAGTATCTCTGAGAGCTCATTGAGGGGAATAAATGTGAATGTTTGTCCCTTCACTTTTACAGAGAACAGGGGAATTTCCCAGATAAGTAATGTCCATCTCTGGTCCAGGCAGCTCTCTTCAGGGCAGTCCTTTGCAGACCTTCTCCTTGTTCTGTACACCATGCCTGTCTTTCACGCTTCACCTGAAGGGCTACCCCTCCTAGTGGCAGCCAAGGCAGAAGAGCCAGGATGTCCCTTCCTGACCCACTGAGCTCCAATGGGAAGTTTTCCCAGAGCAGAAGGCAGGGAAGGATGCAGCCAACATCTACGGTGCATCTAAAAGGGTTTATCTGTGTGCTTGCCTCAGCCACGTTGGGAGAAGGGAGGGGGAAACATCCTTTCACGCTCTTTCCCTTTATTACTCTCCTGATCAAAGTAGAAAAAGAGAAGTAATTTCTTCCTTCAAAAATAGGATACTTCTCACTATTTATGGGGAGCTGTTTACCACCATCCAAAACCAAACGGTGCATAGGAAACACTGTATTCCTTTGTGCTTCTCCATGAGAAATAAAATTCTCATTCATATTCAGATGCAGAGCAGTTCAGTGGATGGAAACATGTGTCTCTTATTCCACATTTAAATGTCATTTGCCTCAACTCCAAAGAGATGCTGAAGTAATCAGTGCACCCGGACAATTTTTCTTCAGTTACTTTTACTCAGTTTTTGTACTTACGCATTTCTCCATTTTTCCAAGAGCCAATAATTAGTATAAATGTTAGTGCTTTGTTTGACTGGAAGGGACTTGGAAGGCCAGTGTTTCCCTGAAGCCTGAACCTGATTGCCTGAACAGCACAAAAAGGCTCTGTTAAATGCTGGCTCGAGTTAGATAAATGCCTAGCTTTTTGAAAAGAGAATAATCCTAAACAGGTGGTATATATTCACAGCTATAGTGCAGAAATCCAGGTAAATCCAACAAACTTATACACTTTTTTTTTGTGAGAGACTTGCACACTGCTTCATTTATTCTTTCTCTTCCTCCTCCCGCCTCTCCCCTGAAGTCCTTTCACCTCTAACACAGCACATTTGGACAAAAGACAAGATGCAGTAAAAGCTTAAAATGCTTTAGGAATCTGCCTCAGAGGGTGACCTGCTGCCAGGGTTAAGCCAAAGCAAAGCAATGCCAGATCCCATGTCACCACTGTCAAGCCTTAAGTCCCTCTAGAAAGCCAGTGGAAAATCTCCCTGCATAGTTCTCAGCCAACCCAGATGTTAACCCTCTGTTTATCTTTCAGGGTGTCTTTATACATTTTGTGTGTGGATTAACTTGTCCATCAGTGTGTCACAATTCAATTCCCCTCCAAGAGGGAAAAGAATTTAATTCACCGTTTTGTGATATTAGCAGTAGGCTAATGGGGGAGAAATGTGTTATCAGATAAAAAAAAAAATCACTAAAAATGGTGCTCCAGCTCACAAAATACTGCTTGAGACTGCCTTGCAAAGACAACTGAAACATGGAAAACACATGTCAAAGTGAGGGGCTGCTCTGCCTTTGATTGGCTCCATTTTGCTAATGACTTCTCACTAATCAAAACTGCATTCCATAGGAATTGAGAACAAGATGTTTACAAGCCACCATGGAAACTAGAGTTATGTTTATGATGCAGCTGGTTACACAGCACTTTAGAGTTTTTGATTACCCTGTGTATCTGCAGGACTCAACAGACACCTTGTTGGTCCTCCACAATTAATGACGATTTTTAACATCTCAAGTGCCCCCTGAGCTCACCCATCCTCCTCCTCTCCCTCCCTTCTCCATTCAGGTAACAGTTTCTGTAGTCAAGTTCTGCTGCCAGAGAGTGGATGAGGCAAATACCAGCCACATGGACACTATTGAAGCTTCACTGTGGGAGCCATCCTCCTTTCAGGAGTCCAACAGCACACTCAAGGGATGGAGAGACTTGGGGCTTTCTCCACATCACCTCCTTAAGGCTACTTAAGATCTAGTGGTCAGGTATCTATCAGAGACACCTGGCTGGACACAGAAACAGTACAGCTGCATCCAGGCTAATTTATTTTGCTCCTCAGCAATGGTAATTGGTGTGCCTGCAGGATCACCGCTGGTAAGTCACTAGGTGGTTCCCAGACTCCTTCTGAATATCCCTGCACTACGTCCTGTAGATGGACTGCCAGGGAGCCTGTAGCCTTTTGGACAGCAAATGTTTCTGTTTATAAAGAATACAAAGAAACTAATCTTTTGAGACATGATGAAAGCTCCTTCAAATTAATGCCAGTCTGTTCTGAACTCTCTAACCTGAGTTTGAACTCTTGTTTCTGACTGTAACGTGAAAAAACAGACCTTTGGTGCCTGAATACTTGTTGCCTACAGATGTTTCACAGCAAAATCCTAACATAATTTCTGTCCATGTGGCTGTGGCTTCCTGTAGGTTTGGTACCAGTGCTAAAGGGAACATTATTTGATGAATTTTCTTAGTTTTTGTTTGGATAGGAACTGTGTGATTAGAGTTGTTTTTACCTGGGTACCAGGTTTACGTGTTGCTACCAAATCCTTCACCATTTTGACCTCGGAGACTGACACTCCACCAACCATAAAAATGATCAGAAGAGGATGATCACCAGGGTGAGGCCGATTCACCTGTAAAATGAAGGAAAGTATTATTTGTACTTGCTTCACCCAGGTCCAAACCTATGGACTGAACCTTTAGTCTCCTAGAGGAGACTGAAGAGGAAGCTCAGAAAGAAATATTCATGGCATGCTGGTTTCTGTAGCAGGTGGGAGGGAAATTCATAGGGACCACGCCCAGTTAGGACTAATTAACCTTTCAAGGGAAATAAAGTCTCCACGGATTGCACTGAGTTTCTCCTGAAGTCTGAGGGTTTCTTCCTCCATTCCTTCTTTATTACTGTCGTATGTTTCCCGTAGTGGGAGGAGAGTACTTTGGTGGATGTATACTTTGGAGACACATACACAGGAGACTCTAAGGAATGAGGGGTAAATTACTACCCAGTAGAAGCAAGAAGTCCAGCCTAAACATGCTAGAATCCCTGCCTGAGGTCAGCAAGGAAAAGAATTTTATGCAACGTGTTTTCACCACTGCAGTGAATAATCTTTTATAATTCATCCAATAAAAATAAATCAGGTCCATTATAGTATAAAATAAGTTTCTAGCTCGTTTCACTTCAGAATTTTCAATACTTTTATGACTGCCTTGTAACTAATACAGAGAAACTTTAGCTCAAACAAAACACTTGTTTAACAAACATCCCGCTTCAGTTAAGGCTTTATAAAACTGAATTTTAATTTCAAATGTGAAGGTGATGCTTTACACCAGTTTCCTCTTAGCCACTTCTAGAAGTTTGATGACTTTTCTGTTTCCTAGCAAACTGTTTCCTTCTTGAAGAAACACACTCTCCCGACACTGCCTTGATCTAGTCTTTGGGAGTGATGTCAACCGAGCCCATGCACTTGCTCTTGTCACATCACCCTGGAGCATGAAACACTCCAAACGTTTGGCTCTGAAGTGACAAAATGGTTTAATTCCATTTTAGACTCTCTGCCTCCTTTCCTCCCATGAGCGTAGGTTTTTAACAGCTTTCACTCGACAGAATGAGTGTCAACCTATGTTTGGGAAGAGCAAGGTCCCTTTGTTTTCTCCACCACAGAAGCTATCTTTGATCCTTTTGGCTCCAGCTCCTGAGGGTACAGCTCTTCTTCTTTTCCTTATTGTGGCTTTCCTATATTTAGTCTTTTGGCAGTTTTTCATCCTGCAGGTCTGTCAGGCTTTCTGCCTGGTAACCTTCAACAAAAACTCTTCCTTTTGAAGCCAGCACAGGGAGATGGCATGTTCTCTCTCCAGGCTACCTGGCTTTGATTACATGGGGCTCTCTGTTCAACGTTGCTCCCCAGGCAAGGAGATCTTGAATTCCTGGGAGCTTGAAACTAGTACAAAAAGCCTTAGACAGATGTATTAGTGAGCTGAGTGTTTGTGTACTGGGTGATTATTCTCTTACTCACCCCCACTATGCTGGCCATCTTCATTAAGCTGGTGGCACAGATAGTATATATACTATAATTCCAAGGCACTGGAACAGGCTCCCAGGAAAGTGGTCACAGCACCAAGCCTGCCAGAGTTAAGAAGTGCTTGGACAATAATCTTGGTGTGATTCTTGGGAACGGTATTGTGCAGGGTCAGGAGCTGGACTCGATCCTTGTGGGTTCCTTCCAACTCAGAATATTCTGTGATTCTGGGATTCTGTGATTCTTAATGTCTTTGCTAGCAACAAGCTCATAATAAACATGCATGCAGAACACTGGGCACACTGCAAGGACACCCAGTATAAGAATCAGAAAACACAAGCTTTCAGGGTAATGCTAAAGAGAAAATGTCTTGACAAATCATTTCCTTTAGTCAAAATAAACCTAGATCCAAACACATGATGCCTATATAAAACTTATTCTTTTCAGAAGACTAAAGTTCAAACCACAAATTCCAGAAATGCGTATTAAAAATACTATTAGGCATGCAAACTCTAAATTAAATTAAAACAGAAATGAAAAGGGTCTTGGAATCTGTAATTTTGTTATGCTATGCATAAGTGTTTTGAAGGAGGACAATACTTAGGGTACAAAATATTTGGCTGTGTTAAGAATGCAAGTTTCTGCCAATTTTTTTTTGTTTTGTTTGATAATACAACCACCCAAGGCTCTCTCTTTTGAAGGAACTGGCTGTGTGTAGCTAAACACAACTCATTTCAGTGATACAGAAGAAGAACTGAAATGGATTGCAACAAAGTGTATCTTTTGCGATCCTTCTACAGTTCAGTTGATTTGGGACATTTCCATGGCCTCTGACTTTACTGTGAAACCTGAATTTGGCAAAGATCCTCCAGTAACATTCACTTTCAGTTCAAAATGCCATACATTAAAAGTAATTCAGAGACCTATCTCAGGCAAATTAGAAAAACTAACCTAAAAACCCTCAAAACCATTACATTGAAGTGAAAGAGCCCAAAGGAAGGGGGGCACGGTGCTCAGAGTCAACAGAGTGTCCCAGTGGGATATCAGGGCCTTCTCTCCAGCTCTGAGCCCACTGTGCTGTCTATACTCAGGATGCTGATGGTTAGAGGGCTCTTTGCTGGTGCACGTGTCTGTGTAGAGGAGAGGGAGAGGAGGAGGTGGGAAAACAGGGTGGCAGCAGTCAAGAAAACTATAAAACTGAAACAGGAAGGTGCTGGAGGACAGGTTTGTCCTCATGGCTCACGGCAGCTCACAAAACACAGCTTTTTTTTCCTGAGGAAAGTCAGCAGAAACTATCTTTATTGTCCTGTGAGGGATAACTTGCCCAACAAGGACAGCAGCACTGATGATTCTGGTATTTGTGACCAACCAGAAACCACTTAATTTAGCTGAATAACTGGAAAAAGAAAAACATGTCAATCACCAGAAACTAGGCTGCTGTGCAAGGCACTTGGTATCAATGATAGTAAGCTCAGATCATCATAAAACATGCGTGGTCTAGAGCAGCAGTCAAAACAGGAGTCCTTGAGGCAGGGAGGCCTTTTCGTTTCACCATCCCTTAGCTTCAAAACAAACATCTGCCAGAGAAAAAACTTCTGGATGAGAGATATGTTTAAAAGTCTGTCCTGAATTAACACACCTGAGGCAATCACCAAAGTATTTTTATGTGAGTTGGCATTTATATTTGGGCACTGAGAAGGAGACAAAAATAAGGAAGCTCACGAAATAATTACTGTGCTGATGGTGTGATTGTTTCAGAAAGACAGGCTGATCAGAAACTCATTCACACAATTGAGCACATGCCAGCAAGACAGGCTACAAACTAAAGGAGCAAGCACGGACACATATTTGCGAGGTATGTGACGATGCCTATGAAATTCATCCTACACAAAGTTCACTTGCTCATCTCTTGAATATAGTGCAACTATATACTATATCCTTATAGCAGGATACTTGTCTACCTAGCAGAGATGAACCTACAGGTACATAATGCCATAATACACTTATGTCTCTCTCTCTCACACACACACTATTAATAAGGATAGAATAGTCCTCAAACTAGTTAAAGGTGTCAATGTCTCCATCTAGCCACATAGGCCTTCTGAAGTCCTTATGTTCTTGGTTTTTCTCTTTTTTTTTTCTTCTTTTTAAGGATTAGCTGTATTCCTGCTTAAAAAATCTGCAATAAGCAAGTACCATGAAATCAATACAACTGTGAGAATTACTGGTAAATAAAACAAATCCTTTAAAAAAATCACTTGTGTGCACCAGCTTGGTTACTGTTTTTGATGGTGAAACATTTTTAATTCTACTATTTTTGGAGCGCTGGCATAAATTTTTCAGTTCTGACACAAGAATGGAGATACATCGGGTCACTTTTTCTATAGCTATCTTCTTTTGTCTTGGGGCTTTATCATTATCTGTGAAGAGCTCAGAGTTTCAATTTAGGAACCTAACTGAATGTATTTTGGAAATCCCTTTCAATTGTGGAAAGATATTCCAGAAAACAAGTACTGGATTTTAGGCATATTTGAGTTTTTGCTCAATGCTAACTCTCTTTGAAATAACAGAAAAATAACTTTATTATTCTGATAGTGTGTTTTAGAATAGTATCAACGCAACAGTCAAAACTATTTTTGTCACCTGACTTTAAATGCAGGTCTAGCAGGCATTTGCACAAAAGAGACTTTTTTTTCCCCTTTTCTATTACCATGGAATCATAGAATCAAGTTGGAAGGAGTCTTTGTAGCTTATCTAGTTCACCTCCCTGCCCAAAGCAGGGCCAATTTCAAAATTATAACAGGTTGCTCAGGGCTTTGTTTACCCAACCTTTGAATATCTCAGAGATGGAGAGTTCACAGCCTCTCTGGACTTCACCACTCTTAAAGTTTTTTTTCCTTATATTGAACTGGAATTTCCCTTGCAGCAATTCATGTCCACCTCTTCACACAGTTTGTTGATTTCTCTTCTGTGCTGACGGGTGGTGGTGGTAAAACTGGAAGAAGAACAGTGGGCACAGTACAGAAATGTACTGTACTCATAACCATAGTACTGATGTGGTTTGATGTAAATTTAGGATTGTTTTCAATGAAGAATTCAGGATATGCAGTAAGACAAGGCTTGAATGTACAGCATGCCGGCTACTCCACACTTCAACTCTGTAAATATTTAGCGAACACTCAGAATGGACTAATTTGTAAAACAGAGTAAATTCTTGTACAATGACTGTCTTAGAACATGCTAAGAGCATCCAAAAGAAATTTCTAACTAATAAGTTGAACCATATCAAGTTATAGAAAAGGTATTGAATATGGAGCTTCTCCTTTATCCCCAGAGACATACCCCCGGAGAGATTCCCAGTGAGACCAGATTTTTCATACTTACTTCTATCTCAAGGCTGCTGGTGTCCATAAAATGCTTTAATGAAGTGCCATGTGGAATACCTTTTGGAAATGCAGGTAGGTAATATGAACTAGCACTCATTTATCAATTTGCTTGCTGGGTGTCTCTGAAGAGCTCTAAAAGCTACATGAGTTAGGACTTCCCTTCAGCAAAGTCACATTGCCTCTTCCCTGACATATCACCCTTATCTTGGTGTCCACCATCACCCTTATTTAGATCTTCAGCATGCTGCATTCCTCTTGTTTTGTTCAGCAGGTGCTACCTGTCTGCACTGTACCTACAATATGGTGCCTCAAGCTGTTCCCAGCCCTCCTGCAAGGATTTAACTCTCCTAACCTCCCCTTAAGTTCTGCTGAACAGTATGAACTCAAATACATAAAACCATCCACTGCTGCATGATGGTCAGACCTCAGGAAAATCTTACAGATGAGTTTGGGAAGGCTGGTTTACCTTCATGAACATGCTGAATCCAGTTTTAAGGAGATCGGTGAGGCCTGACGACACGTGCTCAATATCAACAGGATCAGGCCGGTCAGGATTACAGATCTCCTCCACCACCTGTTTCAGCAGTGGTTTGTAAGAAGCCTGCACAAAAAGAACATGTTGTGAGTAAACCTGTTTAGAGTCAATGCACCTGCAATTCTAAATATTTTATTTCTATTAAAGATTACAAAATTAGTTACCCTAGAAATGAAACCAGTCAGAGAGTTTGTGACCTTGACTGCAGATGGTGTGCACCAGCACAACACCAAACTGAAAAGTTTGGAAGAGAGCCACACATTTACTCTGTCCCATGTGTATTATATCAGTAAAGAGAAACAAGGAAGAAAGGGGGACTTCTACTTTCTCTGGAATCTTTTTGGAGGTAGTACAGAAACAGATAACCACAGGGATGAGATTGTTGCACATTATGCATCCAGAGCCATTCCCTTTTTAATGATTTAACAAGGTTTGATTAAACAAGGTTTTCTTTTTTATTGAGTACTACTGCCTTCTCCCAAGTGTCTGCACTAAAGTCTGGATATCAGCTGGGCAGGAAAGAACACAACCTGCCCTGTTTGTCCCTTATGGGAGAGCAGACCTAAGGAGTCCCTGTTAGTCCTTTAACTTCCATGGCCATGGCACTCCACGTAATACTTCCACCTGTGGAAGACTTTTGAAAAACAAGAACCCCACCATTACCCTGAATGTCAGAGCTTCAGAGATGCTAGCCGCTAGGAAAAGGCTAGGGCGTGGAAAATGTAAATGTACAAATGGTCAACATGCTGGGAGGTCTACTCCCAAAGGATCAACCTTGTCTCCTCTTCAGGGTCCACAAACCCAGGCTGAATACAAATTAGTAGCCTAACAATTTTCACATTCCTATACCGAGGTTTAAACCACTCTGTCATCCTAAAAAAAATGTATAAAATAAAACTTTCAGGTACTTAAAGAAAGATGCTCCTTAATGAAAATTCACGTTTACTTAGTTTACAGATGGAGCTTTGTTTTCCTGCTTTAACTTTGCCCAAACTGCAGTGGAACCACAATCATTTCAGTAAGTGCAACCGTCTCAGAAAATGACCAGCTTTCAAATTAGCACATTTATTTTCCTTTGGGACTAGCCCAGGTATATATCATCCCCTAGATTTCTTACAGGAATCAGATTTAACATAATTAATTTTGTAAAGATGGTATCTACAAGAGACATCTTGCAAGATAATAGTAAAAATGTCTGGAAAATAAAAAACTGAGCCACTTGGCTTGAAACTAAAATTTTCTGGAGTCATTAAAAACATGTTTTTCATCTGACACTTAAGAGTGAGAAACAAAGCTTACCGTTTTTGAATACAATCCTGTCAACAAAGATTTATACAATTCATCTAGTTCTTCTCACAACATGTGCATAATTTTTAGTTGAGCCAACAGAGCAAATTACAGCAGACATGAGCTGCAGGAACTTTTAGAACATGTCAAGATTTATGTCAAATCTAGTCACGCAATAAACAACTGTTTGAAAATACACATGCAGGCATGAAGTCCTATTTAAAAAATCTGTTTAATATCTTCATAGATGAAGAACAAAAAAACATTAGGAATGAAATATTTTTGGTGCAGAGATCAAATCACAGTTTAACAGAGAGGCTTACTCCACAAAATTAAAGTAAAAATACAATCTGACTAACTTCAGACAAAACTATGTACTCAAAGGACGTTAAAAAAGGGCTATGATTTTGCATGTCTGAATTTTCAGCACCAAAACTTAGTGCCCTTCAAAACAATCCAGTTAAGCCATGCAGATGCTGAAATGCAAATAGAATGATCACTTACCTTTTTTTAACTATGATAGTTTCAAATACTTTTGAAAGTAATTTATGACTTGAAATTAATCTATTAAATTTTTAGGGAGTTTTGATTTTTTTGTACAACCCGCAATACCTGAACTGGTTTCTATCTCATACAATGGAACTTTTATCAACTTTAAATTTTTGCAGGCACAAATTGTGTTAAAAATAGTTGTTAAAAATCTCAACCTGGATACACCCCAGACAAGACTATAAGGGGAGAAGAGAGAGAAAAATAGAGTGAAAGAGAGAGAATGAGAAAAGGAGAGGGAGGGATGGAAGGAGGAATGGAGAAAGGGATGGAGGAAGGGAAGGAGAAAATTAGAAATATACTTAGATCAAGATGAAAGTAGTACCAATAACAGGCAAAATAAATGCTCTCTTCTTGCATGGTCGCTACATGAACTGGTTTGATAATCTGATGAAAACATCTATCATTTTATGTAAAACATAAAAACTACAATGCTACAAAAAGTCCTTCCTAGAGGCTATCCAATTCCCACTGACTTATCCATAGAAGCCTTTTTATGAGTTTTAAGAAGAAATGGAGGCTTCGCAGCTTTTAACAGATCAAGTGAAGAAGTATGTACAGGCTAAACCCATTACCGCAGTACTAAGCAGGGCTGGGGATGCATGTGGTCAGAGGACAGGCATTACTTGGGCGAAGGAGCCAAACTGATTGCACACAACACCTGCCAGTCAAAAGAGAGACCCATTTCTAGACAGCTGTAAGTATCATGGACAATCACATACCGCCTGCCTATTTCCACTATTATAAACCTCCTGGACTTCCCACAGAAGAAGGTTTGTCCTACTCAAGCAACTAGATCCATTGCATGACCAGACTAAGGGGCTGCAAGGTGTTAATATATCCCTTGCTGTGTTCCAGCACTTATCCCTAAGCAAACAACCTGGATTACATCCAAAGAACGTATTGATGCTAATTACACTTCCAGGAAACTTTTCTTATCATCTCACTGCCTCCACACTGAACTGTATTAAATGTTTAACTATTTTCCCCATTTTGGACACCGGACTGGTCCTAACTCCTAGGAGACTTCAGGAACAGGTTTTCTCCACCTTAGATTTCCAGTGATATTGTGCAACACTCATGACTTCTGTTCTTACAAAGAAATGCTTAATTTGAACTAAATCCCTTTACAGGTCTACAGCACTGCTGTGACTTTGGAAGGATTTTTTTCTGGCTCAAGGCTAGAATCAAGTTTTATGATCTAAATCACTGCTTTCTGTGGTAAAACTCTGTTTTTAACTGGAAAAGGTAAAACACATTGGGGGAGACAGAGAGAAAGAAAACAACTGTCTATTAGTCCTGATGACCTAAAGTAGTATCACAGTTCATGTGTTCCTATTTTAGAAACAGAAGCTGCATTTGTCACCTATTTACAAACAGGTTTGTCTCTCACAGGGATGGGAGAGAAAATGCAACAGGAATATAGCTGCAGTATGGACACAGACATCCTGCTTTGCTATGCCTTGAGCAGTCTTAGTCGAGAGCCATCTTGACCTAGTCCTGCCTTTCACCAGCATTTATGTCATTTCACAGTGCAAAGCCCAAATTTCTTCCTCAGATAATTCTTTGTTGACGTTGATATGCCTGACTTTGGCCAAAGGACTCGAGGAAGTCTCAGTGATTATAATTATCTATATTATAACATCTTATAACAATTATAACATCTTATAACAATTATAACATCTATACTTAAGTGTCTTCTACATGGGCAGAACATGTATAGGATTAGCACATCAACAAAATTAGTGCTGTAATTTCGACAGCATGCTAGAGAAATAACAAACATAGGGAGAAGAAAGCTACACTTGCCTGGTGGGTGTTGCTGCCTGGATTATGTATGGAATTAAACTGTTTCATGTGCAGTCGGACTCTGGCAATATCCCTGAGGGACCGAAAGATACCGTCCACTGCATCTGTGACTTTCTGAGATGTCAGGTTCAGTGATGACTCACAGCCTAAAGAAATAAAGAAACACACAGCTGAGTGAGTGAAAAATTTTCATGTGTTTTGATAATAAACAGTAGGAAGAGGATAACTGGGAGGAAATTTTAAATTATTTTCATCGTGTTATACTCTAGAAATGCAGGGGCTTGCTAGGCAGCATGTCTTCAGCATGGCACAAGTTCCTGCAGCTAAGCAGGAAAGCAAGAATCCTACACAGCAGGCAAAGTGAACAGCATCTCTATAATTTGTAACTCAATCACACAGCATTTTCATCGGCACAGAGTACATTTTGCTCTCCACGGCAAACAGAAGGTCCTGTGCTAGCAGACCCCAGAGAAGAGCCCTTCACCATGTGGAAAGGAGCCAACTGGTTTGCTGGTCCCCTTGGGTGAAACAGCCATGAAGAAGGGAACTTCTTCTCCCTGGCTAGCAGCCTGCTGACTCCAAATACATTTTCTACCTTAGTGACAGGAAAAATGGAAGAGTCTGTGCTAAATACAGCAGAAATGATAGCCACACATTGGAAAGAGCTGCATTATCATAAAAAAATCCTTATCCCTCAAAGTGGCACAGTTATTACTTTTAATGTATTTTTCCAAAGCACTTCTGCTACGGTATAATGCTTATCTTCCACTGAGACCAAACTCCAACTACCAGGGCCATGTAAAAGGTCCCTCTGGGTGGCCAGGAGTGCCTTGGCAAAGAGAAATTCTTAGTCTTGGCTCCATCCCCCTCACCACAGGATCTATATTGCACAGAAGCATTGAAAAAAATGTTTTCTCAGCTGAGCTGCTGATGAGAATTAGCTAAGCGAGAGATAAGTGGGTCACCTGATATTTCTATTGCCTTGTCAACACAGCTCTACTCCTTTTGACACCTCTGCCTGCCTCTCTTCTTGTTTGACTCTTCATCCCTGTGGCAGATGATCCATCACAAAATAACCCTTCTTGCTACTTGCTCACACCAACATATTCACTCCTGTTTGTTGCTATTGTCTTTTCCAGGGATGCTGCTGTAGTGGCTTCTGTGTCCATCCTCCAGTCCGGCAACCAATCCTGCACCAGCAAACCTCTGTGTCTATGCAGAATCCTGCTGAGAGGACAGGGTCTCCCTGCAGGTCAGCGTGCATTGTGCTGCGCCCATGTACCCTGGCATCCAAACTGTCCAGAAGGCACCTGGATTTTTGGGTAGGAGAACCCTGAATAAACTTTCCTCTACAGCTGACAAAGGATAGAATCCTTATGCACTAAAGAAAGAACAAAAAACGTGGTACTTTCAAAATGTACAGGGAATTTTTGACAGCTAATCTGAATGACTTTGACACCTCTGTGTTCTGCATAGTAAAAATATACATATATATAATATATATGCATACACACACTCCCCCCCTGCCCCTTTATAGAGGTCTGAAACTATTCCTACAAGATGGTGATTAGACACTGAGCTTTCATTTGTCTGAATATTGTTTGTGGAAAGGCTCCAAGCTGGATCCCCAGCTGTTGCAGCAGAACAGATAAAATGAATGCTGCAGGGCTACATCAAACCAAGCTGCTGAGGATTTATGCCATTATAACACACAGCAACATAGCGAGCATGAACTGGACCTCAGTGACTCCCACGTTACAATTCTAGGGCAAACATATTTTTACAATTCTAGGGCTCATATATTTTTGGACGGACTCTCGAAATTGCTAATTTTTTTTAATGAGTGCAAAATAATTTAGAGGAATATTTTTGTTATAATGCTGCATGCTCTGATACTCTAATTGACCAAAATTCATTTCAAAACAGCTTGTTACTTCCCATTTCTGGAACTGCAGGGCAGTTTCCAGCAGACATGGTCTGGCTTTGTAGCTGGAAGCCCCTGAGATGCTCCTCACCTTGCCTGGCCCAGCACATCCCACTTTGGTTGTTGTTAATGGGTCAATCTTTTCTTGAGCAATTTCTTGGCAAAGCGCAGCTTCTGTAACATCACTTGTCACTTGAACCTCATTGTCACGGAAATGCTGTCTGGAGCTTGGACTTTGCTTTACAGCTTGTGCTGACACACTTAGGGGCTGGAGGAGGTCATGAAATCACTCACCCTCACCATCTGTTTCACAGGCCACATCATTTCATTAACCAGCACTAGAGGTGTGGGAGCCTTGGTGCACTGAGCTGTGTTCAGCTGTGCCTTCGGGCAAAATAGAGCTTATCTCGAGGAGCACTGGAGCAGGGAGGGCCCAATGTCCGTTTCCAGTCTCCATGTCAGTGTGCTGTGCTGGACCCAGTCTGGGACCCTGGCATGATGTTGGGAGTTGAAGATCCAGTCCAGCTGTTTACAGCTGGCCAGATAGAGGGAAAAGGGGTGTACTTTCAAAGTTTCTTTAAAATGTGGCTAATTGGGACTTTCAGTCACGAAATATCACATCTGAGGAAATTACGGATCTCTGTTTCCAGCCTGACATCTGGTACTTCTTTTTTGAAATGTAAATTTAAAAATAAGCTTTCTTTGCAATCCCTTATTGTTGAAATTAAAATCTCTGAAGGCTGCTGTCTACCTGTTGCACTGCAGTAGGGTTGTAGAGGGGAGCCAGGTTTCTTTCCAGCCTGGAGAACAACAGAAGCTTGTTCTGTACAAGCGGCAGGCGGCTGCAAATCACCTCCCATTCACACCTTTCCGGCGAATGGGGCTCTGCAGCATATGGAGAGCAGAACACAATCCCTCTTCTCTGCTCGCTTCATGCTACCAACAAATCTGCTCCTTTTACAACAGTGAAGAGGTGGAATACATTAGCAGCTGCACAGCTCATGTGCTAATTAAAACAACACTTCCTGTTACTGGTTTTTCTTGGGAAGTTAAATGCCATTTGGAGAGCATGCTGAATGAATTCCTTTGAATCCCAAGCCCTATTATATATGGGTAAATGAAATTTGGGGGTTTCCTGTCAGACTTGAAGTAGCCCAGTTGTGAAGAAACAGAAAATCACCACCAACCTGTACAGGACTAGAGATTTTAAAGAAGAACACAACCCAGTTCGGCGGCAAGTGGTGCCCAGCCTCACTGATACTGTTTCTGTTCTGTTCCTATCCACTTTTGCTGAATTTCAGGAAAATGAGACTGTTGGCAGCTGCATTCAGTGCCTACCAGGATGAGACTACTGGTCCTTATTTTTGACCTACTTTCGAACTTATTCATCAGAGAAAGTACATCTCTTAAGCTACATATCTGCATAACCATTAGTACCACAACTAATCCATTTTCACAAGAAGTTTGAAAACAGGAGAATGAATGGAGATGCTCTTTTCTACACTACTGAGTGACTCATTAACCAAACAGGGCCAGTTTTTCTACTGATTTCTGAAACTGGAACGAAAATGTTTTAGGAAGAGGACATAGGCATTGTGAACCCATGAGATCTATAATCAAAGAGCAGCATGTGATTGATTATTCTCCCCCTACCCCCAAAAACGTAACAAATGAGAATTTCAGGCCTGAGTTTCAGAAAACCTTTCACCGTGCTTAGTCTCTTTTGGTACATGATAAAGGCACTATAAACAACAAATGTTCTTTCTCTAAAGCTGTATGATAATTCTCAACATTTTGTGTAGGATTTGATAATTCTGAGATATTAGGCCTACGATTCTTACAGAGTTAAAAGTTTAGGAAAGCTGAAAGTTTACCACTGTGTTTTATTGGTATTAACTTCAGCTTTCTACACCTTTGGCTCTCTCTATAGCCCATTTACAGAAATAAACCAATGTAAAGCCTGTAAGCCCTGGAACAGAGCCAGCAGAGTAACCAAGCCGTTTTAGAAGCACACACTGAATCATGGGCTAAACCAGAAAACTTGCACTTCAAGGAAGAGAAAGTCTAGCATCAGGATTTCATTATGCAGGATTTCACTGTTTTCCAGATATGGAGAGTTAATATGCTTGTTAGCAAAAGACAGAGGAGCAAGAGAGATACAGGGTTCCTTGAGGGCCAGAACTTAAAATATAGCACTATGATATTCAATTAATGAAAATCTTCTATTTTTGTACTTTAGATGTTAGCATAGCAATAGGGACCCTTCTTTTTCTAGCAGATAAATCTAAAAATATACATATGTTTACCCAGAGTGGAATGTTTTATAATAGTTTTGATATATTTGTGCATTAAGATTTTTTATGGAAAACTAAGTATGAATGTGTATGGTGACAGAGACCATTGCTTGTTTTTGCAGGGGGAAAAAAAAGCATAAATCCCAAAAACTAGGATGTAATTTGTATGATTCTCCTCTTGCTTTTCCTCCCTGTGGATGCTGCCATGCATTTGAATCTTTATGCTTAAATCTGATTTGTATTGAATTGTCTGATGCTCTCTGATGGATCTACAAAGCAAAGCTGCTAAGTGAGTGTGACAGTGTGGGATGAGAAAGGACAGGTCAGAACACATCTGCCATTTCCCTACAGTTACATCAGCTTGGACCAAACAGCTGAGAAACCACTCCAATCCCATGAAGGGCAAGTTATTTGTGCACCAGAGATGAAGAGACCCAAACTCCTATGAGATGTCCAAGAGATTAGCATCACTGCCAGACTGGGAATTTGGGATTTCCTAGTCCTGGGCTTGATCAGCCCTTCTGTGAGTTCACATAGCACTGAATCACAGAAACACAGAATGTTAAGGGGTTGAAATGGACCTTAAAGATCATCTGGTCTCAACCCCCCTGCCATGGGCAGGGGTACCTTTCACTAGATCAGGTTGTTCAAGGCCTTATCCAACCTGTCCTTGAACATCATCAGGGTTGGGGCATCCACTACCTCCCTGGTCAACCTGTTCCAGTGTCTAACCACCCTCACAGTAAAAAATTTCTTTCTAGTATCTAATCTAAATTTCCCCTCTTTCAGTTTGTACCCACTGCTTCTGGTCTTATCCCTACAGGTCCTGATGAAGAATTCCTCTCTGGCTTCCTTGTAGGCCCCCTTCAGATACTGGAAGGTTGCTATGAGGTCTCCACACAAGCTTCTTTTCTCCAGGCTGAACAGCCCCAACTTTCTGAGGCTGTCTTCACAGGGAAGGTGCTCCAGTCCTCTTATCAATTTCATGGACCTCCTCTGGACTTGCTTTAACAGTTCCATATTCTTTTTATGTTGGGGATCCCAGAGCTGGACGCAGCACTCCAGGTGGAGTCCCACAAGAGCAGAGTAGAAGGGGAGAATTACCTCCTTTGACCTGCTGGCCCCACTCCTTTTGATGCAGCCCAGAATTCAGACGGCAAATGCTAGCAGGCAGGAAAGATAGAGAGCAGGAGGAAAGCACAGAATAGCAGCATATGGGAAAAACATTAAAAAGGGACGGAAGATGCACATGATACAAAAAATCAAAGCTCTGTGTTTCTATAAATGCCATTCATGATCTGATTGGCACATGGAGAATGAAAACAGCGCCGTGCACTGGGGCAGTCACCAGTACCATGCAGTGCAAGGATGGTATGGATGTGGTGTCTGTGAAAGGAGGAGAATAGGTCTGATCCACTTCCAAGGAAACCATAGAAGCCAGCATTGTGACCAACAAAAGTGCAATTTGTACTTTTATTCTCATCACAACAAACATATCCCATTTGAAAGAAAAGCCAAGGATTTTTTTTTGAGAGTTAACTAAATTTAGAATCCTGTATCTCCGCTTCAGCTTTTAAATATGCATCCACACTTCAGCAGTGCTGAGCATCCAGGGACTGCACATGTATGTCTCCAAGGGCATTTCAGCACATATCTGGTGTTTATTATACAGGGATGCATCCTGCAAGCTCTGGAGTTCCATGGGGAGCGGTGTGCTTGGAAGGGTTGTTGTTGGCATCAAGTCTTTGAACCCTCCTCTGGAAATTGCTCTTTGGTGTGCAAGGGACACACAGCCCATCTGGAAAAGTACTTTGCTGGATCTCAAGCTCTAAAGCTGCATATGTAGAAATCTGGCCACTTACCTGCAAGATTAAATATGGATTTAAGAGCTACCTTTGGAGAGTAATTTTTTTTGTTGTTTTTAAATTTTGGCCTTAATATCTGTCATTTGGACGTTTCTATTTTACAGGAATATTTTATTGCTGCCTTCTTGCCAAAATCCAACAGCAGAACATGCAATATTAACTTTTATGAAGCACTGCAAGCTTGGTACTGCTGGTTCTCAGGTTACATGAAATTAAACCTGTCAATTCAGCGAACAATTACAGGGAAAAACTACAGAACTCACTACAATAAATTACATAAATTAATTGCAGGAGGAATTTAAGTTAGGCTCAGATGTGCTTTCTGAAGGAAATTAATGTAACAAATTCATTAGGGAACTATTCAGTTGCTCCCTCAAGTCGCCCATATCTTAATTAAAAAACCACAGATGTTAATAAAGCTATGGTAAATGCTCTGTAAGTCTAATAAGGCCTCCCAATAATGCTCTTGCAAGAACTCAGTAAAGCTCCAGGTTTTACTAAACAATATAGAGCTTTATTAACATACCACCCTAGGATCCAAATGATCAGTCTTTTCCAAATTATTCCCAGATACCCTCCTTTTGTCTTCAGACTGGTGGCTGCACTGTGGCAAGGACAGATCTTTGCTCCCATCAAGGACTTTCTATTCATGTGGCCATAAGCCAATACCTTTCAGTGATGCCATAAAATTTCACCCTCTGATCTGCTGCCTCCCACCTTGTCTACAAGGTACTCTATGAGGTACCACGAATGTGAAGGACAAAGGATGAGGGATGACGTTTGTGTCCAGGTAGCAGCAGGTGAGGCAGTCCAGTACTACCATACTGATTCTGCATAGCTTTCTTAACCAGAAGTCCACACACCCACGGGAGTCTACATGCTTTACCCACTTGAACTCGGAGGGGAACATCAGGAAAACATGGCAAGATCTGTAAATGTACTTTTTTTTTTTAATTCTTCTTTATGTTGATTACAATGAATCATACTTCTAAAACAATAACAAAGTAAAATAAACCTTTCAGTATTTTTGTTTGAATTTTCCATCTTTTTTTTTTCCCTTGGGCAATGGGAATGAATACAATCAATGTTTTTTGCATTCACAGTCCAATTTGTTTGTATATTCCTCAAACTGCCAGTTAGGCTTGCAGACGTGATTGGAAAATGCTTCCTTCTGAAAACAACAGTCATACCTGGAATTTGTAAAAATGCACAAAACTGTTTCAATTCATGGATCTAAGAATGATGATAATGGAAAAATGTCCAAGAGACATTTTCTTTCCCAGTTTAAGTTCTGAGCCAAACCAGAACTCCTGGTATCCATAAACTATGGTAGGCAGCTTTATACAATAATGTAAAGGTATAGAAAATTAAGATCATAATTAAAACTAATTATTGTAATCTATTTATCAGCTACTGAAACAAACCAATATTTTTAACAGAAAGACAAAAATAATCAAATTCTAATGGTATGTTTAATTATCTTTTCAAAAAGGCCTCTTCACCCACTATACTACAGCACAGGTGAAAAGCCATCTGAAAACTGACAAAGATAATGGGCACCTAGGCTGCATTCAATGGGCAATATTTAATGACAGACAAAAAAGACAGATCAGAATAATTGCAATTTAGACTTAGCCAGCTGCATCAGATATTGCTACTTCCTAAATAAAAACCTAACTCCAAGCTCAGTTCAGAGAAGGATTGCTGAGGGAGTTACAAGTACAACTTACTGTGGTGCGCTGAGGAAAAGCTGATCAGAAGAGAAAGTCAAGTGGCACGTCTCCCAGGGGCTACAAATGTTAGGAGGAGGAAGGAAGGATTCCCTTTTTTCTATACTATCAAGCACCTGTCAGCTCATTAGCAAGAAACACTTTCTACCTGGCAGATTGCACAAGACCTTTTCTTGTCCTTCCATCAGTAGCACAAGAACCATGACATGCTATGCCTCCCCAAATATAGCACAAAGCTGTCTATGGTGAGTGAAAATGTTTATGATGCTGAAAAGCAGAGAAACATGGCTTGTGATGCTCTGCTGGAGACCTGGAGACCAGGGCTTGTACTGGGCAAGGTCCATGTTATACTTTTTTTTGTTCCTGATGCTGTTTCTCCTGAAAATGGATATTAACACTGGACACTGAAGTCAAATATGGGGATAAAACAGGGTAAGGGCAGAACAACTGCTCTTTTATCCAGTAAGTGAGAATAACTGAAGTATAACAACTTCCAGAGAAAACCCAAAAATACTTATGGTAAAGGGCTTCACTGCATATCATAAAGAAAAGCTTTTTAATACACAATATTGAAAGCAACAGCCACAATTCTCCACACTGAAATCAGAAATTCTACTTTAATGGCAACCTGCTAGTCACAGATGACCGCAAGTCACAGATGACCAAGGACAAAAGGACTAAGAACTGGAACACTGAAAATATCTGCACTGACACTGAAACAACACTTGTCCCTCACTGGAGCTGTTTTGTCCTGCCACTGTCAGTGGTACCGAGCACACAAAGAAAGAGCTACATTCTTCCTGGTGCCCCGGCCTCAGCAGGGCACACCTCTGGCACGGGGCTGAGGCTGCAGCAGAGCTCCAAAGAAGCCGTGCCTGAGTCCCTCGGCTGGTCCCATGTGCCAGGGGTGTACATAGGGCACAGGGGTCCATATTCTGCAGGCAGACAAGAAGCTACAGCTGAAGCACAGCCCTCTCAAGCCCTTCCATCACAATGAATGGAGATCATGGCAAGGAGCTTGTGTGGTTTAATACGTGCACAGCATCTATTCCGTGTTGCCTGCTCAACTGTATTGCATGATGTGCATAAAACAGACCCTCTGGAGACAAACTTCTGTCTCTGGTACTGTACTTGATCTACTGAATAAATTCCCTAATATGAAGTTACTGTGTTTCAGATCTTTCTCTGAAGAATACACAGAGAAAAACTGCCACCATTGGTACAGATAACCATCTATCTGTAAAGCACAACATTGTACACGTGGGCTTGGGATGCATGAGTCAATTTTTGAAGTTATGAATCACGAACAATTTAATTTTAGTATAAAAGCAAGCTGTATTATCTGTTACCTACCAAAGTTTGACATTAAAATGCTTCGCATTTAGGTGACAAGGTAGATTATGATTTAGACTACATCATACGTGATTCTATTATTTGGAATAAGCATTATGTCTCTGATAAGATTAGGAAAACCAAAAAAAAGTATTTTGCAGAGGCATTTGCTTTTCATGAATCTCACGGAAACATTTAAGCAAAACCAATATTTCAGCTGGAGTTGGAATTTAAACAGGAGAGGTCTTGGCAAATTTCTCTCTCCAGCTTTGGTTTAAGTGGTTGTTTACATTTTTCATCACCTGCTGTAAAACTATGTCATTTGAAATTGTTGCTGTAGTGCTGTCTCAAAAGATAACTCCTTGTTTTGGGAAAATGTCACCTTTCACAGAGGATAACATCCTATAAGAAGTACTTTCATAGAAGTTTTTTTGTTTTATGGAAGTATAAATACTTTAGAATTTCTCCTATGTTCATCTACTCTCATAACCCATTGAAACTGTGCACTGCCCTTTGCAGAGATCATAAATACACAACCCAGTCAAAACACTTTACAGTCTATGGATGAACAAAAGAAGGCAAGCAAGTAGAAAGCCTGGGAAGAACAAGAATAAAGCAATAAAGAATGCAAGTTAGAAAGAAAGCACTGCATGAATTATCCCTCTTTCTGTTAATTTTTAACTTGAAACTACTGTTATACAAGAGACAGGACACAGCATAAAGCATACTTCAGATGAAAAGCAAAATGAAAGAAGTGAGACTGTGGAAAGGGTCTGAAGAGAGAGAAGGAACTTACTATGGGAAGATGGATCAATGCAGTGCTATTTTTCTCCAAGGAATGAACAACACAACAATGTGCCAAGCTGCCCCTTCCTGTGAGTACATGGGTGTTGCAGCTGCCCACTACCAAGACACAGCAGATCCCTGACTATGAATAACACGAAATTATACAATTAATGCTCATTTTTCTTCTTCTTCTTTTCTGTTAATTAGAAACCACACTGTAGTGCAGATGGCAAATATCAGTCAATGAAGAAAATTATCAGCAGTACAAGCCTCAAGTGCATGTAGGAGTATCCTGGAGTATTAGGTGGAATGAACTCATATTCATAAAACAGATAATAATTCATAATACGTGCAATAGATTAAAAAAAAAAGATGCTGGCAGAGATCTCAGTTTAATAGAAAATGTAAACACACATTCAACTTAGAAGTGTGACAGGATGGAGTTAGGTCAGTGGTTAAATGCCTTGTTGAATTACTCTCGGGTTTAAATCCATAAATAATGGTGCTATTTTAATTAACAAACAATTGAATAGCTTTTGGAGTTGGTCTAAAATGTTTCTTAAGCACTCAAGAAATAGCATTTTTTGTCTTCAAAACCAATTGAAAACATTGTGTGCATTAGTGAAAACACAGCTTTTAGCAGAGGTTTGAAGAAACACCAACTGACAGAAAATGCCTGAGATCTGTAGTAATTTCCATTTAGTAGAAATTGTTAATGTTTTCAGGAAAAGAAATAATGATAAACACTAGTAATTTTGTAGTCAAGTTTCAACACCTGCTTATTTATTGTGGCCAAAATAACAAGGATAACTTATGTTCCAAACACATGGCAGAAATATTGGGATTTTTTGCTTTGAATTGTGCCTTCCTAAGAATGAAAGAAGACATGCAATTTCAGAATTAACAGGGTTTTTTTGTTGTTGTTGATGTTGTTTAGGAGACAAAGACATTATTAAGTGCAGACAACCAGTCAAGTCTGATGGGCTGACAGCAGCAGTTTAATCACGAGGCTGATCTGTGGCAGCTCAATGCTGTTTGCTACCCTGGGACTGGGCAGGTGGAGGGTGCTCATACAATGGCAATTGTATAACTGCAGTAGAAATATTTATATATATCTAAGCTAATAGGTACTCAGATACTCAGTATACAAGACGCACTTACATGGATATGTAACGAAGCCTGTGGAGGAGAGGAGGAGACTCCCTAGACCCCTACCATAACCATGTTTCATTCCAGATGGGGAAAATACTGAGTTTACATGGAAGCATGCTTCTGAACAACAGAAGCAAACCTTTCCCTGTGCCATCACTGCTTGATGGACATCCTTCTGTCATTCCTCCTCCTTCCTCCTGCTAAGAGAAGATACCACACACACAGAGGGAGATACAGAGGACACGCACAGTAGTGCAGCTCAGTTCTACTCATGTTGCCACCAGAGCAGGCTCAATATGCATTACCTGCCCCCTCTCGACAGTGATGTGTGATAGTACTAGCCAGCCACGGGGCTCAGCAGCAGCAAATCTCACCTTGGAATTGAATCACCATGGAGTAAGAAAGCATTCACATTTTCAAGCAACAAAAAATATTAAATGAGAACGCTTTCTCATATACTTTATTACTACGGGATTTTTTAGTCAGATAAGCAGGGTTGCTTACTGCAGATTCTGTGCAACACTACAGTCTTGGCCAATGTCATGGTGATGTTCTACACCATTTTAGTCAAGAAGTTTTTACCAACCTCAGATGTAAAATGATGACAGCCTCCATTGGCTGTGATGCAATGATGTTTTATTTTCCTCATATTGGAGACCTACCTTTATTTTTTTTAAACAGATTTTTATTTTTACATCAAAGGACTGAAAATTAATCTATTCTATATTGCATCTGAAAAACACACTGTTTTCTAGCACAGGCATTTTGTCTCTTCAGTGGAGCAGAACAGCCCTAATAACTGAAGGGTAGAGCCTGGAAATCATTAAACAGTGACCTTTATGTTAGAGGAAGATGGCAGAAGGCAGCACCATGCTCAAGCTCCTGGGCTGAGCTCGGTCTGTGCTGCAATGCAGCAACACATCATTTTCAGCTCCCAGGAAAAGCACTGACTCACAAGGATCATACTTCATCCAAACCTACCAGGTTTGCCCATCGCAAGACCGGAATTCTGCATTTTCTGGGCACAAGTGTTCTGCTTCCAGATCCTGAGCTGAAGGAACTCACCCCAGCTGTCACCAAGCAGAGCACACAGCAAGCAAAGATCCCTCTGCATTAGGTGTAATATCATGTTTAAGCTTCTACTGCTATGCCCCAGTCTTGAATTTTCTTGTCACAGCTTATTATAACTCTCTGCACTCACAGAAATGTAAGTGCTCACAGCACTAGCACTTGTTTTATGTTGATTATTTGCCATTAAAAAATACTCTGAAGTAGGATTAATCTCTAACAATCAGCCATCTGAAAAACAGAAACCTAGTCCATACTCCTCATCTCATCCCAGGAAATCTCCTGGAAAGGCCAATCTGTCCGCACTGATTATAGGTAGCCTCTAGAAAGTTTCACCTGCTAACATCAAACTCTGTGAAAGAATTCCCACTTTCAAATAAACGGCCAATTCTTTAACACGGAATGAACTAAAGCAATACAAATGTGAGATAAGACAAAAGAAAAAGTATTAATCTATAGACCAAAAGAACTACGACAAGCATAATAACGCGTGTGCTGTTCTTCTAAAAATCAGCTATGAATAGATGCTACCGTCAGGCCCCAGCGCATTCAAAGTCAGAAACGCTTACTCTGCAGATATAAATAAACTGTCCTACTTTCTGCTTCCACCAACACTACAGAAAGCAAAAAGGAGAGATATTAGCTTGAATATACCTTGTCCTGCAAATGACAAACAGAATGCAATACATTCATGAGGGGTTTTTAATATGTGTAATACGTGCTTAATTTATTTGTGGTTTTTTTCATTGTATTTTTCATTGCTTTTCCAGAGTGCTGAACAAAGTTGGAATTCAGGGTCTGGCCTTTACAAAGATTGCCTCAACCAACTCTTGTAGACAAAAGGAAACAAGTGAAGGCAGAATGAGGCTTTGACTGAGCAGAAGAGCAGTAGAATCCAAAGCTCCAATGCATGGAGCCAAAATGGACACAGGTTGGCTTAAAAATCTGAGCACGTTTTTGCAGAGATAGCAGCTAGAAAAACATATTTGCTGTTGTAAGTTGAGCAAATTTGATATGAGTCACAGTGGCTGTAAACATGCAACCCCCACAGAGCTGTTTGCAAATCGTTTCTCTGCATATACCCACTTGTGTTCAATGGAAGACTCAATAACTGAGTAACTGCAGAACACCAAATACAGTACATAAATGTAAGGGAAGAGGAAAAATTACACAGAAACCAACAGTCTAGTCACCTTTCAAACAGGCACAAGGTTCAAGCAGATTTTGAAAAGAAAAACCAAGTGTGAAAAATGAATGAGGAAGGAGGACAAAAGCTGACAAATGCAGGTGATAACCAGGCTTGCTGTACATATTTCTGAGTGAGATAACTGTGTTCAGCTGACCAAAGTCTGGTAGATGATTATTCTGATTTCAGTTAAACATTTGATACAATGCCACCTGGAGAATTAGTTTGGAGTGAAGAGATGGGACTTCATAAGAGTTGTAAGGAACAGGTTGAAGGAGAGACAACAACGGCCTGGGCTACAAAGAGTCTTAGCAACATTCCTTGAGGACTGTGCTTACTATATGTATAGTAGGAGTGTTGATGACAAAACTATGAGGCATTGCTAAAGGTAGTAGGAGCCAAAATATTACAGAGGATACTAGTTCTGAAACACCAGAAATGAGACCAAGGAGACCAGCACAGCAATACAACAGGAGATAAATCTCACCCAGGCTATCAACTTAGCAGGCAATAATAGGAAATCTCTCCAACTGCAACTCTGTGATCAAAAACAACACAAAGAGAAGAACCTGGGTGGCATTAGTTGATTCAGGGATGACCCTGGGCTACCAGCACTGCATGAAACATGCAAAACCCATCAGATAAAATACTTCCTGTAGATACAAGACATGCTAGTTCTGTCCTAAAAATGGCAGAACTACAACGGAAACAATTCTTGTCACTGGTGTTTGAGATACTTGAATTCGAACTGCAACTGACTTAAAGCAACTATCTATGAGCATGACTACAGAAATAAGAAATCATTTTTGCCTGAAAAATATGGGGCTTGTTCAGCTCAACAACAGGAAGACTGAAGATACATAAGCTAGAAAACTGAATAAAGTATCCAACCACTAAAGGAGTCTTTGTGTCAAAGTAGCTGGATGTGTCTGGAAATAAAAGCAGTTTCAAGATGGATTTTGATAACTTTGTAAGTGAGCTTATACAATATGTTTGCCTTGGAAGGAGCACAGGGTCTGGCTTGGTGGTGAAGGAAGTACCTCTTTACCCTGTCTTTCCACATATGCCCTTGATCATTCCAAACAATTTTTGTATTTCAGAGATTTAATATTACATCTAGGAGAAAAACCATGCAATTGCTCAAACTCTTTATAAATGTTCTCATAAATGCTAACGTAGGATTTTGACCATTAAAAGTGCAGCAATGTCTGGCAGCCTTTTTGAAAGCCTGGTTCAGTCTAGCTGCAGGCTGCCAGTGACCAATTTCACCAGCCACATTTTTCTGCCCTGACAAACGGCTCAGTGGATAACTATGGGACAGCCCGTCTGAGAGGTTTACAACCTGCTAATGACAAAGTGCTCAAAGCTGGGAACTAGTCTCTAAAAGAAACGAAAATATTTCTCCCCTCAAAAAGTTATTACAATTCTCCTTCCTTCTCTCAAAACATAAATGTTGAATAAGTTGCCCAACCATTGGAAAAGCCTAGTAGGAATAGTAAAACCATCAGAAAACACGGATGTGTAGCTCTTTAACTTTCCTAATAAACCAAGCTGCTTCTGCATTGAAGTGTGGAAAGGTCATCAGACAGGCAAAGTAATGAAATAATCAAGGCTGAAAGGAAAACAGGCGGCTTCAAACTAGTGGTATGCGATATGTTTCTAAGAGGCAGTAGAAGCCAGAGGTTTTGTGGTATACATGGGATTCTCTAGGATCTGCAGTTTATTCTTGCAGGGAAGGACTTGCACCACATATTTCTGGGTAGCATGGCCAGGCAGACTCCCTTCTTTGTAATTTAGAAAGTTTAGCTGAATGAAGAGACAGACGAAGCAGGGGATATATCTGTTAAAAAGTATATTTTAAATATATGTATTCCAGAGAACAGGGAGGTGGCTTTTAGCAACTGCCTGGTTGTACAGCCATAGACATGCATTTCCTTGCTCCTCTGAAAGTCTGGGTGAGCTGTAAAACTCTGAAAGATCATCCTTCACACATGCTCAGCTAAGCCTTGCTGGATTTTCACTATTAAGATGTCTAAGGATGCTCTTGCCAAGCATACTCCAATCTTTCACAGGACATAGTGCTAACAGAGCAGTCCATCCATCATTGCTAAAGTGCAGCAAGCTGTGATATGTTACTTCCCAGCTCCTAACTGTGACCAGACAGCTAAAAATGTGTCATTCTCACAAAACACCATGAACCTGGCCCATTTCCTGGGTTTTACCCAGGCCAAGGCTGCTCAGCCACTACACTGATGCCATTGAGTTAGACCCACTGCTCTAGCAAGGAGCAGGCTACTAGTGACATCCAGGCAACGATGAGGCTCTGTCTAAAGAAAAAGCCATATGGAAAATGAGTTGTAGAAATATCCTTTCTCCTTTTCTTTTTTTTTTTTTTTTAACGTTTAGTAAGCTGTTAAACTAGAGAGGAATTTAACAAAAAACAACTATACTTACCAATAAATGTATGATACTGACATCTATTTATTTTATTAAACCTATTCCTTGCCTGGTTAGCTCCACAAAATCCAGCATCCTGTTTTCATGCTAGACTCAGGAAAAATATATTCATACTTGAGATGCCTAAAGGGCTCCAATCATGCTCTTCATATTTACTAAGAATGTAAACAAAATGACATGACCTCAGTAGGAATCATTTACTCCATACTTTTTACAAAGGACAATAAACATATGGAAAGAATTACAGAAAGGGAGTTAGTAAAGAAGACTAGCTCATCAGAGAAATGGTTTGTATAGAAAAAAGCGACAAAAAGTAGGTAAGCACAGAAAAATGGGTGAAGGGTGAGGAAGAGTACTCCTTTCTTTGGGAAAATGTTTCTTGATGTTCTTGACAAAGTTTTAAGAGCAGTTGCTGCAAGAACATATAATCAGATGTCAGGAAGCAACAGTCTGTGCATCATATGAAAGGAAGGAATTTTACCAGGTTTGTTTTAGGGAGCCTTAAAATACTATAACAGGAAAAAAATCACAAAAAAGCATTTTAAAAACAACATGATTATAAAACATAGAAATCTCTAGGAATATGGGATTTAATATGGCTGAGGTTTACTATGAAGCATTGCAGAGGAACTGGAGGCAGCGTACCTAAGTGTACCTGGCAGTAAGCACTGAGGAGGAGATCAGGGTGGACTGGACATTTTCTGCTGCTTGGAGAACCTGCTCAACATGAGAAGTTCCCCAGTGACAGGACCTGATCTGCTGCCCTCAAGATGGAGAAAGCAGGAATGATCCGAATCAAAAATAGTGTGTAAGCCACAAGCAATACAAACAGTCTGGAAGGTTCAAATCCTCATGGCTCTATGCACCTGTCAGCTCCTTGGATTCTGGAGAAGCCTCAGTGATGTACAGCTAGACTTCCAGCTCAATAGGAATACACTTAGGCTGGATGCATTGAACACTACCAGATGAAACCTCAAAAGACCGAGCAGTTGTGGGACGTCATGAACTCGGTTTCTCATTGGAGAATACTAATTACGTTTAGCTGACAATCGTTTTACTAGCTTGTATGTTAGTGTTGATTTTACATCTTTATGAGGGAAAAAATCCACACAAATTGACTGAAAAAGCAGTATTTGAAAGTGACGTCATCAGAGCTACATTAAAGGAGATTAGCAGTAAGTTTGAGCAGAAGTTTTAAGAACCAAAGGCTCCAGGAGCATCAGTCACAGTTTACACACAAATTAATTAGCCTCACAATATTGCCCTACCCTGTTCCGCAAATATGGGCTCAAAAACTGTTTTAGAAAGGTTCCTTTGGCTAATGGAGAGGTGGGAGACAAAGGCCTTGACTTCTAGAAAAGAGCTCTGGAGGGCTCTGTGTGGCTCAAGTGTCTTTCTTCAGGCAATCACCGATCTTAACATGAGCCTGTTCACAAAAGAACCATGATTCAAGTGACCTTTTTGCTTCATGGACACATGCAAATTAAAACACCAAAGTCAGCCTGGTCAAAATAAAAGCCAAAGACTGAACTGGCACACAGAATAGCCTGGATCTTCCAGGGATGCTGGGAATCATAATGAAACTTGTGCTGCTGCTGTCTTAGATTTCTCTGCTTTGAGTTAAAAGGAGTTAACTGCTGCCCTGACTATCAGTGCATAGCTTCCACAGCCACTGCATTTACTTCACAAACTGAGAAGACCATCTGCAAACACCACATATTTGTTACAACAGGATTTTCACTGCTGAAACCTCTAGGAACTATTAAAATACTTTGAAAAATTAACTGGATGGGCTGCATTCTACTTTCAGTGAAAATGCCTTTCATCCCTTGCTTCACCAGGAGAAACACTGAAGCAAAACTGAGCCTCACTGAAAATTGCATTATAGCTGTATTAATACAAGTCAGAGATGTTGGAAGTGTATTTTACACCAAGTACATTTCCAACTAGCAATCAAAAAAGTTATGATAGATGTCAGCAAGATAGGTGGCCAGATTAATTAAATTAATTAAATCTTTCCATTTATAAGCACTAAATTTAACTTGTTTTTCTTAAGAGAACTACTGGCATGCCAGCCTGCTGTATGGGTGGAGAACCTGAATGCACAGGGCATGACAGAGCTGGGCACTCAGTGCTGCACTGTGAATAGCTGAGTAAGCCTCTTTGCATCAGTGGCTACAGCCTGGCTAACTTAGACAGGTAGACAGATGTATTTAACCAGCAGATCACACATTTAATATCAGATCAGAGTGACAGACATACACTTAAATAGGCATTGGGTCAAGTTCTGCTGAAGAGTACACCTGAATCCCTCTGGATCATTTAGGAGAGATAGTCCAATGATAGCACATAGAAGCCATTGTTACAATGAACTCTGGTGTTTATTTTGAAGGCAAGATTTCTGTCCTTCACTTTAAGAGCCCTCTGTTATAAGATGATGAGGGAATTATTTCTGCTTTGATTAGTCTGTTATAATGTAACCAAAAGAAAGAAAAGACAGGCCAGTGAATTGCACTAGTATTAAAATTCTCTACAGTGTATAAGGTATGTAAAATCACTGTTCTAAGCCATCATTTCAGTTCATAGTTCTATAAATAAGATACTCTAAACAACCCTGAAGCAGAGTCTGAAGAGTAATTTGCCAAGAAAGTCTGAAGCTCAGCAGGGAGACTCACACTTTCTTCACAGTTGGAATCGCTTCTCAGCAGTGATGGCCTTTACATCTCCACCTCCAGGTTGCATCTTAACCCTTCAGTAACTGCAACAACTGTTCAGCTATTCAACAACTTAACAAAACACCGAACACATTTAAATCATATTTTCAGGGCAGTTAGCAGCTACAAGTAAGAAAGGGGTACTTGTGTGGTGTGATCAGACAGCTCTTGGCAAAGTACAAGTAAAATCTGTTTGGCCACTGCTTCGGTACAGACAGCTCAGGTTTTCCCCAAGTCTCCTTCTCTTCTTTCTCTCCTTTATTTAGAGAAATCCCTTTGGTAATTCAATACTGCAATGTCTTTCAAGTCAAAGGAGTTAAGCCAATTGCTCTGACAGACATCTAGGAGATTCCCCACCCTAAGGACGAAAGCATGAATTTTAGCACAAGTCAGTGTGAAAAAGCTACTTCAAAGAAACAGCATTACAACCCACAATTCCATAAACTACTTGAAATGAGCCCTCTACACATTCATTAGACTGAAAAGGGGCATGCCATTGTATACAACCACTCCCAGCCTTAATGCTGCCTTCTGGTCTCTGATGTTCAAGGCATGGCCTCAGGGAAAACAGAAAAATTTAGAAAGAAGCAGCAGACATTTCAAAGGTAGCTGTCTACCCAGTCATCCTCCCTTGGGTAGTGGCATGAGACTCATCAATTTCTAGTTGTTACTTACAAAGAGCTTTTGCAACTGAGAGGCTAACTAACTGAATAAAAATATTAGGAAGAACTAAGAATTGTATGTGTAGTCATGTAGACAAGTGTTAGAAGAGATCCCTTGCAGAAAGCTAGTGAACACACTGAGCGCAGGCAATTATCTGTTAGTTGATAGTGTTTCAGCACATACTCATTTGTGCTTTTAATAAATTAAGGGCCTTTCTCAAGACAAGAACTTAAATTTGTCAAATTGTGTTGCATCACTTTCAGAGACCTCTTTTTTTCCTCCCTGAGGTGAACTTTACTGATGCAGTATATCTAGTAGTAGATCTCTGCAGGCTGAAAAGAGGTCAGCATTGTGCACGTAGTTTTTTATGCTTTTAAGTCTACCTGGTAAGAGAGCTTGGAATCTGATTGTTGATTCCCAATGTTTGAGCCTGAACGTACTAGAAATCAGATGAAGATAAGGCTTTTGTTGTGTTTCTACACATCCTGCTTGCCAACAATGTTTACTTCTAATATATCTGTATCTCTATTTACCAGCTCTATTATTTTAAAAGAAAATACTTTATACAAAATAAGTTTTATACCAAAAAACGTATGCTACTCAAACTCCAAGCGTAAGAAAACCTAACAGATCTAAAGATTACATAAAAAATAAAAATCAAACAACAAAATAGCTAAGCTAGAACAAACATTGGTGGTGGTGTCACTGCAGTTATCCACGCATGACTCTGCTTAAAGCCTATTGTGTGTTCCCTTAAAAAATGCATGTAGAGAAGTAATTCTGTTACACTTTCAAAAGTACCATTATGGTACAGGCATTAAATGCCATTAGTTGCAGCTACATTACACTTCAGCTTGGATTTCGAATTTTGATCTTCTTCTAGTTCCCATTTGCTGTGCTTTGATTTGCATTAGAGAGTAACCTTATAGTGCATGAACTGAATTCCTTCCCACTGAAACTAAACCAAAAATGCCCTTCAATGACTAATTTATATCACAGGACCAGACAAGAACAAGTCTCCAGCTCATTAAGCTGGATTCACAGCAAGAGCTGTGACAGTGTATATGGAGAATAAGCAGAAGGGAAACAGAAAGTTACTCAAAGAGAAAACGCTGTGATGTACACACTGAGCGAAGTGATTTAATAAAAGAAAAGTAACATTAGTAGGCAGCAAAGATATGCAAAACTGCAATGAAACCTTCTGCTGTTTGAAAAGCTCTAAAAATAACAAATGACCATGCTGCTAAGTTCCATAAAAGATAATGGTGTGGAAGTAAACATTTCAGAATTGTTAGGATAAAAAAGGGAGGAGATTGTTAGAGGATGTCTCTGAAAAGGAAAAAAAAAGAATGAAAGAAAAAAATCTGTAAATGAGTCTAGGTCACCCTTTTCCTACAAGGATGTACAAAGCAAAGCAGAGGTGTGCTCATGGAATCACTAATGTCATTAAGGTCTGTCTTAACAGATCCTATTTTTTTGTTTCGTTTTGTTTTGATTGAGTTCCTCTCTACATCTCCTCTTAAAAAAAACTCCAAACAAACAAACCCGAAGGCAAATTCTTTTGCCTGCTTTTTATTTCCATGCACTTACTGTGTTTGAGATTTTCATTCAGCTATGTGAGTAGAAAAGACCCACTATCAGTTCATGATACTCAAGCTTGCAAAATAAACAGAGCAGCAAAGGTATACTGGTTCAGTAGAGTCGTTCTCTGTGCTGTATCTGTGGTTTTGCATCTTCAAAACTGGGTATAACTGGGTTGGGGCATGCAGAGTTAGGACGAATCCTCATGCTGACTTCTATACTGGTGCTTGGCATATGGATGTTAGAAGTTTCTCTCTTCTTAGTGCTGATAACTGCTTGTACAGCATCAAGTGGTACAGTGACCCCTAATAGCCTTAATAACCTGTGTTACTATAAATGATGATCAGGTCTTTTCTAACACATTCTTCAAACCAGGTAGTAGGAGATAATTGCACCCTTTGTTATGCTAATATAATGCTTCCATAGTTCAAGAAATAAAGGATTTTCAGGAAGACTATGACACCCGAGACAATCTCTGAAGACCGAAAAAAGGCTGTAGCTCAGCTGATCAATTTGCCTTACACCAGCCCAGTATGTCTTCTGTGTCAAAAGACTGGACTACCAAATTCCCACTCCCCTCGATGAGCTGGCCTTGTGCTTTTTTTAAGTTGTGTTTCCATGCTTTTGTAGAGAGGAGGGAGGGATTTCCTCCTGTTTTCTTCCTCTGCCTACCATCATCCCTGTAAGAGATTGTTTTGGTGGGGAGTCAGAGAAAAGCAAAGCTCAATGGGTGAGCCCCCTTCCAGGAGAGGTGGGGGAATTAGGATGGCAGGATGCACAGCAACACTGGATGCTTATTCATGTGCTCGTTGAGCTGTACATCATTGTGGAGACATTGCAGCACCGCTCTTCTGTGAAAGAATTGCACTAAAAGGTTCAATTGCTGTCCTGTGTCAGAGGGCAACACTGTCTCTCCTCACTTCATGGCACATGCTTGGAGTGCCTCTGGATTAAGCAGCGCCTCAGCACATTCCCTCTGCTCAGTCACACCACAAATCCCAACACACGCAGCTGGATGCAGGAATGCAATCCCATGAAACACTGATTTTATTGCAGGTCAGGAAAGATACCTGAACACGTGTCTAACGTCCCAGATTATCCTTAGCTGAAATAAAAGTTGTTGTCTCGTTTTTTTCAGTTCCCACAAGAAATGGTCCTCTCTTATCACAATAAATAAACCCAACATGTCAACATAAATAATATAATCCTCTAGCTTTAGCCACTAAATAATTGCAAATTTCATTTACAGTGTATCTGTGATACATTTATTTGAAGAAAGTAAATGGAGTTTTAAGAGCTTCTGTCTTGTCTCTGATGAGAACAAAACATGCTTCCTAAGTGCCTGTATCCCTGCTCATTCTGTTTTGTTCCAACAGTCTGGGTGCTCAGACACTCCTGTACTGCCCTCTCCTGTTCTAGCTTCAGCCTGCTGGGTTTAGACAGAAAACTAGCAGCTGGACAACCAGGCAAGCAACAGCTTATTTTCTTTTCCTAGGAGGTAGGAAAAATTAAGTTTTAATGTCAGCTGTCAAAACAAAGCTAGATTTGATTTTACAATTTTAAGAAAAGATAGAAACTTACAATGTGCATGTTAGATAACATAGCATGGACTGCACTGAAGAATGAAAGCAACTGCTTGACTGGATACAAGGCTTATTGCAATTTCTATTTGTTCCTACTTTCACCTCTCCTGTGTCACGCCACTCTCAACTCCAACCAGGGTCATCTGAAAGATGCTGCAAGAGGGCTACCCGGGGACCCACACACATTTCCGGACATCAGGGAACAGTGCCAAATTCATCATGCTCAAAACTGCAGCTCTCTAGTGAGAAATACACACGATAATAAATCCTCTTGGGCTGCTCTTGCAAAGTACATTTGTCATTAAAAAGCTGTTTGGTATTCTATGGTGAAGACTGAAACTTGCCCAGGGTCTCTTGTTGCACACCCTCTGGTCCTCCAAGTGATGGAAATTAATTTGTGGAGTCTCCAACCCCAAATCCTTTTGAATAACTTCTTCAGGTTAAAGGCAGTGAGCATTCAGAGGATTCTTCTTAAATGCAGATTTTGTATTCACTACTGGTCAAAAGATACTACAGAAAAACTAATCTGAATTAGCATTTCCTTTCTGGAGGAAGAAAGACACTGCTTTTGTCAGCTGAGGATTGAAATACCCCAAAAGCCTCCAGATTTCCCGACTTCTTTCCTAATGAGCACACTGACCTCTGCTGTCTTGGGAAAGAGCATGTTTAGAAACGCAGCAAGGAGAACTTCCCTGCCTTCCTCCTCTTGATCCATTCCCTGCCTTACCCAATGAATAAAGCAGTATATATTTATCATATTGCTCTTTGTGTTAAAAGGAAGAGAGAATCCTTCTGGATGTCTGTCTGTTTCAGCAACAGAAAATCTGTTGGAAACTCTGCTCTGGGTGGACATCACCACCATGTCCCAGAGGTGGTTTTGTTGTCCTTTGCTTCTGTTCAAAGAGCGAAGAGTTGATCTGAAGGCTCCCTAAATAAATCAATTATTCACTTACTCTCCTGTAAGATATAGAGATTTTTTTTTTAAATCAACAGCAACCATGTCAACAGCTTCTCACAGCAGAAGAAGAACTGGTATCCATTTAAATCCGTTCTGGGAATCATAAACAGCTTGTTGACAGAGGTCACATCCACAGGGGAGCTCACAGTTGATTAGTTCTCCTTCACAGAGCTTTTGCAGGCAGTGTGACTTGCACTCCAGGAGAGGATTTAAGACACGGATGTGCTGAACTAACCAGAAACAATTTCAAAAAATTGTGTTGCGTCTGCCAAGATGCCTAAATAAATGGGAAATGAAAATAGCCATGAATTTTGAACTAGCTTTGCTACTTTTGCTGTGTGTTGTATGCCTACATTTTTGATGTATCAGCTATTGTTCCCTATGCTGTGTTACACCAAATTCACAGCTCCTACCTCAATAAAGATACCTCTTAAATAATGACATGAAAATGGTCCCATTACACTATTAGGTTTGAACTACAAAAGTGCAAGTAGTCGGGAGAAGATTTTTAGTAGACTTGTGACACAAATCTATAGGAAACCAAATTCATCAGTTCTGATGCATTTATTCCTTCCCTCCCACCATTTTATTGCATAAGCTCCTTCTTAATTTCCTTTACAATTATTTCCACTGGATAGCATTAACTGAATTTCTACTTATTTACTTGCTGTTGTTTTCTTATCATTGTATATTTGCAAAACTCTTGATAAATAAATGAAATTAATGATAATGTGCAAAACCTTCTAAATAAATAAAAATCCCAGTATCATATACAACATGAACATTCTACTGACTTAAAATTGACAAGTCAAATATTCTACAGTCACTATTTTCCCAGACTCTTTACACTAGCTGCTATCTATTACTATTACAAGACAATGTTGCTACCAATTACATTTTATACCTTCACCTGTATTTTTCTGAATGATTGTCACTTCTCCATTAAATACCACTTGTTTAACCTCCACTCTGTTGGCTCTGTCCCCAAGGTATACTTCAAACTTTGCCCCACTGCTGAACTTTGATTAACACAATAGGCAATTCTTGCTTGGCATACAATATTTAGGGCTAACTGCTTGTTTAAAGCATCTCATTAAGTGGAAATAATTATCAGAACTCTGAATAAAAGATATTTAGCAACCCGTTGTCCATGTATTTTCAATAGCTGTTAACATATACCTGAAACAATATTTCTGCTTGTCTAGTACTTTTTAGGTATGTATATTTCAGTTCTGTTTAATATCTTTCCAGTTCTGATTAATATTTTCCCCAAAGACCTAGATGAGGGGATAGAAGGCACCCTGAAGTTTGCAGACAACACCAAGTTGAGGGAGTGTTGATCTGCTGGAAAGTAGGAAGGCTCTGCAGAGGGATCTGGGCAGGCTGGATTGACAGGCCGAGGCCAGTGGTATCAGGTTCAACAAGGTGAAGAGTGGGTCCAGCACTTGGGTGACAACAACCCCCTGCAGTGCTGCAGGCTGGGGGAAGAGTGGCTGGAGAGCTGCCCAGCAGAAAAGGACCTGGGGGTGCTGGTCAACGACTGCTGAACATGAGCCAAGAAAGCCACTGGCATCCTGGCCTGTATCAGCAATAGTGTGGCCAGCAGGACCAGGGCAGGGATTGTNTGCCCAGAGAAGGGCAATGGAGTTGGTGAAGGGTCTGGAGCACAACTCTTCTGAGGAGTGGCTGAGGGGGCTGGGATTGTTTATCCTGGAGAAAAGGAGGCTCAGGGGAGACCTTATTGCTCTCTACAATTACCTGAAAAGAGGTTGTACCCAGGTGGGGGTCCCTTGGTTCTCCCAGATAACAAGTGACAGGATGAGAGGAAATGGTCTTTCAGGGGAGGTTTAGATTGGGTATCAGGAAAAATCTCTTCTCTTAAAGGATAGTCAAGCACTGAAAGAGGCTGCCCAGGGCAGTGATGGAGTCATCACTCCAGGAGTATTTAAATGATGTGTAAATGTAGCACTGAGGAACATGGTTTAGTGGTGGACTTGGTAGTGCAGGGTTAATGGTTGGACTTGATGACCTTAAGGGTCTTTTCCAATTGAACTGATTCTATGATTTTGTGATCCTATATATATGCACATGTCAATCAGGTTTCATATAACAACTTCTGACCTTTGATTTCTTACTTTTCTAATGTCAGCAAGCCTACAGATACACATATGCATACCTGCCAGCAATGCATACAGATAAATAATACTGAGAAACTGTATTATTACTGAACGAAGAGGTTTCATCTAGTGTTATAAAAGCTGATAATTCTTAATATCCATATATATCAGTGGCTTAAGATTTTAATGGCTGTACCATTAATGGTGGCAAAGGTGAAATGTTGGCATTTTGTGGACTTTCCCCACTATCAGTGTAATAGCAGTGAAATATCTTACTTAAAGAGAATTTCCTTTAATGCTTCCACAACTGCACATTGTCTCATAAAACACCCAGACAGACTAAGGCCTCGACTCACAACACAGAAAGAGGTAGAAAACACATATACAGTCCTGTTGCCTTTAGCAGGACTCTCTGTACCTGAGCTAACCCGTAACCACATTTCCCACATCAGGTCTTAGTGCAAGTCAGCACATCATGCATTTGATGACACTAGGGTCTGGATTTTGCCATATAATGAACCTTTAGTTGCATGAAATGTGACTTTTCATTATTGCTGGAGCCGCCAGAGACAGTTCAAGCTGAAAGTTGTTGATTTCATGCAGAAGTCCTTCAGATTCTCATAATTCTGTCAAAACAGAGTATTTTTTATCCAGTTTCTCCTCCAAAAGTGGATGTATTCAGAAGGAAGGAGTAAAAATAGTCCATATGCTTCTGAGAACAGAGAAGAGAAATTCCTTGCCATTTTAAATATTTTCAGCAGCTCTCTTGCTTATCTTTGCTCTAACACCTAGAAGTAGCTGGGAAGCTTAAATCCAGGTTTGAGATTAGGCAGGTATATATTTTACTGTGTCTGGTCAGCATCCATTTTGATATGGCCAAGTCTTAAGTGTTTTTAAAGCACACAGCTGTAGCTTATGAATAATGGCACCTGAAACACTTAGGACTGCTTGGAGATCCCAGAACTGTGAAGCTCAAGTCACTGCATCTAGCTCCCACCTGGGGGTATTTCTACAGTTTATACACAGCCCAGGCAAACTGAGGCAGGCAGCAATGACATAACCTGTCCCAGACCTCACAGAAACTCACAGCAACCCTCTGAGAAGATGCAGCTCTCATGCCTGTGCTGCAGCCTGGCTGCAGGCTGATCACGCCTCAACTTCCCGTCCCTTTGGGAGCTGCCTTGCCAAATGTTGGGATGAGACCTTCCTTGGACAAGGGGAGTTTATATTCCTGTGGCTGCCTTCTGCCAGGTCTAGCAAGAAGTAAAAATAGGCAGAGAATCCCCAGCTTTGAACGAAAAGGGATAATTTCTGCAGATTTTGTAAGAAATGGCAGAAAGCGTTTTAAATGTCAGCAAAGGAAGTGCAATTTCTTCCCATATACACCAAGGGTGCAGAGAACATAAGCAGCTTCTCCTACCAAGCCCCATTTCCATTCCTGCAGAAAGCAGAGACAATGTTGTCCTGTCTCTGCTCTTTCCAGCAGCATTGCTAGACATAGTGTCACACAATAAGCTCCAAGAACCCTCCTCTGTTCATGGGAGGCTCTACCTCTCCCAAAAGGCAACTGGAAAAGTGAAAAAAAACCCAAAAAAAGATGACTGACTAATTGAGCCCAGCTCAGGAGATAGATTTGTGAATTATTACGGTTCTGACCCTCACAGCAACATAAATCCTAGGATGTGCCAAGAACAAATTAGGCTGTCTGCAGTTGGGACTTCTCCCCAGAAAAAAAGCCCTTTTTTTTGAGACATACGAAACAAGCAGCTTTGCCAGTGCTGGAGAGCAGACAGATAAAGAGTTCCTCCTGAAAGTCTCATTTGGAAAATTCAAGGCTTTACCAGAATGAAGATAGTATTTTTTTTTTTGTTGGGGGGAGGGTCACAGGAGCAGAAGGTTAATGTAACTACACAGCAAAAATAACAAATTGAACTTCCACTAAGTTCATGGCCTTCCATCTCCATTGCTGTGTGTCAAACATGTGCTCCTGGGACCTCCATAATGCTTTAAAACAAGAGGCTCCTACCTCAACTGCATCCAGGTGCTCCTGGGCTCTGGCTGAGGAAAGCAATTTTAACATCACTCTCAAGTACCCTGCTAATTTTCCAGTCTCATTTTCTCTGCCAGACATAACTTTCCTTTCTCTTTCCAAAGCAAAATGAGCTATATGTAAACAAAGAATGTGGGATGTGAGGTTTCCTTCCAAAAGCAGTTCTTCAGCAGCATGAATGAGAGGCAAAACATTAAATCCCAGGAGCCACTGGAGTCCCAGAGCTGCTTGGAGATCCCTTAGAAGGAAGATGAAGCAAGTTTTTCAAAAATACACTTTTCCGTAAACTACTAATCAAAGCACTTATCTTCAGTGTAAAATTAATTTGAGCCCAAAATTAAAATTTCACCCCTAACCAGACTTCCAACCATAAAGAAAAACATTAGTTCAAAAGTGATGGTACTTTTAACTTGTGTCAAGCCATAATGAAGGGACAAATATTTAGTTTTCCCAAGTTATTCTCTCTGTGCTGCTCTACAGGCACACTGTTGATCCCCTAATTCATTTGTGCTGCTCCAGCATAATTTTGCAGGATGGCTGTTCATGAGTAAGCTGTGCTGTGCTGGGGGAAGTTCACTTGAGCACAGATAACTCATTTTAATTCAGCTGTCAAAATACAGCCAAAGAAATCTGGGAGTAGTGGTGCAATATCCTAGTATTATCTTCCTCACTCATGTTTCATTCACCCCTGGGACCGTAACTTAGTTGCTGCTTGGTGTAAACCTTTTCACTATGATCCAAATGGGAGAGAAGTGGCAAAGACAATCAGTAATATCCCACTTCAGCATGCCCAGAGAAACTGAGGTACACTTGCATTGGATGTCTGTGACTATTTTTGGTGCCCTGCTTGTGTGTTTTTTAAAATGTCTTATTTGTAACCAGTCATTAATCTATAGGTGAATTTTCCATATTGACCTGTGGCCATTCAGTGTATGTAAAAGGCTTGGGTGATGGTCGAGGATGAAATGTAAGCATATGACCTGGATGGTCTCAGCCAAAGACAGCTGATTGCTGGCACCTGCCTTACTCACTGAGCACTGATGCATCTGAGTTAATTCTGCAAAAGCCACATCGACCCTTCTCTCCAGCATGACTGGAGACACTGGTTTGTTGGCTTCCTTGTTTGTTACACAGCACTACACCTCCAAAGCAGAGCAATGTCAATAGAAACTGCTCAGGTCTGAATGCAATCAGAATTTTCTTTCATAAGTATTTCTGTTTTAGCACCCAATGAAGAAAATTTTTGAAGAGAGTTTATGAGATACTACTTTATTAAAAAAATAGTTGTGTACTTTGGAGAAAAGCTCAATTAAAGAGTAACTGTGTCAAAAATGGAATACAAAAAAAGTAATTTACTAAATCTGACAGTTCTGATACATCTGAGAAACACAAAAATGATGGGGTTATTTAGCATAGTGACAAATAAGCTTGGAGAAAGGACTTTTGTTGCGGTCCTCTGGGTGTGGCTTGCGACCGGCCCGTTCCCGCCAGGCCGGGGCCTGGGGGTGCTGGTCCTTCCCCTCACTCCCGCGTGGCAGCTGCCGGCTCGGCAGGGGCCATCCCGGCCCAGGGGAACAGATCATTGGTTCCCATGCCAGCTGTGGACGGCTGGCTCACTGGCCGGTGCCCCTGTCAATCATTGTGGTCCTCCGCAGTGATTGGCTCTCCCGACTGCCCTCCCCTCGCCCTAGTTTTATAACACGCCCCGGTCGCCGTTTTGGCCGTCTTCTCCGCAGCATATTCCAGGAATAAAACCTACTGGCGATAAGTGGGAAGAACCCTTTCTCGTTCTCTTTATTTCCCTGAATAAATTAAACCGCTGTACGTGAGCTAAGCCAAGATTCTGAGGGAGTTCTGATGCTCGGCTCGCCTCTGATCGGAGACTAGAGAAGGCCGGAGTCGCGTTATTTAGGCAAACGGGACCGACGCAAAAGACTCCGAATTACTTGCGCTTTCTACCAGCGGCAGACTTTCTTCCACCTGGTATACAAAGGATAGGATATCACCTTTTTAAAGCCTTCCATTTTACAGATGAAACAGGCAGTCTGACTACAGCTAAATGGTATCTCAACTATTTGTTCCTCCAAACTCTCTGCAGTTAAATAAATAACATTAGGGCTTTACTTTGCGTAATGCTGGCAGGGAGAATTGTCTGCATAATTCAATTAGACTGAGTTATTCAGTTATTGCTGAATTAGCATTCAAAAATTGGGAAAAAGACTTCAAAAATCCATGTGCAAATTAAATTTTGAATTCTTTCATTGGCTTTGGTACAACTCAGGTTCACGTTTTCAGCCTCTTTTCCCAGCCACAAGGGATAGCAACTTATTTTTCTTCTCAGGTAGTAGCTCAAACTCAGCTGCTGGAGTTTGAAGTGAAAGACCAAAGCCTGACAGATGTGGACATGGGGTGAGTGGAAGAGGGATGATTGAGGAAAGAATTGCAAATGACACTGACCCTGCCTGCACCAGGACTGAGTGGGCACCAGGCTCATTTCTCCCGACAGCTTGGATCTGAGAAAGGCCAACAGAAAGCAGCCGTGTTTTCTTGCCCAGAATCTTTAATCAATTGAATTCTCCCCAAGTCACTTGTGTTTCTTCCTGTTTCTGACTCTCTTTTGACAAAGCTATGGAGTAGATATCAGAGCATCAGGCCATTTCTGCTTAGTGAAGACTGCTTCAGCAGCTGAATGTTGTGTCCACACATGCCCTTCATTCACACTTGCACTGAAGCAAAACCACCTTGCAGTTCCTGCTGTGCACAGTGCAAGGTTTCACAAGTCACAGCCAAAGCGTCCTTCTCATATATTCAAGGAAAAACGCTCCCAAGACTTTTACAGTACGTAAGACGATCTCTTTCCTCTGAGAGTGGCAAATCTGCAGCTATTCAATTCCACCCAATAAATGGGAACCATATGAACATAAGGCAAAGGGAAGTGCAGCAAGTTTGCACTGTACCCTTTCCAGCAAACACCTCTCTAATCTTTGCATGGGGAAAGCTTCTTCTGTGCTTGTCAGACCTGTTCATGGCTTGGGATAGTGCCAGTACAGATGTGGCCCCTTTTGTAGGTCCCAGAACAGTTGTCAAATCTGTCTTTTACTCTGTCCTTTTTTCCCTGGTTTCTGTACCTTGCATATTTATTTGCCTTCTCAGATTTTCCTAAAGGTTTAATTTTCTCTCTGTGAATTTTGCCAGTGTTGGTTCTTAATCAAGTTTAAGGTACCTGTACTCTTTCATTTCAAGGAATCCCAATCACTGCTGTCATTGCTCTTTAGGGAAACTGTACAATTCCAAGAGGCCTAAACCCAACCAAAAGCTACAGTCCAACACCAGTCTGCTAATGCCTGAGCTGCAAACACCCAGGAAAATGAGCTACTAGCCCTGAGAGATGTGCCTCTGATCACTCACACAATAGTGACAGCCAGAAAGAGGTAGAGAACACCTTTTTCAGTGGCTGACCTTGAAAGAGGTGCCCTACATACAGCTACTGAAGTATCTCCACTCACGTGCAGAGCTGTTAACATAACTATAGTGGGAGATGCTATGCCTGGAGTTCAGACTTCAACTTTTTGCACACAGGCCACAATGTTCTGAAATGCAAGTAACAGCCAAGCAGCTCTAAATTACTGACTTAGGAAAGCTGGGATGTTGTACCAAAGGAGGTAATGGGCTCTACATGACCTATGTTGCTTTAATCCTCTACAGAAAACAGATGGCCAGGACAGCTAGCTCTTTGTTCCTACCTAGCACAACTGTGCTTATGTTATTAGCTAATTTTCAGCTGCTCTTACAACTTCATTTGGCAAGATACAAAGCTGTATTCCTGCAACTGCAGTTATCTGTATAGTGGCATCCTGACTTCACCAAAAGGTGCTGCTGACTGAACTGGGCACTGCCCAGGGACTGAAAAGGAAACATACCTCTCCTATCAAGCTCACTTACCCAAGCACAGATGTTCTTTAAATAAGAAATCTTTAGTCAGTTGTCTTTCCTGATTTGCATGATTGTCATCTTTCTTCTTGTGTTTTCATATGCTTGTCCCTAGCAGACAAAAGACCTGCTCTTTCTTCTCCTGAAGTCAGTGGAAATTCTGCCATCAGTTCCAGCGCTAGCTGGATCGGGGCCAAAATGTTAGCCACTCCACTTCCCCTTAAGTCATTCACAAACAATAGTTCTTTGATTATATACCAAGCCTGAGGGGTCTCTGTTATCTTCTAACCCTCCCTTTATATCTCCGGTATCTATGGATTCCATAGTGTAGGCAGGAACTGTTTGAATAGAAGGGCCCTAATAATCAAAAGTACTTCTCTTCCTCAGCCATGTTTTTTCTCAAAGGGAGTTTGTTGCTAATTCCTTTGGGAATTAGATGGGGAAAAATGAAAAGGAAATTACACCACTTTAAAGAGAAGCTAAATCGAAGAAACTCAACCCCATAGGAAGACAGTTTCTGACATTTGAGTACTAATGTACCTATGATCAAATTCATGAGGAGAAAAACATCCTGGTCACACTGAAAATGGCAACTTCTAAAATTATACTGGATGCAAAGATGATACAAGCCACAAGAGTAACCTTGGCTAGATTTTCAAGGGGCGTTGCAATAGAGAGCAGTGAATAAGAAGAAAGGGGAACCCTATTTATTTAGGTAACTGTACAGTTGAACAAGTCCAAAATAGCTTCAATTGATTCCGAGTATCTTCTCAGACTTCTAAACAGTAATTGTGTTGTCCTTTAATTAGACACTATGATTGCTACACTCTTCAATAAAGAGAAGGCATACCTAGATATTTAGTTTTTAGCCACAGAGGGAAACACCACACTGCATATGGTTATGCCTTACAGATGGTGCTTGGTAAAGGATGAAATGGCAACAGAAGACAATCAGTCTGACTCAGAAGACTAACAGGATTCTGTCCACACTGAATCCTGCAAAAAATATGAGAACTTCAGTGCTGAAGTTAGTATTATTTATAAAAACATAAAGGAAAATTGATTCTGCTGCATAAGTGAAGAGCTTTACTACAAATTGGACATTCAGCAGATTTCTTATATTTCAGGTGAAACACATTCACTGTCCAAATAGGACAGATGAGAATTTGGTTTTTGTTTTGCAAAATGTGCATGCAGTAAGGATGATGTGACAGCTGCACTAGGCAATATACAGCTCTCCAAAAGGCTGGGCATTGCAAGAGAGGAAAAAGTGCTATCAGAAAGAATCACTGCATTTCACTCTTCCACCAAACATCAGGTGAATAAATGAATACACTCAATATAAAATCAATTAACAAATAAATTCAATATAAAATAAGCACATACTATTACTAGGCTGTCAGAATTAAAAAGGCTTAGTACTGCAACACTTCATATTTTATCGGTCTTCTCTGATTAGATGTTCTTTGAGTGACTTCTAAGACTATGCTCATATGGGGCTCTAATATTTTGTTGAAGAATTTTGTACATGACATAATATTTGGGCTACTATATGAAATCATGAATGAATAATGTCAAAATACTCGTTCTTTATTTCATGCATGCAGGTCTCATTAACTATATACGCCATACTGCTGGAATGGTAGCCTTTCACAACACGCTTCAGTGAAAGAGGCAAAGTATGCTAGCTGGCAAAGGAAGTTCTAAATAAAGAAGGACCAGCAGGTTATATTTCTATCTGGCAAACAAAGTTAGGGATTTAACTTTCACATCATAGGAATGTTTTAGGAAAACCATCAGCACGTCCAACCTGAAAGGTGTAAGTTTCCACCGTGATATGCAGAATTGGAAGGGAAGGATATAAAGAAAAAACAAGCCATCCAGACTCTAAAAATGACTGTGAGAGAAAACAACTTTCTACACAGAGATGGTTGAGGCTACACAAGAACACCCAGAAGCTGGACTTGGGACATTTTTTTCTTCAATATTCACTTTGGTACCATACAAAAAAACCTGTCTTTTATGTAACTCCTCAGAAAGGTTGTGGGATCTTTTCCTTCCTGTTTGACATTCACTGAAACAGAGCCATTGAGGGGATTTTTATATCATCAGTCTCCCTGGGATGGAGAGTGGTAAACATGGATGTTTGCAAGTTCACTTGTTTGATGTATTTGGAGAAGACTGTGAATGCCCAAAGAGCACAGCAAAACCTGCCTAGCTGCAGTCACCTGGTGACACATCTCAGGCGGGGTTTCTATATTTTCTGAACTAAAATACTGGGCAGTGAAGGAAAGGTTCTGAGATGGGGTGTGTGAAGATCACCCCTTAGTTCTTGTTCAAATCAGTTGTGTGCCAGTGCTGCAGATTTGGTGGTGGAATGGGGCTTGCTTGTGATCATTCACAGCCAGGAAGGGTGGATTCATCCCTCGACCTCCATATGAGCAGTTGAGCAATCCAGGTATGATTTCCACACAAAGGGAGTCACACAAACCAGCAGATTAGTGGGTTGCACAAAACCAGCTCCTGAGCTCTAATTCCAGTGGTGCTGTTAACACACTGGGTAGCCTCATCCAGGTCATTTGACTTGTCTCTGAATTTCCATATCTGAGGGAAAAAAAAAGGCTTTTCTGGAGGCACTGTGTTCTCTATCCAACTTAGTTTTTAGTGCACATTTTAAAATACCACACACCTGATTTGCATTCTGCCGGATCTCTTTCATGCAAGTGGAAGGAAGAAAGACCTAAAGTTTGATCTGTGCTCATTCACAGCCACTTTAAACTAATCGGAGTGGTGCAAAGCAACCTACCTGCGAACAAAGCATGAGAGTCACATTGAATATGTGATCCCTTCAGGCACACCTACCAAACACACCACCACCTTTTACTGCTTGGTAGCAAGGCTTAGGAATAAGGAGGTGGGTTTGTTACTAGAAAGCATTTCTTTCTGTAGGAGTTTAAAAATACATCTGAATAAGGAGGTATGTAAATTTGGCTCATTTAATAATTATGAAAGCTGGGCTTTGAATAAAGCCAGGCAGAATGCAGGCTGTAGCTACAGAACTTTCAAAATATCAATGGCAAGAAGCATCAGCCCTGCAGAAATCCCACACTGCTATTTATGCTGAGTAACTGCTCATTTACTAAAGAGATTACAGCAGTAAAGATTATTTATCTGCTTGCTTATTCAATGCTTACCCATTTATTTTCAAAGGTGAAAAGATTTTGTTTTGTTTACTAAACAACCCTTATAAGTTATATATTAGATATTACATGTTATACCCACATTATATGTTATATTATAACCAGTCCTACATCACCAAGGATTGGTGACATGCTACTGTATAGGATGCTGTTGGAGTAAATGCAACAGCTGATTTCAGATGTCAAAATATGATCAGGCCATCCTTTAGTGCAACGGGAATTATTTTTTCCACATCAGTATTTCATTTTGATCCCTAACCGCCAGTGTAAGCCACATGTCCAGGAGCACGCTATCTTTCACATTGCTCCGCTCTTCCCTCTTTCAAACAGAATAGGCCAGCGTGCCAGATTTACTGTTAGGAAAAATCCCAGTGCAACTATGTGACTAGTTTAATTAATCAAGGCCTAACATATGATTTGTGCATCTGGGAATATTATCACAATCAATCCTGCAAGAAGCCTGTGCATATGGATGAAGGATTTGCATATGTCAAAAATTAATTTCCTCTGTAGTCATTCAATTTGATCTTTGGGAAGCACTCTAGAGTATGTTAAAGACAAGGCTCTAGAAGTCTCTGTGATAAACATAAATTAACTCAGGTATTTACATTGTACTTCTGCAGAAGTTAATATTTCTGTCCTAAAGCTCCATTTATACTGGCTTCAGTTCAGAAGTTAAAAACCAAAACACACTCAAAACACCTTCATGAAAATGAAATTATGGTAAAAATTACCAGCACGTTTCTAGAAGGAAAACAAATCCTTACATTCAACAGGAAGACATTTTACTGAAGCCCAAATGCTTGTCTGGTATTTTACACTTAAAAATATTTTATGATTACTCATAAATAATTTTTCCTGAGATGGACAAGGGAAGATGTGAGAAAGGGGCTATAATTTCACATTTGCTGCTTTCACACTTAGGACAACATAATTTCTATTACTAAAACACTATTACAGGCCTTGCTTGCTGGAAAATCTTCATACTACATCCCTGTGCACTTTATGAATTTCACTACAACTTCACATAAAAAAAAATAAATTCTGATTCCTTTCATAATAATAGCAAATAGTTCCAGCTTTCCACAGCTGCAGAAGTTTGCTGTCCCTAGAGATTTGTCATGGTACAGCTCTTGCTTCCAATCCAAACAGTGACATAGTGGCCCATGATTTACAGGTTCAGGGGCTTGATTAGGGGGTAGCACACTACCGAGCAAATATTAAAGAACCATACAGAACTTTAATGTGCAGCAAGGCTTTTAATCTTTACACCACTCCAAAAAAAAAAAAAAAATTCCTGCCCAAAAGCAAAAGAAAATAAGAGCTGGTATTTAAGATTTCTCTTCTTCTGTTGTTAGGTTTGAACCAGGAATGATCACTCACAACTGAGACTGGCTCTTTAACATTTTAAATAGTAAACATCTGCACTGTTAACAGTAACAGAATGGCAAAACTTACATGACAGCAAGGAAGAATAATTAAAAGGCTTAGCATCAGACTAAAAATGACTCTCATGTAAAATCAGCAGTTTTTCTTATGGAATTACTAAGAAATAAATACTAAGAAGAAAAATTTAAAACATGATAACTTATTTCTAAAACAGTGATTTGATATATGAAAGGAACATTTATATTTCTGTGTTCAAGGAGAAAGTCTTGATTAGCATCAAGAATAAAAATTACTATGTGATGTCTTTTTGATGTTCGCATTGAATTTGCCTAACCAGAATGGAAATTGTAACTATGCATGAAAAAATCCAAAATTTTCATTTTCTGTGGAAACAAAGCTTAAAACAGCCTACAGAACAATATAAAATTACACTTATCAGGCTGATGATGCTTTGAAATTTAATTAGTTGTCAAGCTGTAGTTTTTGATACTGAATTCTAGCTTCTTCTCAAGCCTAGCAACTTCACTTTGAGAAACTTAAATCTACTGCACAGGATTTGATTAGTGAGAAAGCAATCTCAGTTTTCTTCAATAAAAGAATATATTAGATGAGTGCAAAGAGCATGTATTCTAACTGCTAATTTCTATCATTCTATGATATTCTTTTGACTGGGAGAGTGGAACGAGATGCCAGGAGTTTAAGGGTCCGTATTTCTGCAAATGCCTGGCTTCACATGCATGTGATTTTTGGTTTTCTGTTTAAAATGCTGGCAGCTATGAAAAAAAGAAAACCACACTGATGCTGTATGGATTCACCACTTGACAGAGATCTCAAGCCACAAATACAAACGGTACATGAAAATTTTATGAGTTACGGGGTCCAACTGTGAAATATTTGCAAATGTTGCTATTCTTTTTTCTGCAACTGTAGGGACATATCTGGTAAATACAGGGAAAAAAAAAGCCATGTTCAAACCTTTAGCTGCAACATTAATTCTGAATATATGGCTTAAAACTATTATTATCACATATGTTACTTATTAAGTAGAAAGCCTGAAGCTATTTGTCTGTCTACATTTAATCTGATAGCCTAGTTTAACTCTCAAGAAACTAGTTTTTAACTGTCAGATTTTCCAGTACTTTCATTTTCTGATAGCAGAATTCAGGTTTGCAGAATTGTTTCATTTTTTGCAATTTGCAGTCTTCAACAAAGAAGCTGTTTATTTCCAACATGGTTATACAGTGAAAACATGTCTGCATTTATGGAGTTAAGAGTCCTCTTATTAATTTTACTTGCTTTTTTTTTTTTTTTAATAGAAACCTAATGAAAACCATGTTTATGTGCTCAAAGGCACAGAGGAAATTCATTACTCTGAGGAATAACACACTCCACAAGTGAAACGAAAGTAATCTTATTTATGACAGGAAGGGGCCTTCACTAGACTCAACTCCACCACACTTGGACTGATACTGGTTGCATGAAAGAAGCTGCAAATTCAGGAACTGGTTTCAAATGCAAGCCTCATCTCAGCAATAAACACATTTGCAGTTTAATCTTGCAAACATTCAAAATCTGCTGAAGGGGAAGAACCCAGTTCTTATATTTACTACAAACATGTGACAAAAACAGTGTAACAATTACAAGAAAAGCAGTTATATGGCCTCTCATTCTGAGTGCCTTCCTTCCACTTAGAAATGAGCCTCCCCCTGCTCCTCGGTCAGCGTCCACTGCAACACACGCCCACGTCTATGGCTTATCAGATCTGGCCCTTTGCTTTGGGTTTAACAGCAGTGTTGCAGCAACTGAAATCCCCACTTTACATGCACTTTGTTGTGGGGAGAAGAGAGGCTTAAAAATACACTCGCCTGCAGAATCCTTGAGGAGTGGGAGGCAAAAGACTGTGGAGAAGAATAGGTGCTGCAGGGCTGCAGCCTCAGTTTGCTAAAGGGCTCTGTGCCCAGAGGTGTATGAGGCACCCTGCACAGCCAGGTAATTCCCTAAGCAGAAAAGAGAAATCAGAAATGCCAAAAATTATTTACTGTCCCATCCACCCAGCCCAGTACATGTGTGTGCCTGAGCATCTGGCATCCATGTGCATGTATGCATGTGTGTCTGAATTTGAAAGAAAGAGAAAAACCTTCTTGCAAGGAGGTAAGATGATAAGAAAATGCTCAAGATGTTATTGATGCATAAATTTCTGTGTGAGATTGCATCTTTTTCTTGAACAAAATGAAATCAAAAAAGAAAAAAATGTTCTTAACACTGTGAAAGTCAAACCCTATGTTCATCCCATTTCTAGAGACTTCAAAAGAGAGCTTTCATTAATGGAAAGTTGTGATGTACGGCAAACTGGATGGCTCCACATGCGTTTGCAATTTCTGTATCTAAACCCACATGTTTTACATTCCTTGGGTTTCTTCCCCCAGTTGTCTTGAGTTAAAAAGGGGCAGGCAAGGGGGAAGGAGCTGCCTTGCCGAGGCTTCCATCCGGCAGTAAGCCCCACTGCCCACAAGAAGGCACTGTGTGTTAACAAATAGGAACATGCCGGGATTTCTGGAGGGAATTGAGGTTTTTTTTCCGTTCCCGCCGACGCTAAAGACCCAGTACAAGATGTGTGGGTTTCTCCAGCGACATGAAGGACAGCTGCCTTTGTCTGCCTGCAGATGTTTGGCCAGTTGCAGTTTGGATGCTTGACCAGTGAGTGAGAAAAGGCTCTTCAGCCTTGCACAAGGAATTAACTGATATTCTTGTACATCTTCCCCAAGAAAGTAACTTATAACACTAAAACAAGCTTGACAAATTTGAACATTTAGTTAAAGAAAAACATAGTTATCTCTTCCTTTGTTATATTGCTTTTGCAATTACAGTATGTTTGCATTTGTATAGGCACTTCACTTTTCCCTCATGTGATCTAAATTCCCCCTCTGCTTCATGCCACAACAAAACAATTAATCCTTTGTTTGCAACATTAGTCAGTTGTCATGGAAATTAATATGGCTTCACAAATTCAAAAGTATGAACATTTTTGAATAACATATTAAGAGAACAGGGTGACATAGACAGACCATATATTTTAGAAATAGCTTGGTACGCAGTGAGTACATCAGAAAAAGGGTATTCCAAAGAATATAAAACTTTTAAAGCACATAAAAAAAACCAAAGCCTTGCCTCAGTCTAAAATATTTGAACATTCCTCCCAACAACCAAGTTGTACTTCAGATCTTGAACATTACTCCCAACAGGAAAATTGTACTTTAAATCATACGCAGCTTGTCGTTTGCACAGACGATTTCTCAATCTCTTTGTCTGGATTTGAACTTGTCAGCTAGGACAGCAGAATTGAGACTCTCCTCTTCCCTTGACAAATGACCTATTTGCTGACAGAGATGAGCAAGGGAGTGGACAACCTCAACAGTGTTTTTCTACGGCCATATTTTATTCCCTTCTTAATGTGAACACAGAAAAGCAGAAGCAGTTGCACTGAAGAAATAAGTGATGCTGCTCTCTGTGATGTCTGTATACCTTAAATTGTTGGAAAGCATCTGGCATGGGCCAAAATTCTCTATGATGACATGGCTAAAGGCCAGCACAGAGCCCTGGTACAAGCAAGGTCACTGTAGAGTTACCAGATCTACTTTCAGGAAATGTATAAATCGAGGCTCCTGCACAATTCTGGATAAACACTGTCTGAGCCTCGTGAATGAGATGACAGATAGTGTCAGATGCCTGTTTGGGTTGTGGGAGCTGCCAGACTAGCTCCATACGGCTCAAAGACGTTGTACAGAGAGATCTGCCGACGTTATCAGAATTGAATTAAGTTGAACTGGCAATAACAACCGAGGTAATATATGGAACTGCTTGCTTTCTAGCTGATGTCTGTTCTTCCAAATCAAATTAGCTGCCCCCCTGCCCCAGCAGAAAGCCACCTACCTGCAGCTCACACATACCAACTGCCTTGGGCTGTCAGGCATGAAAGAGACATGATTTTTCCCTTTCTGCATTTTTTACAACCACTGAACAGGCTTGTATCACAAAGCGCAAGCCATGCCAGTGTTCTTTGCTCAAACATATGGAGAAGGAGTTTACAATGAGTATATTCATACCCTTTCAAGAGATTTCCAAAACAATGCTTGCAACACCTATGTTCTCCCTCTTACATGCATACCACACTGATGTTAAGCACCTCAAAATGTTAAAAATGAAGGAAAGCTTGGGTGAAAATGTCAGCCTTAGGTTTCACTAAATCCTATACCAATCCACAACCTACTCAACGTAGGAGGGAACAACAGGGCAAGTGTTGCCTTGCAACACAGGAAGCCAGTCTGAGTGATAACCACCAGCTGACCCTTTTCTCTCATGAAAGAGAAGTCTAGATTTATTGAAAAATATTCCTCAGATATTCTAGAATATGTCCAATTACATCTTTTTCATTAGTATTTCTGGTTATATTAGAAGGTTTGTGGAGCAAGGTATCTGAAAACCAATATTCCCCTGAAGCATTTGCAGTTCAATCCCTTGAGGACACTTTCAAGAAGGAGAACTGGTTCAGCAAACAAGTTTAATTTTACCGCTTGGGCACACACATCACATCTGGATTCAACACTGGAGCAGAGTCGCAGCTTGTAAAAATTTGTGTAGATTTAACTCATGAAGCTACTATGCCTAGGCAGAAAGAGTATCACTTATCTTTATTTTGATGAGTTTCTGTGTTAGGTCATCAGAATTAACTGCCAGGACACCTGGATTCTGCCACAGCATCGATGTTAAATAAGCCCACCAAATTTTAAGCCCACAATCAGATGCACAGATTGAATGAGCTGTGTGAAAACTAAACTGGATTTAAGTATGCCAAGCTACAATAATGTAATAATGCAGTAAATCAGGTACGATGAAGACACTATGAAACTACACAAAAAGAAATGTGAGGCTGTGCTTTCATTCAGTATGGTTATCCTACATCAAGCAATCAGAGGAAAATGCCCTAAATCAGTAGAACTATGACTTCATTTTGCTGAGTATGAGCTGCCTAGATTCTTTGTGACAAAGACAGAGATGATCCAATCAGCATAATTTTGGAAAGGTGGGTGCAGGCAGAGCCTTTTCTCAAGCTATAGCCAGTTGCACTGAAATAAAAATGTACAAAGCAGGTTCCCTCGAGTACTCCCTTGCAACAGTTCAGCTGACTACAGCTTGCAAATGCTTTAGGTTCATGGGTTTCCTTCTTTGTGCCTTTCCCAAATGCACATCAGCCGAGGGTGATGCCAACCACAAGTTACTGGCACTCCTTCAGATCCCACTCAACCCCTCCATTAGCTGAAATACAGTCAAGCTTACAGCTAACAATTTGCATCCTACTATTTTCTTTACGCTTAAATAGATATTTTCTGAAAACGGATCTCTGCATTATCTGTACCAAAGATCATATGTAAACTCTTGAAGAACAATCAGAAAATATAGCACAGCTCATGCCAGTCTAACCTTACTCATTAGTAAGTACATAGAGCATATGTTCATACATAACTCTGGGACTCTACTTGTACAATCAAATTAACCTTTGGACTGCTTTGGTTCTGCCATAATTTACTGCATCTAGTTTTCAATTGCATATACAGTGCTGCTAATAGTACAGAAATACTATCCCATAAAATCATAATCACTGATAACAAAGATGATAATGGAGTTGAATGCTTCACTTCTGCTACATTAATATAATTACCATTGAACATCCATAATCAATCGTGTCTGTATCACAGAAAAATGCTCTTATTTGCAGTCTTTGCCGAAACTCAGCCCAGAAATATTTCAGTGGGGGTAGAAGGGATGAAAGAGCAAAGGCAGGGAAGGAAGAGACAAGTCAGTAACTTTCCTAAGACACTGATTTTACTTTAAAGGTTAGTAGCTTTTTCATAGTAGCTGGGCCACAGCATTGTTCCCACATTGCCTGCATTAGTTCCACCCCATTGCTAATTACAATTTGAATATGATGTGCTGTGCAGAGGCTAGACAGAGTCTCCAAAGCCTCCCCCAACTGACACTATCTTGCTGAGCAAGCAGGAGACACTCTTCCCACACCTTGGATGAGGGGGGATGGCGCATGCCCGTCAGGCCAGGCAGGAGTGACCAGCCTCCATCCAACCCAAACCCACTACAACAGGACTCGGCAGGAGTCCCTACCGTAAGTGAGCACCAACAGCACATCTAATCTGAGGAGACACCAGCAGTTGTTGCCAGTTTGCCTGTTTGTTTTGAGCAGCTGTCTCTGCTGATGGTGCCCAGACATAAAACCAACAAGTGGGATCTGTGCTGACCTCAGGTTTCCCCAAACCCACAGGGCAACAGACATTGCAAAAACTGTCAGCAGGACCAGCAGATAAGTGTGACAAACCTTGCATGGCACTGCTTCCATTTTCTGGTGGGTTCTCATGATGTGTGAATAAATCACCTCTCTCCATATGAAGTCTCATTCTCCCCTGTGATCAGTGAGTCTAAACTCCAACCTCAAAAAAAGCAAAATGCCTCTTTGTTGATGAAGAAATTACACAGGTGGAACAACAGCATTCAGAAATGCAGACCAGGTGTTTCTTTGACATATACAGTATTGGTTGACAGTGGAAAGAAAATCTTCCATTTTACAAAATAAATCTACTATTTTATTATAATTCTATGTATAAGAATATCCTCTAGAAAATGCAGAGTTTACTGTAATTAATTTAGAAATTACCTTAATACAAACCCCATTATACTTTTAAAAGAAAACAGTCTTTCATAACCAGGTACAGCATTTAACCTTAAAATATCAGTGGAAAGAGAGAGCAAATAAAAAAAAATAGAAAAAACCCCAAACCTATTTCCCTTTCAAAATCATGGTTTTTAACATGTGCTGGAGAATAGCATAGGAATTTCTTTCCAAAGCAATGCATCACTGCATGAATATTTTAATAAGGATGTTGTTTTAATTGCCTGCTTTTACATTAGGAACACATGGCAAACTGAGGTGTGTGTGCAAATACAATGTTCTCAGCACAAAACTGTGAGGGTGCATTTACAGTGACCTGCTCTGAGGAGGACAGCTGTGCTCTGAAGCTCTCAACAATGCCAGACTAGGCTTTTATTTTAACTTGTGTTCAGCACAGCTGAAAAAAGAAGTTGCGTAATTTCTCTTTTTTTTTACAGAAGAACAGTAAAAGAATGTCCATTGTATAATACTTTTCTCCTTCAGTAGAAAAAACCTCACTCAATACAGTTTGTTTCCTTCAAAACTGCAGTTTCTTTCAGTTTACATAAATCATGACCATATTTTATTGCTAAAAGAAAGACCCCATTGCCAAGAGATGCAAAGGATTGCCTGCTCTCCTGCAAGGGCTCTTGGCTTGAGAGTGACCTAGATAGGCACTGAGCAACACCTCCTGAGCAATGGTGCCAAGACAGCAGCTGGAACCCACTACAGAGTGGGATAATCTTGTTCAAACAACTGAATGTCAGGATCTCAGGGTATGAAAGGCTTATGGGACATTGTCACAAAAAACCAAGGATCTTCATGAGAGTTAGCATTTTTGGGTTTAAAAGAAGTTTTGCTGACTACCAAAACATGCCTATAACTTTGTTGCTTTCATAATGATGTGAAAGGAGCTATTCCCCCAGTACTGTGGCTCTGAACAGTCAATGGTCTTCTGGGAGAAAAACAAAAGAGAAGAAAAGTAGACTGAAAGTGCTTCACAATCAGAGAAGTGAGAAAAAGATAATTTTTAAGCTTAGGGCTAGTAATCATCTCCTAACACCACTCAGGAAACAGAAATTGTACCCCAAAGTGATGTGCATCTCTTTTGTGACAGGATACGTTTGCAAACACTTCAATAACTACGACTTAGACTTCAATGAGACTAAAGATAAGCAATTATTTTCTGAGGAATCTTTGAAGGTAATCACTTTACGGTAAGGTCTCAGTCCAAACACTTGAGAAAGCTGAAAGGTAGGAAAAGTGTAGATAACCATCTACTGCTGGAAAGCAATGCAAAATTTACCAAAGGACAGTTTGGAATAGGAAGACCTCAGTTAGTAAGTGGGAGTGAGTGGAGTCTCTGAAATAAGGAAAGAGCACCAATCAGCTCAAAATGCAGCAATCTATGCAGCCTCTCCCTTAGACAGTTCCAAGATGCTGATTTTCATCCACAAAATCCTTCCTTGCAGTGGTCCCAAAGAGCTGCTGCTGATTAGCCCACATCAGGAGCACAGGAAGACTGTGAGGAAGATGAGCAGTCAGCCACAGCTGTAAAAGCCATGCCAGAGGGACCCAGCAGGAAAGACAGAGAGCTGCCAGCACCAAGTCACCAGCAGGAAGGAATTCAAAGCCTTCATTTCCATCCTAGTATTCCCCAACATGGAAAACTCAGATTACAAACTAACCCTGATTGCCAAAACACCAGCACCTGAAATGTGTTTTGCTCCTTGTTTAGCTATCTCAATTTCTATGAGGCACTTGGATACAACAGCCTGGGAATAGACTGCTATTTAGTAAAGACTTATAGCACAGAATAAACAACTGCAGATAGAAACCTGCTGTTTTCAGGATCTGCCAGACACAAGCAAATACCGATGGCAATTTTCTCAAATCACTCATGGAGTCTGTTGCATTTGCCCCTCTTATTTTTTTTTATAAACTTTGAATCAAATAGCAAGACTACCTTCTCAAATGGCCACATATTTACCAAAGGCAGGCCAAAAGGAACATTTGGGCTGTATATTTCATTACACAATTGTAAAAGCTGTGACCAGGAAAGCTAAACTCCACAAACAGCTGCAACTGAACTGTACAAGCAGTGTAAGCTCTGCAGGGCAATCACCAGAAAGCAGCAGAGAAGGAAAGGTGGGAGAGCTGAGGTGGAGGAAGGACAGCCCAGAATAAGACACAAACTACCAGAGCAAATATTCTGGCAGTAGGTTAGTTAAAAATATGACTCTGGCCTAGTTAAGTGACAGAGGGAGAAGAGAAATTGTGGCATCTCCTAGGAGAAAAAGCCCAGCCTGCCCATGGTGGTGAGTGAGGGACTTTGCTGTTCTGGCTTTGCCTTTGGGCTGGCTGCAAAGCTCAATTCCTGCCACTCTGGGGTCATGAACAGATTTCTCCTCCTGTGGCAATGATGATGGGACAACTCTCTAGTTAAAGCTTGAATTCAGGTGAGAGGAGAGATTAATATCATCACAGAAGACCTCCTTAATGAGCTTGTATGTGGCAGACAAAGCTTGCAGGCATGAGAGGGGTTTGCATGGCACAAGAGAGGCTGCCTAGGCAGGGAGGCTGCAAACAGCCTTAAGAATCTCAGTCTCCTGCTCAAGTGGCCAGAAAAGACTGAGAAATTAAAAAAGGAAAAATAATTCAGGGCCCCAGAAAATGGCCATAAATGACATTTGTCCAGCTTCAGGCAGTTGACAGATTCTCAAGTTTCTGGGTACAAAACCCAACACAAACTCAGGAAAAATAAGCTCATATTTTGAAGAGCTAATGTCTGTGCATAAAACAAGGCAGAGGATCACACTTTGGGACACAGGGATATTGGGGAATCAAATATAAAACTCAAGATGAGAAACAGGCAAAGAAGGAAAATGGTATAAAAAATTTCTGGCTTTAATCATCGCATAAAAGCCAAGTCTGGAGCAGCTAAGATGTGATGACTGCTTGGATTCTCCTTAAGGACAAACTTGGCCTCAAAAAAGGAAAACTACCCCTCACATGGGATGTATGGGAGCATGAGCAAGTCCCAACTATCATATTCCACCCACAATTTATGATGTTTGACATGGATGCACAATAGTTTTCGCTCTTCAGATGCTGCTTTTCCTTTTTCATGAGCAAACTTTCATGTATGCTCCTGTCCAAAAAGCTTAGAGAATTCAGTTTTTAGGATTACAATTTTTAAAAATCTTGAGTTTATTTTAAGATTACATACATACTTTCAGTTTGGTGAAGCTGAGGATGACAGTAAGCAACCAGCTACTGGCCTTGTCTATTGTAGCTTTAAGGTGACCAGGAGAAGGGCAATCAAAGACTCAACACAGTCTATGCCTTTGGAGGCTCTGCAACCGTGCTGTTTCACTTTGCACGTTTGTAACAGGCCCACAGTTATAATCCCCAGTGGAGGTGGTGTTCCAACCATAGACCAAAATTAAATTAAAGTGAGAAGCACTGTTTGTTTGTGTCTGGGTCAAGAACTGTTGCAATCAGACCTCACATTTCATGACCATGATCAGAACCAGATCAGTTTACACAGGGGATATCAAATACACCCAGTAAAACTATTTTTGCTTCATTTTAAAATTTTCTTTTTTCCCCAAACAAAAATATTTTATTTGATTGCACTGAACAGTTTTTGCAGTTTTCATGGAAAGCATTTTCTAGAATTTCAATCTCTATTGTAAAATAAACCTGCAGACTAAATTTGAAAATACTCTCTTCCTTTCTGAAAGCCTTGTGTGCAAGCTACACTGACCAAATTCTAGTCTGTTCATGCAGATTTCCTCATTAAAAACACATTAAAATATCAGTGAAATTAAAAAGTAACAAAGCAAACAAAAATACTGTGAAAGCTGTTAGTGTATTCAATATGCTTTTTATCTATTTTATTATGATAGTTGGCTCACAAATGGTTGCCTTGGGATGCAAAGAAATGGCAGAAACTTCTGAGTGCTCAATCGTTTCTGTAAATTTGGCCATACAGCTGTAATATTTCCTTTACAAATTGCAAAAAGACTTTCCTTCCAGCCCTAACTTTGGGCTAAAGCTGCACATAGCCCATCTGAGATCTCATTTGATTGTTAATAGATATTTTTACAAATTGGGCAAAAGGGAACAGATCAGAAGTAGGAACAATCACAGTCATACTTTAGGTTAATTATGTATAGGCTATACTATACAGTTAAACGAAATGCAGACATAACAGGTAACACTTGCACAGTTAAGCATACAAACAACTGTACTCAGTCCTACTCTTATTCCATGATACACTTTTGATTGCACTTAAAGCAATTGCACTTTGCAATCCCAGGTGAATGTAAACCTGGTTTTAAGGACTTTCCCCCTGCATTCTTCACACTACTAACGAAAGAAGTTAAGACTGCTTCTGTTTAAATGTTCAGATTATTTTCAAGGGTGTTTATATCCAAATGTAAGATTTACTGTACTTTATAATCCTTGATTTGAGGATAGTTCCATAACTGCTGCAACATTTTTATCCTTAAGTCATTTTTTAATATTCTGTAACATTCCTTATTTTATACATGACTGTAAATGTCATATATGGTTCATGGTTTGAAGATACGCAGTCATAGACACAGATATATTTTAATGTAAATATTCATTGTTGTATCAAAGCAGATGGTGTGCTTCCCCAAGAAAAGTTTACAGTTAGTAAACCATCAGGGGACCTATGGAGCAGAGCAAGACAGCTGAGATCAATGAGCAAATCTGGTCACTGGCATGTCAACTGGAAGTTGATTGCAATAGCTGTGCAACATTGGCATTTACTGAGAAGGAAGACAGAGTCCCCTTCTCACAATGTCTTGGGGCTTTAGGAATCTGTGATTGCCTGAGCTCCCCTAGAAATGGTGCCTAATGAGCAGTGAAGCAAAAGCCAAAGATGCTATGGGGAGCATTTCAAGCACTGATGGATAAGCTGGTGTGCAATACATCAGAGCAACAGCAATCAAGCTGCTTAATTAATGAAAGACAGCTCTTGATGTGAATTATTCCAAATTATTCCTTATTTCTCCAAAACCAGCCTTGTTACAAGATTTGGCTTACTTTTGACTACACCAAACTGAAATGCAGACCATGGAGTGCTTAACTTAGCATTACAGACAGACACAGTCCTGCATTTAAAGGAATGCACTATTTTCTGGAAAACATCCCTGTATGTCTGAGGTCTTACTTCTGAGATATCAAAACTGACTGGTTAATCTATAATGAGAAATAAGTAACAGCTTCAGAAGTATGGCAAATCTCAAGTATTTTGAAATGCACACAAAAAAAATCTTTACTCACAGAGTAGGACTGCAAGGACCAAATACACCATACGTGAGCTTCAGTCAAAACTTACTTGAAGGCAACTATGCTAAAGGATCCACATGTAGTTACATCTGCACTGCCTAAGCCTGTCCCAGGAGTCTTTGCTAATAACTGTCTACGTCTTCAGTTCACTGGTTTTTACCTTTCCTTTTAGGATTTCCACCTTCATGACACACTTCTGGTGGCTACCAAAGTTTTCACTATGAATGCTGTTCCAACTTGCTGCAATCAATCGAGGTTGATGACTAGCAGCACATCACACAGGCATGGAATAAAGAAATTTTAGTCCTAAGAAATTTGGTTCCCAAGAATCTGCCATCAGCTTCAGCGAATTCAGGACTTCATTTACTGCTTCCAGGTCTTCCAGAAAACAAAACAAAACAAATGCCACAACACACAAGCTCATTGTTCTAAACCTTGAAGGGATACAAATTGTAGTCTAGTACACATCAACTCTTTTTTCAGGTTACTTAACTGCCCAATATTGGCCAACCTATCACGGAAAATCAAGTAAAATAATATTTTCAATTTTTGAAGGAATAAAGATACAAAGGTTTGCTAAGCAAGTTCATAGTATGTACAGTGTATTTTTTAGTTTTTCATAAGACTTTTATCATGTGGTCTTAAAGAAACACATGTACACCAGCTGTGCAGTATCAAAAATAAACTTCAGAACTCCAAGGACCCATTTCAAGGTATCTTTTAGGTATCCTCTGCAAACTAAGAGTCTGAATCTGTATGACTTAGTAAACTAAAATCTCCATGATTTCAGCTGCTAAGTAACATATCCTTAAAAGTCTCCAATGCATTGACACTCAAGTATCTGAGTCAAAGGCTGCACTCAGGTACTGTGCAGTCAGCAGGGCATGTTCACTTTGATAAAGTGAAATGCTTGTCTGAAACACTCCTCACTTCCGGAATAAGAAAAGGAGTGTTGATCTTCATTGTTCCACACAATCCTCTCTTCCTACAGGTTTCAACAAAATTATACTTGGCACTGCCTCAGTGCTGAATCTGGATAAGCCTTTTGACCCCACCATCACTGCTATCTATGCCTGCCTGGTCACCTATTGTACAATTTCACACTGTGATCAAAATTACACATTTCTCCTTGAATAAAGGCTGTTTCTAAGGTTACTTTCTATAATTTAAACATAATCTTCTAACTTATTGCTTTACAAGTAATATGGAGCAGGTCAATGAAACTAAGCATTTCCAGTTCAGGTAAACGGATTAACTTTCCAACATTCATCCAGTGCGGCACTGGGAGGAAGATCACTTCGTCCAGCCAATAGTGCTGCCAATTCACTGCTGAATATAAAATCATTTCAAGCTGGGGCTGCAAAACAAATGGAAGGACTGCCAGCTGCAGGAAATCTAGGAAAGAGGGAAATGTGTTTTTTACCACTGAGAAGTTAAGGACAAGCCAACATGATGGTGAACTGCTTTGAGAGTGTGCTGAATCATGAGACAGGTCCAGGGTGAGTTAGAGACAGGGACAGGCATCACCACAGCCTGCAGGGAATTTGCAGGTGGCTGTGTTCCTACTATTTGAAATTATTGAAGCTCAACTGAAGTCAACTTTTACTTAAGGACAAGCCTAGACTTAAACGAGGGACTCAGAAGACATCTGACCATATAAAGAGCTCTCATGCCCATCTGAAAACAAAGTTTAGCGTAATTACGAATGTACACAAAACATAAGTTTAAACAGCACTACTGTCCAGGGAGGAGCTGTCTTCACAAACTGACATCAGGTGATCTTTTTAGCACATCAAATTTTGATAGGAAATGTGTGACTTTGTATCACAATACCAACCCATTCAAAGAGCTTGTAGGGCCTAAGAAGTTCCTTTAAGCCAGTCATTCTCACTACTGTGGTGTGCCTCTCCATGGCTGAGTGGGTACCACTGTGGTGTGTCTGAGTGGTGCCCAGGAAGAATGATGCCAAAGGTGTCAAAATTAATCTTTAAATATCTTCTGTATGAATACAATTGCAATCTGTAGAGGAGCATTTAATCAGCATCCATTCTTTTGCAATGTTCATAATGTGTGGAAGTTTTCCAAAGTATTTTGTCTTCATAATTCTCCTCTCATAAAACTCCCAGTAATTCATATTTAGTACAAATGAACATATTCTCCCTTAGTCAACAAAACAAGAAACGTTTTGTTGTCAAGAAATGTCTTGAATTTCAACATTTTTTAATGCTGTGAATGTAATAAACTGACTATTCAATCTTTTGTTAAGATTTCAGATATCTGTGAACAGGACTACACTACTTTCAAACAGGTTTAGTTTAAACTCCTAACCCTGTTAGGCTTTAGATTCTGCACTTTCTACTGATGCTTTAGAAAAATTCTTCTCATCCTGTCAGCTGAAAGTTCTACTTTGTTTCCTTCCATTAGTGTGTGAAATGCCATTAGTTTAATCATCTTTGCAGGACAAAAAAGGTGACAAGTGGATTTTCAAAAGTACCGTCTGCTATTTTCATGCAGGTTTTGCTTGTAAATTCTGTTTTTATTTTTTATTTCTCACTCTTAAACTGTATTTAAACATTTGTTTCCCACATTCTAGTAAGGTTTTTGCACATTATATGTCTTCCATAAATTGCTATGAAAATGTTGTTCTATTTATGCAGATGCTCAGCAATTAAAAATTTCTAAGATTTACTGTTAAAGCTACAATAAGAAACAAAGTTTCCTAAAAACCACACAACACAATCAAACAAAGGGTAATGAAAAGATTTAACTATTCTCTTGCTACACTGTTTTTCAAAGAGTCCTTTTGATTACATATTATCATTATTAACAGACCTGAGATGCTGCTTACATAATTATAAAAACATACAATTGCAGAAAGTTATTTCCTTTATCAACCAATTTTTAGAAATCATCCTTTTCATTACATATATACCTAAAAAATACTTCCTCAGCACACGATGAGTTTTTATGTTTTATATGCCTGTATTGCACCATTCTGTCTGATGGAGGACACGTTAATGCCTTCTGGCATTGTGATAAACTAGTCCAATAACCAGGCTTTCACCAAATCAGGCCCATGGTTGTATCTGTTGATTAAGAATAAATGTCCAGCTGACTGAAGGTTAACCTACAAACAACCAGAACAGAAATAACCATGGGCAGATATAAGACAATTTTGGCTAATACGGGGTTTGAAGAAGGTGCATTGCAGCAAGAGCTAAGCAGATACCAGAAAAGGAGAAACTGGCAATGGGGACAAGAAATGCTGGGACATGTCATCAGCCAAAACAAGAATACAAAATCAAAGATCCCATGTCAGTGGCCAGGAGTTCAAAGTAAACCACATATAAATGTATCATGTTCATGCACATCTCCAAGGGTTGTTTAGTGTTTTTGATCCCTGCATTTCTGCATGTTCTACAAATAAATCATCCTGCATTTCGGAAATGTGTCTGGCCTCTCCACTTCTCTAACTCCAAAACATTTCTATTGCCAGAGCTACCATGTGATCAAGAAAAAGCACCATCTGTCTCTTCTAAATGTGGTCTTACTCATTTACCACTTCCACCTTACAGTTTGCATATGCTACTCATCATATATTTACTTCTTTCCCCCAACTTCTTTTCAAAGCACAGAAAAAGAAGAACAAAAAAGGCCACCACAATGAAACAACACATGGTAACAATGATTTAAATTTTTTCAGGTTAGCATACTGTGATTAAACTTTCCTTTTTTCCAATTAGCACATCGTCATATCTTCAGATATGCATGCAAATACATCTCTCTCATATTGCAAGCTTTTGCTAATTAATTTCAGAATTTTCAGAATAGGAACAAATGCTCATTGAAATCAGAAAAGCATTTCCAGCATTATCGTGCAACATTGACTCTCAGCTGTAGTTTCTTCTGGTGCTCAGATGTTCAAAACTTTTACAGAAGCAACTAGCAGAAGTGCCATTCTTTCTAAAATTGGATGGTACCAGAATACACCCTTTTTGTGGTCAGGAAACTGCTGAAGTGACTGCATGGAAAGAAGAAGTAAGACTACAGTTCTTTATCATCTTTGGAAGATGTATACCAGAGCAATTTGCAGAATTTCCCTGTTGACTTTTACTTCATGGCAAAAAGAATAAGTAGCTGTCCCAGGCAGTGAGTATTCCAGTGCTTACATGGCAAAGACACAGTGGGTAATGGTATTTTCTGTAAGTTTAGAGTTATTTACTATGCAGTGACAAAGTTCAAATAGAAATGGCAAATTTTTTTTCTGTAAGGATGGAGAAGGAATACTTTCATTATTGTGACTAAATATATTATATATATTCACGTACATATATATATTAATGTGTGTGTCTATATATATTTACATAATGAATACATATGTGAACAATACAGCACCAAATATCCAAGAATTGTCACTAAACCATCCACAGAGTGTATACCTCCAAAGAGTCAGCAATTTCAGGAGCAAGCACCAAGTGCTAAAGCACAAACATGACAAGAACCATGACGTAACACAAAAGTAGAGCGATAGATTTGTAGACCTTTAATCTCTCAAAACTGAAAGAAGCCTGGACCTGCAGGAACACTGTTGAGCATCCTGGTGCTGAGGTGGAGATGAGGTGGAGCTCCTGAGGGGAACATGCTCACAAATACCATGCTCCCTTCCTGCACTCTCTGCCCCCCTGCTGCTGGCTCCAGAACCCCTCTGAGCTCAGCCCTGTGCTCACTCAGGGAGGTCTCAGGCTACCTCCAGATTCCAGGTGATGTTGTGGCCGTGTTTTCACTGTTTTCTAGGAAAAGAATCTGAGGCAATTTGAACTTGTCTGTAAGAAGCTACAGCATTGTACCCAAGGACAATACAGACCTAAGCTTCCTCTGCTGGCACAGCCCAGTGCTTGTCTCAAGACTGTGTCTATGTGCAAGTTGGGCTTCAGGTTCACATAGAAGTTTGCCACCCTAGCCTTGCATCACATGGAAGACACTAATGATTCACAGAAAGGACAATTCAAAAAGTAAAAGGGAGAATATCCCAGAGAACAACCAGTCAAAACTCACCATTTATCAGCACTGTCAAAAATAACAGTGTTACCTACCTCCTGTGCAAACAAGGCAATGGAGCATAATCCTGTAGTTCAAAACAAAACTATAAATCAAACAGCTTATTTTCTGTAATCTTTCATCTTGATAATCAAAAGTCTACACAAAAAAAAGCTTACCTAAAATACAGCATTCAAAATATTCTATTGGCTTTATACTCCATGTTTAGCATTTTCATATAGCCTATTGCAATAGACTTCTTTACAGAACTACTGCTATTGGCTCCCTGCCACGGGCAAGTTGTTGATCATCTGTGGTTATGAGTACACTTTGCTGTAAAGCACAGGTTTGCCAATGCTCCCAGATCCACAAGTCTGAATTCCTGGCAAACATCCGCAATTCTTTTGCATCTCAGACTGACTGCAGTAGATGTCAGACCCTTGTAGGATGGTGCACAGGCACCTTGTCTGCCCAATGTCACCATATGGTATCACAGCAAGACATTACAGGCTATGATGCAAAGAATGTGTCCAGGTAGACCTGACTATTGCTGAGACTGTCTCATCCACCAGGCAGGTTAAGTTACTAAATTTGTAAAAGGGGGTTGTGCAATCTAAAGCTCTGCCCTGTACTTTCCCCTCTTGTCTCAGAAATTTGTGACACTCCTTGCAGACACAGGCAGACTTTACCACCAGAAGCTGGGATATGCTAAGCTATCTCACAGTTAAATGCATTTGAGATTGCACTACAAATACAATACAAACTTGTCCCTGGAAATTATGTATTATTTTTCACAGACTGTGCAAGAATTATTTTTCAGATTTATATGGCCAATTTTTAATTCGCTATGTCACCTTTAGCTCCTGTGCTACAATCAGTAAAGTCCTTAAATGTACAGCTGATGATTTTTTTTTCATACAGGAAATAGAGGCAGGACTTTTTGAGATTTAATTTTTATGAACATTAGGAAAATTATGGAGATTGTGGGCAGCAACTACATTAGCAAAAAATCTTGAAATTAATGAGTTCACCTGGTTCAGGATAGGAAGAAGAAAAGGAACACAAAAAGGATCTACATTTAATAAAAGAGGTTGAAAAAATTAAGCAACTTTGTATACAAGACTACAACCAAATCAAAACTACAAGGTAAACAGATGTCAGAAAAGTTACTGTTTCCTAAAAGACACAAATCAAGACATAAGCATAAATTTCCCCTAAGAGGCAGAAAACCTAGAGAAACAGAAGGAGATCCTCTTGGCTAAATCATGAGGACTTTTCTGACTTCAGAAACAAAAAGTCATGGGAAGTGCAATTCAGTTCAGACTACTAGAGATGAAAATACAGGCACACATGGGCAAAATCAGAATGAACAAAGGTGCTTTTAATGTCCCCCAAGAGGGATGGCAAGAAAACACGTGAAGAAGGAAAGAGGAAGACAGGAAAGGAAGGAAAGAAGACATTTCAGGGAGATGACAACAAAAATTGAAGATACTGTTACTAAATGCAAGGCAAATATATCCACAGTTATTACTGAGAAGGTTAATGGGTTTGATGCCTCTCTGCTGCAGACTTTGCTAGAAAAGAACATAACCAGATGATTAGAATAATCATGGATAGACTAGAGGAAAAGCAGACTAGATAAGCTGAGACATTTTCATGCCAGCTGGACCAGATGAATTGTACCTGAGAGAATTTCAAGAGGTCGGTAAACTAATCTCAGACCCATTATAGGCTTTCTTTGAAGAGATACAGGCAACAGCTGAAGTTTCAAAAGGCCAGAAGGAGGCAAGTACAGTGCCTGTCTTTAAGAAGGGGAGCACAGGAACAATCCAGACTTACAAACAGTGTTCCATCATTGCAGAAGAAGCAAGTCCCACACTGGGAATTACAGACAGAGGTATCATGTGGGAGAAGCACAAAATAATCCAGTCTTCTTCTCTGCAGAGATGACTCTCTTGCAGTATTGCTCCCCATTGTGATCACTGCACTTGAGGAACAACACATGGAAAACTTAGAGAGAGCCCAGAGCAAAGTGCCCAAAATCATCACAGGGCTAGCAAAACCAAGAATAAGAGACTTTGGTTTGTTTAGTCTGGGGCAGAGAAGACAGGAAGGAACAGGGGAGCATTTTTCAAATACTTTTCTTAGTCACGCTTTACCTAAAAGACTTTTCTATGGCCAGTGAGCCTGGGGTTAAGTTGCAGGAAGATTTAAGGTAGTGGATATTAGGAGAAACTTTTGTAGTAAAAGGAGTTACATACTTGATTCTCTAGGGAAGTTTTGGAAGTTTTCGGAGAGTTCATGGCAGTTTTTAAGAACTGTGCAGAGAAACACCTAGTAAGAAGGTTTAGAACTGGTCCTGCTCAGGGTTTGCAGATGCATTGAGGGATGCTTCAGGATCCTGTCAGACTCCGTCTCCTGTAGTGTGTAACACCCGGGACTTGGGAGCATGACTGTCCCTCACTTTGGACACATATGTGCATATAAATACCTTACCTAATAAACTCTAACACATATCACTATGCAAATGCTGATTCTATGCCTCCTTCATTCAGTTTCTAGATCTTGACTGTGTCAAACAGAGGAGAACAAGGAACTCAGGGCATCCCTTTATGTTATGGGTGGGAAGGGACATCAGATTGCAGCTAAGATTTCTCCCAGCGATGACCAACCTGCCCTAAATGAAAAAGGAACACGATCTGCCAGACGCGACAATGTCAAATAGTTCCAGATGTGCTCCCAGTGAACTTGGCAGTGAAAATCTGGTAAAAATTTGTCAATGCTGTAATCTAGCTTGGGGATTTGTTGTAACACAGAACAACTTTAACAGAATGTTCTTGGTCCAACCTGACACGTTGATAAGCATAGGGTACAGCAAAAATGGTTGCCTTGCCTGTTTCAATTTTGGCTGCCCACAATGACCCACTTGAGCTCAAAAAATCATTTAGATTAAAATAATTTTAATTAAACTCTTCATATATCAGGAGAATGGGATAGAAATATGATAGATATAATATAATATAATACTATAATGGGATAGAAATATGATAGAAATATGTAAGATGCTTCCGTAATGGAAGAAAACAATAATTACTCAAGATATTAAACAGAGAGTCAGAAAACTCTTGTTTCTAACCCTGTATTTCGTGGCTCTACCCTTTGCTATCCTGAGTGTTTCACAGTCTCTGTCTTCACATCCACAGCTGTATGACCGGGATGAAAGCACTGATCAGTCTTTGCATGGAATTTTGAGATGCAAGGTTGGAAGATGAGTCAAAGTCCTGCATCTAGAAATCATGAATGATTTATCCAAGAGTATTGCTGATTATATGAAAAGCATCAGCATATTAAATAAAGGCATGAAGAAGAGGATGGCACCTTCTTCCCCACCCTGGCATCATGCAAAGGGCTGATGTGGCATACAGGAATCAGACAACTCCTTATTTTTTCAAGCAAGACTTCCTGGTACAAAACTCTGCCAGATTACCACAAGACAACATTCCAAAGAGCCTTTTTACAACTGTTCGCATATAGAAATGGTGTTAGGAGAAGAAGCTGACATAGAAATGCTAAACAACTTTGTGCCCCCTTTAGCAGCTTATGAATGCTGCACTAAATTAGGTGTGCCCGAGCTTGTTTCTCTTAAGACTCTCCCATCCCCAGAGCAGTGCTCTAACTAGGAAGATAAAAGGTGATGCAAAAGGTACCTAAATTCAACACAGTCACTCCTCACCATGTTTTGCTTTTGTCTCTACTTCTTAAGAGCTGTGGACCAAAATTGTATTCAGTGTATTTTCATTTTTCATTTGGGGAATTTTGTGATACAGACAGAATGGGTTTTTTTTGTTGTATAAAAAGCTTTGGTCAGGGGAAAAAAACCCCAACAAACCAACAAACAGATAGACACTGATTTACATGCAGATATATATCTACATATCTTTATCTATGCACATAAATTGCAAACCTGAAGGATGGAATAGTCTTACAGAGTAACTACTCATTCCTTTTTTTCAATAAACATAACATCATGGGGCAGGACTAACAAAATTATGTGTCTGACACAGGTGGGATATCTGAAACCCTTCATTTAAAGTCAGAGATAGCCATCTCCTCCTGCTAGAACATCTCTTATGGTAGGGAATAGAGTTTTGGTTTTCTCATTAGAAGGAGGAGATGATCCTCACAAGAATCCTCAATCTCATTAATTCTTAAAAAAAAAAAAAACAGCAAAAACTGAACCCTTAAAATGAGACAAGAAGGAGCTGAATGTGCTTTTTAGCTAATGGTAGATGGCAGCATTCTCTAAGGATGGTTACCGTACACAGACCCACACAGGTTAGCAAAATTATGGGACAAATTCTCAACTGGGTTAAATCAACACAGATGCTCATACTCATATGGAACTACACCAGTTCATTTCTGTTAAGAATTTGCCAGTTGTTCCAGATTGATATACCCATCTACCTGAGAGGTTAGGAACTTCAAGCCCCTCAGATACCATGATGACAGCTCCAAAGGCAAATGGAAAGTGTGCTCTTTACTTGAAAGCTCATCATCATTACTTACTACTTACACAGCATCAATAGCATGTACTTTGGGAATTAACCTGTCTACAAGTCAAACACCAAGATCAGTAACTATCTGTTGCTGTTGTCATTCTATTAGGTGAGAAAAGCTGTAGCCCCTCTCTTTTCAGTTTAATTACAGCGGTAAATATAAGAACATAGAGTAGCATAAGACCACTTCTAAGCCTAGGCTTTGTGCATCAGCTTTCTACATAATGAAGTGAAAAGAGTACAGAAATGCTTCTGGAAATGTAAATATACTGAAGGTTGGTCACTGGAACAGGCTCCCCAGAGAAGTGGTCACAGCACCAAGCCTGACAGAGTTCAAGAAGCATTTGAACAGTGCTCTCAGCCACATGGTGTGACTCTTGGGAATGGTCTTCTACAGGACCAGGAGCTGGACTGAATAAGCCTCCTTTCCAATTCAGCATATTCTATGATTGAACATGCAGAAGCTGTAGGCTCTTTTTCCCTTTCTACAGATTATCAAAAAGGTACTTGTGACATCCCATCATCACTGCCATGACTGCAAGAAAACGTACACTGGCATTTGGTGGGAAAGAGCTGCTTAGCTTTCAAGAAAGAAGATTTAAATAAGTTTCATGAAGACCTGCATTTTGGTACATGAATGAATTAATGTAATCCCACTTTTAGTGATTTACAGCTGAGGAAGATGAGTGGGAATAAGGGTCCTTAAGTTTCCAAAATAAAGATGACATAACAGGTACTGAATTAATGAACATTTGCAATAGTCCTAAGCATGGGCAGATAAAAATGTGGGAACACTGGATGATTTAAGAAAGTACTGACATCCAGCTCTGGCAATGTGGTGATATTTATATGTCTCAAATTCCAGACTTGTACAGAATAAAGTTTTGAAGGGGCTCTAAATGCAGAGAAGGAGAAAGATGTAGAAATAAAGGAGATGGAGCTCATGGTCTAGGGGAGTGAGAGACAGAAAGAGATTTCCACAATGATCCCTGATACAAAAAATAGTTCATACTAGCAGAAGAAGCCATTTTCAACCTGAGAAAGGCATTCTTAATTTTTTACATCAAATTACTGTGTTATCAGAAGCAGTAATTACATTACAGTAATCATCTCTTTAAGTCACAGTACCTACCCACTTTCTATTAAAAAAATTGCCCTTCCATCTATTTCAAATATCCCTTAGTCTTGCAGTTTATAAATCATGGAATATTATTCTCCATTACACTGCTGTTGTTGCTACAAGATCCACCACTAGCTCTGCAAATCTTGTAATGCTCCAATAGCTGGAGAACTCAATGGTGCCATCAGGGGAGGATCACTCTGAGAAGAGTAGGCTTTTTTATTCCCTTGTACTGGCCACTCCAGACAGAGGCACTACCCTAAGCCACGGTGTCTTCTTGTATGGTCTTTGTATTTCCTTGGGGTTCTGAATCATTTCCATTTAAGAGAAAACAAAACCAAAAAAACACCTTCTTCTCATTTTCAAAGTGTTAGCACACTCTTCACACTTCTTACAGTATTCTCAAGTATATGCTTTATAGCAAGAATTTTAAACTACAGAAAATTCTGCAAATATGTAAAAGTGCTGAGTTCAGATGTTCATAAAACCTGAGTCACTACATTCCTGAATAAGAACAACAGATGTTTTCCATTTGCTTCTGTGCTACTGTATTTATTTAGCTACCTTACCTTGTAAGAGCAAAATCCAAAAGGAAAGGGGAATGCATGGTAAAACCAGGCAGTGAATCATGAGAAGTGGATTTTTAGCAGAAAATACCTCCTTTACTTGAGCAGCCTCAATATCACCATTTCTTTATGAAAGAAACCCCCCAACACATCAAAGTATTGAAAGCAACTGAAGTTTTTAAAGTTCTTTAAGCAGAACCATTAAAATAATGGAGCAAATCCAACTGTTTTCTTTCATAGAGCAAAAAAAAAAAAAAAAAGACTATGAGTTGGATTTGACACATTATCTCTGTGTTTGTAGCTTACAGCAAGGTCAACATCAAGTGAAATGTAAAGATGAATCCTGGGTGAGGGGTGGGAATCATGTAAAGGAATCTGGCCTAGCTATCTGCGGTTAAAGCAATTTAATTGCTTAAGGGTGTTGTGTAGTCAGTCAGTCTCTATGGCATGGACTAGAAATCAACTGTTTCTCTTCACGGCACTTTTGTCATGTATTTTTGTATTTTGGTGTAAAAAGAAAATATAGTTACTGCACTAACGTTTTTCAGCTGATATATTAAGCATTTTTAACATGCTCAGAAAAGCATGAAGTGAGTTTCCTGTTAACATAAATTTAAAGAATAAGTGAATTTTGATTGCATTGTGGATTTTTTTAATACAAATACATTTGTTTCAGTGATATATTTCGATTAATTTAAAATATCTTTGGGGTCATATGCAAAATAGTTACAAAGACTTCATACATACCCGCTCAAGGTCTAGAAATAAAGCCTTCTTTGCCTCCCTTCATCCCCAAGTCTGCCTCTCCTACCACACCCTCTCATCCATTTAGCTCTCTGCTATTGCCAAGGTCTGGAGAAAGCATGGGAAAGGAGATGCTTTGCGTGGAGTGGCTGGGAGGTCACCCAGCACACAATTGCTCCCAAGTGGTGTGCTCTGCTCTCGGGCTCCTTGCCTTCAGACAGCAGGGTGGTCGACTTCAGCACCCTGTCCCACTTGAGCTGATGAGACAGGCAGCCAATATTCCTGTTAGCATGGGCCAACTGCACAAAAATAACTGCCTAAACTTTAGCAAACTGCAGTCAGTAGAAAGGAAAGCTGTAAAGGAATGATAGAATCACTGGGAATCTCTTCCAGCAAAACCACATTTTGCAACAACTATAACTAGTGAGTTATTGGAAGATGTATAAGAGCATGCAGTGTATCATCAGCCACCTGCTATCACAGTGACTGCATAACAAGTACCACCTTTTCACAAGTGAAGTCTGTTGTTTCTTTGATTCAGTTTTTTTCTGAGGTGAAGCAACACCTGGCACGGCCATGAACATCAAAACACAGCTGGCACTGATAATGAAGATTCATGTGTGCTTTGAATGTGCTAAAATGAGAAGTGCTAGGTTGCTGAATGCATACTGAGTTCTTTGGATGATACTTCCATTTCACAACATAGTAATGTACCATGGGATTCACAGTACTGGCCACTGAATAAGAGAGAAATATCACAAAAATCTAAACTCGCATTCTACTGTAGGAAGATTAACTTCATGTGGATTTCTGGGTTTATAATGAGTCATCTTCAAAGAATTACTTTGCTTAGAAGATCATGAAAGTTTTATTTAAAGTATCTACCATCTCTCAAATGAGGTTGTACAGACAAAAGAGAAGTCACTTTTTTATCCATAACAGCAACATCAAATAAAATGAAAGGGCTGGAGATATTAGTATTTTAAAACTCCTAAAATAGCCAAAGAGGATGAAAACTGACATTATATATTAAACCATAAAGTATAATCCTGAAATCCACCACTATAAAGAGTCATTCACCCTATCAAAGTTAACGGCAGATTAACATTATAGCACTAGCTGTCAGAAACTGAAGGGGTTTGAGTTAAATTTTTTATCACTTCCATCTTCTCTTCATGGCATGGGAACATCTAAGGGCTTAACACTGAACTTCTTATGTTTATCTTTATGCAAGATACTATTGCTGGCAAAGCCAGAGCAAAAAGAAAACTCCTCTTATAACCTCAATTTAACTTCAGACGGATGTGCATGGTACAAAGCCAGTGAAGTGATAAATAGCTTCTGGCAGCTCACCCTTCCTACCTTGAGTAGCGTTACAGTTTATCATTGGGACTCGCCATTCACCACAGGAAACAGGGGAAGCAGTGTCGTGTTGTCTCAGGCTATATTCACAGATACTTCATAGAAATCCTTGGCAAATAGTCAGCAAGTACTAAAAAGCATAAAAAGTGTCTTTATTTTGCAAACAGATATATCTCAAAAGGATCCGCTAGGAAGCCCAGGAGAGGGGAAGCCAAGGCTGGGGTTAAAATAGCTGGTTTATTCACTTCTGCACAGAGCACAATAGTTTTACTGATTCAATCCACTAGTCATTTGCTAATTTTGCACCTTGGAAATGAGTATGGACACACATACAAATCAACATTTGCAGCAAAGGCATGTGAAATGACTATTTCTCAAAGCAAATCTCAGGGAAAACATTTTAAAGATCTTATTACTATATGTAACATCTTCTTTGACAATATTGTAACTTAAGAGCCCAATTCTGCAATCATTACCATCAATAACTGTCAGCAGCAAACTACTTCAGCTGACAATTAGAATACAACTGAACCCTAGTTGCAGAAGAGGACCTTCAGTAATCTGCAAAGTTGTCACTCTCTCACAAGCAAAAAAAGAGGGATAAATAAAAATACTCTCTTCTCTTCAGTGCTATCCCTTTTCAAAACAACAACATTCAGAAAATCACCTACAAATCAGTACCTAAAGGGGGCCCACAAGAAAGCCAGAGAGGGACTTTTTACAAGGGCATGTAGTGATAGGACAAAGGGGAATAGCTTTAAACTGAAGGACGGTACGTTTAGTTTGGATATTAGGAACAAATTCTTTACTGCAAGAGTGGTGACGTACTGGAACAGGTTGCCCACACAAGTTGTGGATGCTTCATCCTGTTCAAGGACATGTTGGCTGGGGCTTTGAGCAACCTGGTCTAGTGGAAGGATCCCTGCCCACGGCAGCAGGATGGGAACTAGATGATCTTTAAGGTCTCTTCCAACACAAGCCCTTTCAGGATTCTGTGATTCAATGAAATGACTTGCCAAGAAGAAGTATGGCTGATGCCGCTTTTTCCAGATCTCAGGTTATTCCTCTTTTACCACCAACTTTTAGATGACAATGCTAATTAGAGAAGTTAATAAAAAAATAATTCATTTGAAATTAATGTCATAGCCTAAATGATCCCTGCTGTAATGCCACTCAAATCAGTTAAATTGCTCCAGGAATTAATTGGTGTCCATGTGTTTAACGTTTGTTAGTTGAACAAAGAATGAAAAAGTTGCCAAATTTCTTGACATCCTAATTAAACCAACCATCGTGTGAGCCTTTACATCTGCAGGACTCCTCATGGAAAGAACAGATCATGTACAGTATAATGAGTATCAAATGCAGTAAAAATGCACAATAACCTTTGTAGTGCAGAATTTAGAAACTGGCTGTTCAGTTGTAAAATACCTGATCCTTCTCCCCTCCCCAAAATCACGACTTGTCTTCCACACTGGAAATTACAATTCAGTGAAGGAAAAGTAAGTAAGTTAACTGACAAAATAAATTCCTTTTGTTATTGACAAAAATAAATTCCTAATGGAGAAAGAAAAACGCAGTTCGATTTCATGACCATAATAAAAACTGTTCAGTAACATCTCACACAACAGAGTAAAGCCACTGCCACGTTTTTGCTTTTTGCAGAAAGCTCACCATCAGATCAGAGCTAATGCTCAGAGCCCACTGTCTGTTTTTAAGCAGACAGTAAGGAACATTTTGATAGGAAAAGTGCAGGACAGGCATGATCCAGCATGGCTCAGAGTGCTTGTACCTTGACTTCATGGTCCACTGTGCACCCTGCCCTAGGAGGGCCTCTCTACACTACCCACAGACAAAGAAACAAACCCCCACATAGGTTTGGTGCTGTTAACAAACACTATTACTGTCACCAGCACAACTCTGGAAGGTCCCAAAGCCTTGTTCCAGTTCCTCCTAAATAGGCTGGGTCAAGCTGCAAGCCACATGTGCCATTTCAGCTTCTTCCTCATCATCTACAGCCCATACTCATGGTGATAGCCTCAGATCCCAATGCCTGAAAGATGGCTTTGTTCCTTTCCACCCTAGCACTTTTGCCAAAGCCCTCTACAGTGTGAAATGCATGTGATGGAGGCCTTTCTTAGGTCAGCAGAATTAGGGTTGCCGCCTCATCCCCTCATTATTAATGTCCTGCTTCACAGAACCATAAAATAGTTTGTGTTGGAAGGGACAGTCACAGATCTTCCAGTCCAACCCTTCTGCCATGGGGGGACATCGTCCACTACACCAGGTTGCTCAGAGCCCTGTCCAGTCTGGCCTTGAAGACTTGCAATTGTGCCAGTGATCCACAACTTCACCACTAATTCTAGACTTAACCTTGCTCATTTTAGACCTCACTGAGGGTACTTTTAGAGGAAGTGTTACCTTTGATAGTATGAAGAGAGTTTTGCAGAAGGTTTTGTCTTTCTCTGCAGGAAGACTGCAAAATTGCCTGGGGACAGTAGAGTTTCACATTCTTAAAAAACTGATTAATGGCCAGAATGCAGGTGAGACTGTCCCAGGCATGTGATAAATGACTGTCACATGACTACAACTCACCATGAGACTTTCAGCTCTCTAGAATATCCGACGTACAGGACTATAAAGATATACTATTTTCTGACTATAAAGATATACTATTTTGTACAGAACTACAGATACACATAACCTGTGTTTACGCTAGATAAAATATGATAAATGAAGTGGGAGAACAATAGACTCCTTTTTTTTCATTCCATAACAGACTAAATGAGAGAATTAGTTAACCACTCTAAGACTGCTCTTGCCATCATAATAGAGTATTTTTAAGGTCAAAGGGGTAGGCCACGATGCAATTCTGTGCTACTATGATAAATAAAGTATTTTTGTACACAATCTTTTTTCTTTTGAGACTGGAAATGTCATTATCAGCACGATCTGAAGTACGCGTGCCTGTGTGTACATATGCACGCATATGGACACATTTTAATGCTTAGAAAAATGTAACTGATCACTTTCCAGACAGGAACATGTGGCTCCCTTTCTTGCTGTGTGTCACGCGGCCAAGCAATGAATTTAGACTGGCTTTCTACTAGGAGGTTTGGGTTTATTATTTTTTTAGAAGTGCCTATGTTTAGAGAATATTTTTGCAATAGGAAAATGCCTGTAACTAACTGGAGAATCATGACACTTTTTGAAGACAGCCTCAAGTTACTTGCTGCTATTGAAGTCAGGTACTAGAGCAACAGAGCAGGAAGACACATGGATTTCTAGTTGTTTGGTGTACACAGCAAGTATACTATACAGTTAAGGAAAGAAATTTTCCTTCTGGTCATTTTTTAACAGGATATAGTTCATCTGTTTGAGAATGATGACAAGATTTGGGAAATCGTCAAAACAACAGACAAAAAAAATTCAGCCAACCTGACTTGGCTATGAGATTAGCCATACTTATTTCAGCTGGCTTTTTTCTAACTTCCAGCTTTCAACAGAAGTTAGCATAAAAAAAGCACATTATCATCCCAAACATTTTTTATTAGTCTAAAAGATGTTGTCTGTCCTTGTTGACGCACATTTTTTAAGAGAACGCGGAATGTTTTAATTGGTCTAGGGACTGGAACTTTTACTAAATAGGAAGATGTGGAAACCATTTCACAAACACATGAACCATCCTGACTCCTGTAGGATGAAATGAATGGATGGAAAAGTACACTTACATGCTGTACACAGCAGGTGAAACCCTAGCTCTGTAACACTCACTGAGAGCTCTGCCAGTGGCTTCAGGGCTGGCACATCGTGCTGTGCTCCCCCTTACTTTTCTTTTGAAATTAAGGTGTTCTTATGCTTTCCAGTCTTTATTAGTGAAGTCATTAATTGGGGCCTTTTGCTATTCGATGTACGTTCCCCTTTTCTCCTGATATTTTACCAATTTGTTTCAGTAACGCCTCTGTATCTGACATTTATTAGAGCACAAATCTATGTTAGATACTTGCTAGCTCATCAGGCCCAGCAGCAGACTACTTGAGTCAGCTTGACAAATGGCCAGAGTTCAGAGTCTTTCCATAAATAATGACTTTGTGTTGTCAGTTATTTTGGCCTGCACTTACAGCAATGCGTTTCCAGAGCAGATGGAGCTGCTCTCGGCTGCCATCCCCTGTCTTCTGAACTTCCTGTTCTGTGCATGGTTCTCATCAGCATCCATTCTGCAAAGAACACCTACTTCATAAACTTGAAATATGTCTTTTTTAAAGCAGAAAGAAAATGGATGAATATTCTCTGTGGTTATAGAATTAAAAAAACCCCAAACAAACACGCATTTGAATGAAAGTTTTAACCACACTGAAAGCTATGCATTGTTTCAGTTCAAAAAGAACCCTAATCTGAGCTTCAAATGGACTTAAATTCTATTACAGATTATTCAGAAACTTCATCTCTTTCATCTAAAAATGCTTTCATGATCTTTAATTCTTACTCATATAAATGTTATTGCAGTCACTCTTACTAATAATTTCTGCATTCATAAAAATATTTATTAGTTTCTTCTGGCGTATAATTTTGAGGGCCGATTTGCACAGCGGTGTCTAAAGTGACCTTGAAAGTAAAAAAATGCATCAATTCTCTGCAAACCACCTCCCCTGCTGGCACAGTACATTATGTGCATTGTGTGATTCCCATACACAGCTGTTCACAATTCTAACAGCTATGTTTTAGATGCCGCTTTGCAAAGTCTCTTTATTTCAGTGCCCTTAGTAGTTAAATATGGGAAAAATCAGTATTAAAAGACTGTAGATTTGTGGAATTACCCATTAAATGGAAGTTTTAGAGACATTTATATTTACAACAGCTATGTTTCCTTACAGAAGTTTAGAGACAGATGTGTAGCCAAACATAGCTACAATCCTAGACAAAATTAGTTTAAGGAAAAAAATGCCAAAGACTTATACATTCTAAATCTTTCCGTGTTGGGGTTCCCAATTCTCACTGCTTTGAAGTGCAGAAAGGAGTCACTCCCTTCACTTACTTCAACATGTAACAAGCCCACTTTGTGTGGCAGAGGATCGTTGCCCTGGATGGATGGTTCAAGCAGACCTGGCCAGATGATGTTGCACAGTCACGGCACGTAATCCAGGCATGTGCACACATGGCTCACATATTTCAGTAAAAGAACTCTCAGCTATGCAACAGGCTGTACGTGTGCCATGCAGCCCATCCACGGAGAATCCAGAGTGTTGGGGATATGCCAGGCCTATTCTGCATGCACAACATAAATGCACTGCATAGCCACTGCTGCACAACTACTGCTTTGGTGGAAAACAAAAGAGAGGGGCACCATGGAACAATGAAGCTCCTTCCTATTGCCCCAAATTGTTCTCTTGGTCTACTCCATGTCATCCTTGTTGAATCTTCAATTTTTCAAGTCGTTAAGAAGGGAGGTCCCAATTACACAAATCTTGGCAGTCAGGAACACTCCAAGCATCCATTCCTAAAGCGAGGCTGAGCCACAGCGTCCATGCTGAAGCCAGAGACATGAAGATGGAAGTGGATAGAGCATGTTGGCCGACTTTGCAGCTATTCTACAGACTAATTTATTTGGTTCATCTCACTTTACAACCACTCTGAACATCTTTTGGACTCCCTTGTAACGACAGCTGTTGCCCTGAGTTTTGCAGTTCTTTGATGTTTTCATTCTTCTGTAACAGTTTCTCATGCATTCTCTGTAAACACAGCCATGTTTTCCTAACTGTGTTCTACTGTTTGCATTCCTTTCTCTTGGGCGGAGATATTTGATGGATAATTCTTTTGACCAGTGTGATGGAGAGGTGGCAATTTCTCCCTCCAATCCCTGTGGTTTCTAGGAAAATATAAAATAAAATGCGGGGTCTGGGAAGCGCAGTCCTGCCCAGTTTTGGCCCGCAGTTTGGCTCTGTCTCTCTCCAACACGTGTCTCCGTCTTTCTTTCGTGTCCAAAGTGCGACAGACAGCTTCTAGCTACTGCTGAAGTACTATCAGTCACTGTTTGAATCTATGTATTCCTGGCATTTAATGGTGTTGTAAAGCCAAAAAAGACTCATTTTGCCTTTTTGTTTGAACGCAAGACATAAATGGGAGAATCTCTATCTACTGTTAGGGAATGTGCCCATATTAAAGTGGAACCTGCTCTGACCATCTTAAAAATGTAAAGATTTTTACTGCATTTGTAATGAAGACCTGTAAAATATAAGAACTTTGTTAGCTATATAGAATAGGAACCCCTTCTCAACTTCATTCAAGATGGCTTTTCAAAAGGCATCTTTGACAGTAATTTTTGGTAGTCAGCAAACAATAAAAGCTTTGAATTGTTCAAATGCATTATTTAACAAAATTAAAAATAGCTGAGGGAGGAGAATGGAGCAAGGGTTTCATAGCGGAAATCTTCTCATCACCTGAGTGTTTCAAATGAGCTGAGAGTACCTGCCTTTTTCCCTTCAGGAAAGAGAGGTGCATGTTCAGCAAAGCTGGAAGCACTTCTACTCAGTTTAAACTAAAACAGAGTAGATTTAGGTTGTCTATAAGGAAGACTTATTTTTATTATGTAAGTAATGAGATTCTTGAACAGTGTCCAGAGAAGTTGTGGACTACCCATCACTGGAAATGTTCAACATCAGGTTGAACAGGGCTTTGAGCAACTTGATGTAGTGAAAGATGTCTAGATGAAGGAGATGATCTTTGAAGGTATTCTATGATCGTAATGTCACACAAGCAACTTCCCTAAGGCACTCCACTTGGACAGAGGGACAAGCTGAGGAGTGTATACACACATTTCCTGGAGGGGAATTGAATCAATAGGCTTTGCATGAACAATCTGGAAAATGAAGTCATCCTCTATAGTCACCCTTGTCTTCAGCATATCTACAAGGATCTAGATAAGTTTTTATGAGAGTTATGTTAGTGATATAGTGCTGTTTAAAAATATTTTGCTAAGCAGAAATTCAAAAGGAGGACTTATCAGACAGGATCAACTGAAGCACGCCCTTTTGTCATACTACATTTCCCAGGTCCAAGGCTGGGAAGAAGAAATTTCTCAAATGGATTCTAAGTTCAGAAGGGACAAGAGGACTCCAAGAGTCCTCCTTCTCTGTGCCTTTGGTAGAGGGCATGGAGTTCTCTCAGAAATTCCAGGGAATGGGAAGGGGATGTGGGAAGCTCTGGATCACCCTTTAGAAATTCATTTAGACTCTGCTATTGAACCAGTCAACAACTGCTATTCAAAAGCTCAGAATTTAATTTAACTGCAGGTACCTGGGCAGCAAAGATTTACTGTAAACAGAGATGTATTAGAGCTGACTCCAAGTCAAAAAACACAGGTAGAAGACTTCTCTGGTACCTAGGAATGAGCTATTTATAACTAAAGCAAAATTCCCTAGGAATATTCATATGTACCCATCAATTTAAAGAGAAAGCATTAATAAGTGAAAATGGGAGATAAGAGAATGATCTGCTCTGTTGAAAAAAAAAGTAAATCTATTTCTCTGTATTTTAAGTAATGTTCTATAACATTTACCTAAAAGCTCGGAATGAACAGAGTATTTCTATGTATCTTAAGGGCATAACCAGATGAGAATATCTGCATTTCATTTTTTCCCCCCCAGTGTCATCTGACAAACATTTGCCATCATCTAGACATTTCCATGTTGCAGACTTACTTTTTAACTTTTTTTCCACCAAACTTCCAGGAAAATAAAGTCAATTTCAATGTTCCCCATGTTCTTCTTCTGAACAGTTCCCTCTTTTTGAATCATATCATTCATGTTATATTTTGGGTGTAACTTTCTCCAGCTGTCTTCTGCCCAATTAGAGGTTTTAATTCTGTGCAGTCCTACCATTCTGTAAGCACAGATCCATGCTGTGCAGCCACCAAATGGAGATCCCTCTGTCTCCTTCAGCTGCTTGCTCTTTGAAGCATATTCCAAACTGAGTTAGTTAACTGTTAGTTACATGACAAAACCTCACGTGCACACCCATGAAGGAGCACAGTGACATGACTGTAGGAGGAGGAGCCCAAACAATATCCAGCCCAGCTATTCCTACACCCCTCACAGGAGACATCTCAATGCATCAGCGACACATCTGCACAAGCTGTGAGGAGCATTGGGGCACAATGGCAGGGGGGGAACATGAACAGAGGACTCAGAGGAAGGCATTTATCTATACATACACTATGTGCGCATGTAGCTGCTGAGAATATATCTTCAGCCTTGCTACTGGTTGAACCTGGGGACATGGAACTGCAGCAGCCTTGCATCTCATGGGCTGTCAGATTCAACAAAACGTATTTTTTCCCTACAATGATGGCAACATATTTTCATTTTTCTACTAGTAAATGAAATTTCAGAACAGAAAAAAAAAATCAGAAAACACTTTCAAATGCTTGAAAGAAATCTCAAGAGAGATATTATAGCTAATAAGCCCCTATATACTTTGTGTTTAGCTTTCTTATATCTTATAACTTATGAACAAAAAGGACTGGAAATGTATTTCCTGACAATCATTAGTCCCTTCCTATTGGTTTCTTCGTTTTGTAGGCCACCCTATTATGCAGTCCTACTTATTTACAGAGCTCTCTTTGGAGACCAGGATGTAAGGGGGATTTCTGTGCTCTCAGACCTACATACAAGTGTGCTACTCCCCAGTTAGAAACTTGTTACTGGTTTCCTACATTATTAATTATTAATGATCAGATTTATGCTGTTTGTTTCTATGTCAGTATTATCCTCCGATAGATGCAATGTACACCACTGTTTGCTTGGGTTTTGGCTCTCAAGCATATTTACAGAGAACATCCACCTCCTCTCTTTGCCTTTGTAATGCTATGTAATTCAAACCAGCTAGTCCTCCATATAAGATACTCCTGCTTTGCTCTTTATTCTTAATCATTCTTCTCCATCCTGTAAAATGCACGTGCCTCTTTAGCATCCAAAAACTCCTTCCTTGGCATCCAACAAGCTCTCTTCTTAACTTGTTCCAGCAATAGTCAACTTTTCATTCATGTGAGCAAACAGAACTAGAGGAAGTCTCCTAGCACAAATTCAGCAACATTAATGCCATATCTGCTTGGCTGTAATTTGTTGCCCTGACATGCACCAATAAGAAGCTCTAGTTCAGGGTCTGTGATACCACAGCAATATACCACAGCCACTCTTTCCAGCCAACATATCTCATCAGCAGTCTCAACATCTATTTTAACCTATGAAATTCTGCCCAATTTCTAGTTCTTTCACATTGTCCAGTTCCTTTCTGCATGACAGCTCTCTTTCCCCTGTACTGACAACTTTGGGTCACCAGTAACCTACATGAGTGCACGCCTAATATGCTAAAGCCATTTATGGGACCCTACAACCGTCCTGAGTGCAGCATCATTGAAGAGCTTTGCTAGTTACTTCCCTGGATCCCAATCACTTCCCTCTCAGCATGACCCACTGTTGCCTTCACATCCGACAGCACTTTGTTCAAAAAAGAGAGCCTTAAAATAAGATTTGAAATGTGCACAAGTACTGAGCTATTCAGGACACAGAGTTCTTGCAAATGACTTTCTAAACCATACCTGTTTTCTGAGACCTTTCTCAGGCCTCTTTCTCAGGCACCAGGAACTGATGCTCCATTTCTTTGGCTGTTTTGTTGTAGAACAGAAACTGCACATAAATAAGTCAGTTCTAAACAGACATTGCTTTGAAGAGACTCTTCTTAAAACTGATCTAGCTGGCAGATACTGAAAGAATTACTACTTTGGCCATACTAAACGCACCCTAAAAAACTAAACAGAAATATACACTTCTGGAAAGTGGTATAAACTACCAGATTGTTATCAGGGAGGAAGAAAGTTATCTGGAAGTGTCATTTATACTGACTTGAGAATGGTTATCAGGAATAAACAATGCAAGATCTGTTGCAGAACAAGCGCATCCTGTTCAGAAAAGCTATATAAGGAAGATTCTGTGCCCCAGCCACAGAGGCTATATTATCAGGTCTTTACAGCACACTCGAAATAGAGCCCTGTGTAGTTCTGGTTTGAAAGCCTCTGAAAAACTATTGAAATGAAGGATAGGGAGAACTGAAGAGGCATCTTAATTAAACAGATTTGAAAAAATATCCTTCTTCCTTCCAGTCATTCATGGACAAAGCAACCAGGCTTTCCTACTTCAGCAAGAGTAAAATATTCAGGAGTTTTATTTCAGCTATGACCCTGGGAACTTGGCTCTTTCATCTTGGTGTGGCAGAAATATTCTGAATATGCTCTTTTCTTGTAAAAACTAAAAAGGAAAAAAATAGGACAAAAAGTCTCTTCAAACACCCCTCAACATGCCTAACATGGGAGCTTCACCAAGGAGCTTTCCTACCGTCAGGGTTTGCAAGAAACTGCATGGGAACTTGCAGTAACCAGCTTCATTCAGACATCATTTCCTTGGAGTAATATGACAGAGTAAAAGTAAGCTTAGTCTGTGGAAAGAGTAGAAGATAGGACCCATGTAATTGATGCAATTAGCAACTGTCTGATCACTACAAAATTCCCAAACTGTCATCCCTTGGAGGATTTGGAAAGGCCACCTAGAATTAAAGACAATGCTGCCTGAGACAGCAGAATCCATTGCTGCCCAAGCACCATGGTAAACATGGTAAACACCACCCTCTCAAAATGAGTTTGGTGGCAAAAGAGAGACTTTACATCCAAGTCCAGCCCACACTCAAAATAATAGCAGCAATTACTAGTCATTGGATTTTACTCTTCAAGGCAAAGCACTTTGGAGAAGATATGGATATTTACATTCAGTAGTAATTGGAACCTCAAATTCACATCAGTTTTTTGGTTTGACATATCAAGCCTTTGGCCTCCTCCTTTGGTCCTCACCTTTCTGGGCCCATTCAAAGTAGCAACCAGCTAACTAACTACCAGACACTGTATAACCTCTTTGCAATGCTGTCAGGAGAAAACCCTTCCCCCACTCCAGGCAAGTTTTACATTGGTCTCGAGCAGACATATTCATACACACAACTCTATATAAAAACTAACTCTGATGTAAAATTCTTAGAGAAATATTCATTCACTTGAACCCTTTATGCCAAAAAAAGTTGTGACACCTTAAATCCTGAATGAGTGCTCCCATCAGGAGTTCTGTAAATATTGTTTGGGTGACCTGTGACATGAAGCAGATCAGAGGATTACTGACAGAGGAGTATCCTTTGAAGTGTCCAACTGTGAAATATAGCACTTTTATTTCTATTTCTACCACATCATCATTGCTAATAGAATATATTTCAACTATTTTATATATGTATAATTCTGGTATTTGAGGGCAGTTTTCTGATGAAATGGTGCTAACTTTAAAATCATGACACCTGACAGTCTGAAATATCAGCATGTGTTCCCTGCAATGTGACTATTTGCATCCTGCAAACTTTGCCCAGGCCAGAGCACAAGAAAGGAATTTAACGCTCGATCCTGCCTCATCTCTTCCAGCCATGGGCAGACTTTCTAGGGCACATACCTTCACGGACAGGTATGAAGATGAGTATGTGCACCACTCAACTCAGTGTGTCTCCTGGCTTCACACTAGAAAATGAACATAAAAGCTGGATCTGAAACACCTCCATTGACAGCATTTAAACTGTTTGCCATTTTAATTTCAGCATCCCCATATTACAGGCAAATAAGAACTCTGAACTCTTTCTTCATATGAAAACTCATGGCTTAGACTTCTTTGGTTTTTCTCCTGTCTCTTTCAAACTTTCTCAGGTAACCCTGGTTCCTTATAGGATCTTCCAACTATTCACTTCTCATTGCTTCATTTTTTTACCTTTTCTACTAATTTATGACATGAGCTGAACACAACAAAGAGAATGATTTAATTTGTAACTGTCAATCTCAATTTATGTAAAACTCTCCAAAAGATGCTAATAATAAACTAATTTATCTGCTATCCAGGCTTAAAACACACAGCTAATCCCCTACTTGCAAAAAACCTAATCAGGTGCCATTTTTACCAGATACAGACCAAAGAGAGAGCTATATACTCTTTCTGATGTTTGCCACTCTGCATTTGTGCACAGTGAATTTCTGTAATCTGTTTTATAGCCGCATAAGACTATCACAGTCTTTTTGCATTTTCAAGTAGAACAAAGTGAAGAGGACTACGCACTGAATAGCTCCTTCCCCCTCTCATTATGATGTGAGGGAGGCTCATCAGCCCATTGCCGATGATCCAGGTTTCTGATGGCTACTGTTCTTCCATCAGGAGGAGCAGGAATTTATCTGCAGTGCCATTAAAAACTGGGGTGAGTTCCTGCACGGGTCATTGTAGCCTCCTGCAAGCCCTGACCCCGGGTATGGCCCTCCCCTGCATCCCAAAAGTTTTCCTGCCTGTGCTTCCAGGTCTCAAGAGCCATCTCCTTCTCCTGCCTTTGTACTTCTCTCTTCAGTACTTCAGTCTTTGTGCCATAGGAAAGTAAGGCTTATAACTTTGCCAATTTTCCTAAATTAGGTATGATGTCTGCCACGCCCATTTTTTTGCTGAAGTAATTGTTTTCAGTAAGTTACCTGTGACTGTAACTCAGCTGCTTCCTGAAATTCTTCCAGAAAACTTGGATGAACACCATCCACTCCTAGTGACTTAGGGAAATGATGCTTCCCTCCCTGGCTTATCTTTTTTTTTTTCCTTTTTAAATAAATACCTGTCCCTGCCGGCAGCTAACCTTCATCACCTGCACTGACATGATCATTTGGAAAGCCTGTGATGATTTCAGAGACCAGAGGATGAATAGAAAACAGATATTAAAACCTGCCTCAATCAACAGTTTTATTGAAGTTGAATTTTTTTGCTTATTAGGATTGCAAATTGAGATCATGCTATTTTTTTTGAAGGGGCAATACTTACATAATAACCCCCACTACTGTGCATTTGGTGCTGAATTTTCAAAGAACATCAAAGTACTAAACTGGCAGAAATCACTGGCTGAATCCTAGGGATCCGCGTTTTTTGAAGTATTCATCTTTTGGCAGCTGCAGCTTCTTCTGCAGGTGCAGGGAGAACATTTTATTTAAGTCAGTTTATTCATGTAGCTCCATTCAAAGGCTAGTTCACTCGAAGCTGAGAAAATCTTTGGTTGTTAGACACAGAGAACCAATTTCCAATTTACAGATAAAAAGTAGATAGCAACGGATGAGGTCTAGTCAAGTGAAGCTTTTAGGACAGTATAATCTGTCAGTTCTATTACTGGAAAAACTTGCATTTAAATGTATCAAAATGCCTTTGAATTCAGTTTTTAAAAGCCTTCAGCACATTTAAAGAAGCTTTGTATAAATGATTAAAAATAAAAACTATTTGCAGTTTAAAAATTCAATTTGATGTTTCATCTGGGCAGAGATTGATAAAATTTATGGGGAAAATATAATCTATCAAAAAAATGCAAACAGAGGCTAAAGTATGTAGTCTTTCAAATAAACGTAGCTATATGAGACACAGTTTTCTGGGGAACAAAGTAATTCTAACTATTGCGTTGAAGCATTGTGGAGCAGCATAACAAACAGCTACTTAGAATAAAGTCTGAAAAATTACTGCAACACTTAAGCAAGCACATTGCCAGCACTGTGGTACTGCTTTATAGCAACCCCACATTCTAGAAAATATGTTCCTGAGGGGGTACATAAACATGCCATTCTGAGGCATTATAAAATTTCAAGACAACTGGAATACCTGCCTCACGGGACCATTGCTAACTGGTTCTCCTCTTGCTGTATTTATTGGAGGTATGTGTTAAAAATGCAGTGCTTTATAGAATCATAGAATGGTTTGGGACCTTAAAGATCATCTAGTTCCACATTCTTGCCACGGGCAGGGACATCTTCCACTAGACCAGGTTACTTAGAGTCCCATCCAACCTGGCTTTGAGCACTTGCAGGATGGGGCATCCATAACTTCTCTGGGCAACATGTTCCTTATAATTGCTCCCTAATATCTAATCTAAACCTATCTTCTTCCATTCCCCCTTGTTGAAGCACTACATGGCCTTCTAAAAAGTACCTTGCCAGCTTTCTTGTAGGTCCTCTTTAAGTACTAGAAGACTCCTATTGGATCTCTTCAAAGCCTCCTCTTCTCAAGGCTGAACAGCCCTTATTGTTGAAAGGCAAAATGTAATTTGTGTCTAGACCATCTGTGTTTCACAAAGTACAAAATTGGACCTTCAGCAGCATAAGATATCTCCCTGAGACAACTCCCAGGGGCCCAGGGGAGCTCCCCGCAGCCCAACTTCCCGTCAGGAAGAGGAGGGAATGATGTAAGGGAGGTAGATTAGATTAAAATGAATAAAGGAGAGCATATAAAGATATAACCAATGCCCATAGAGAAAAACGCTGTGGGGGTGGGGAGGAAAAAGGGAAGCGGAGTTTAGCACCCATTCAACAACACAACAACACAACTGATAGCATTTCTGCTATTATGAGGAGATAAAAGGAGCAGGACCATGGTAGCACCAGCTACGTGCTGAAGGGCACTGGAGGGACTGACACAATTTCTCCTATCCCCAAGAGGGGTGCCTGCTATTTTATCTCAGTAACCAGGGGAAAGACTGAACAGAAAGAGCAGGAGGATGCATGGTGAAAGCTATGGAATTCATGAATTTGGCTAATTAAGTGCTAATCATGTGGAATAAAGTTCATGAAACAAATGGTTGTCCAGGCTGCCCGGCAGGCAGGACGACAGCAGGAGTCCTCAACCCTCCCAGTACCCTCTGGCACTGCAAACTGCCTCCCTCAGCCATGCTGCTATAAGCTGATAGACAAGCTGCACTGTGAACCAGATCAGGAAATTAATCCAAGTTAAAACCAACAGCAACCTGTAAAAAAATTCTGTAAACTACTATAAATCTGCTGATTTACAATGATTAGGAATGATTACAGTTTTTCATTACTTGTTCTTATACTAATAACCAGAAACAATCTCCTTTCTTTGAATTGTCCTACATAAGGAAATACCTTTTTCACAGGTATTCATGAAAACTGAGCAAGCATTTTGCCTTATTATGTTAACATTGATAATACTGAATAAACCAATATGGTTATTTAATGGGGACCTTTTGCTTTTTCTATGCTGACCTTTACAAATGATGGTCACTTGCTCATAGCGTAGCATTTGCCTGGGTAAACTGAGCAACCTCATCTGAACAAAACACCACTTGTGTTCATGAGAACATACACAATAAAGCTTCATGCACAATACCAAGTGTAGTGAAAAAACAATCTGCCTTTTTCATTCTAAACCATTTAGATGCTTGTATTCAAGACTATCTTTAGAAAGAAAATACTGTTTCTTCTGAAGTACAGAAGATGCCAAAATCTTACATGAAAATACACCATTTACCTCCATTTCCCCTTGGTAGAGAGAATACAGAAGCAAGACACTGCTTGTAAAGAATGCAAATTGATTGTGTAAAGGAAATTGTGAAAAAAGCTAGTGAATAAGGCTGTGTTTGGAGGAATATTTTCTTCTCCCCATCTATTCCCATGCAAAAATCCAGATAACAGTGATTTGAAGGCAAGCAACACTCCCTTCTCACTTCTGTGCTAATAACTACCTTCCTCTTTGATAAACAGGGTTTAGGAACAAAGCCAGTATTCACAGTGTGCACCTCTCCACTTTAATCACCAGCACTTGCCCTGCACTCTACCCAACCCAGACAACGTAAGGGAAGACAAGGACTCCGGGGCTCAGCTTCTTCTCTCAGACAAATCTGAACTTCAGCTGCCCTCGGTGGTGTGTGGTGCCCTCCAAAGGGCCCCACAGCTTTACAATAAGTGTCCGGACACCTGAGCCAAGATCCCCTCTGAGTCCACCTGCAAAATATCAGAGAAGCAATTTCTACCAGGGCTGGGACAGAGCACTGGTGACTGAAAATTGGTCTGAAGTGCCTTCAGTGGTAATCTTTTCAAATCACCTGGTGAATTATGTTCAAAGAAACTGCTCCATCAACTGGACCATAAAACAATTTAAAGAAATCACATGGACTTGATTCTCAGGGGCAAGGAGCACCAATTTAAACAGTTCTCATTCCTGGGCCAGTAGTAACAAACATCTTTGGAGAATCTGCCACCATCAAAAATTAATCTCCGGCACCTAACATGAACAACTAACCACTAATAGTACCAAGGCACCTCTGCTACTGAACTGTATAAAGCCTAAGTGAAAGGCTTATCCCAAAAAGCCCCTTAGCAGCCATTTCCTCAACCACTGCTACACCTTATATATGGTATTCGATACATGTTGGAAAAAATGTTCCCAACTGAGGTATGAGCACTGATCGCAGGCATAAGCCAGCTTGATTATTTCCACCCTTCAACAGTAGCTCTCTTTTAACTAATCCAGACACAAACACAGAGGCTGATTAATCATACAATGTGATGTATAAATACTTTTTAGCCTGTTTGTCAAGGGAATAATTTAGCATGGAACAAAACTGGAAAGCAGACAACATTTTAGCATAATTATATCAATTTCTTCCAGTTTCCTATTCATACCTCAAAAAAAAAAAAAAAAGAGCTATTTAAAAAACTAAACTAAAAAAAAATACATTAAATGTTTTTAATACTATTATTACATTTAAGTAGCTTGTGCTTTTCTTGCTGCAAAGATAAAATTCAGCCTCACACAGAAACAAAGGTGTACTATCATTAGGGTTTCCGAAAAGGTTAATACATCTGCTAAACAAAAGCAAGCAAAAGAGTTTGCACTTTCAGACCCATGAGTTAAGGAGTTCCCGTGTTAGTATTTTTGTCACCTCTCAGTTCAGACTGCAATTTTCTATCTAACAATGTTTTTTCCCCTTCTATCAATATTCATCTTGTGCCATTCAGTAAGGCAGAAATTAGCCTCATTTAATGCAGAAAATATTCTGCTTCTCTAAGCCTTTTCAGAGAGAATGATGAAGATGCTTGCCTTAAAATCGAGCTTCAAAATAAGGTACTTTTTTTTCTATTGCACATTCTTTTATCCTGAATTCATTTGTTATCTGGAATATTTTTAATATTAGGGTATTTTCCTTCCCTTTCTTTTACTTATAAACCTATTTTTTAAGCCTACATGTTTGCTCAGTTATAATGTAATGATGTGAAAAGGTTAAATGTGGCCTTTTGATTTGTTTTTTTCATTTAATGTTTTCCTCTGAACACTAATAATGTTGTATAATATAATATATTTCCTTTTTTCTCCTTACTGTGAAACTTTTATACAACACAATATACCTGAATTCCTAATTTTTAGACTACTGAACTTTCTTTTCCAAGTATGTTTTCATGATTCCTGATATAGGGTTTCTGAATTGTTACTATCATCTTTACCACATCTTTCCAAACATCTTCATTATACATATAATTATTCTACCATGATCACAAGACCTTTAAACAAAGATCAAAATGCTTTTTTTACTTCATAGATGAGCCAGCGTTTGCTTAATGATTAAACACTCACACTCCAAAATCTTACATGGTTTTATCGCCCACCCCAACATCTCATCACTCAACCTGGTGTGGGCACAGGGTGGAAATGCCAAGATGTTTTCACCACGGGTGGATGAAGGGTAACTTTTATGCAATAAACAGTTCAACTTTTCTCATGGGGTGTTTATCTTCCACTGGATTGACTGGAGATACAATTAGTACTTCAGGCTGTTGCTGGCTTGTACTGCACCCGTTTTTGTGCTGTAATCTCTTCTGGTTTGGCGAGCGAACACAACAGTTTATTAAGGGCATGACCTAGAGCATGCTGATGTAAGTGAAGAATTCATATTGACTTCAATGATTTTTGGTCTAATGCCTAAGTAAACTCAAAGACATAAGCCCTATTTAGTTAAAAATAGCAATGCTCTTGAGACTTTCTAATGTTTTTAGGGGTGAGAACCATTCAAATCAAAAGATAAATTTTCAGCTCAGTGTCCAGAATCCAATGGACAGCTGCCACTGGTAACTCTGCAGGCTCTTCAATAAACTTTCAATTTGCACAACCTGCATAGCTTAGACACTTGACTGCATGACTTGTATGCAAACCTGTGGGAAATCAGATTTGCCGTAGATTTAAACGACAGCATCAAGAGCTTGCACAATTCCACTCGATTGCTTACAAAGTGCTTTTTTGGCAGTGGTGTGCCACAAAGAATGTGAAGGCCCTCTAATCTCTTTATATTAGAATGTTGTTGCAGACAAGAAAAAAAAGAGTCATTAAAATAAAATTCCACTAAAATTAAGAGGAAAATAGAGTTCATTAATCTGTCAATTTAAAAGGAGCTAGAAAATCTTGTTAAGGGATGTCTTCAGAAAGTTCCAATCTTAAAAAAAAAAAAAAAAACCAAAATTTTTCATATTTGCTTTCCACTTATTTAAACATTTTTCTTCATATAGAAAAACTTATCTGTCATACCAGTGATGCCTGCATCTTATGTGAAACAAAAGCACTATTTCCCCACTTCCATAACTCTTTTAGTAGGAAATCTTTTCAAATTAAATAAAAATCTATCAAAACATCAAGCAGAAACTCCCACAAATATTTTAGTGAATCAAATGTGGAAATAGATTAACACCTATATCCCTAACCATAATAACTTATTTATTGGTGTTATATGCCAATTAAAATAAATTAGTATTACTAGCTTACTCAAATTTTTTATTTGTTGTTTTTAGTTCGTATCAGTTACTCATACTCTATGCCTAAATTCTCTTTCAAATGAAAAGGCAATTTTTTTAACATTGGGCAAATAAGATAAAAACATTTAATTAAATAGTAATTTAGGAATATAAAAGAGATACTCTGTTAAAGCTGAATATTCTGCAGATGTTTTTCTTTTGGCTACATCCTTACATAGTGAGTCTAAGACAGAGATATTCAGGCGGTGCCTCTAAATGCAACACCTAAATGCAAAGCAGGGTCTCCCTATGAGTTAGCCCAACAGCAGAAGCTGGTACCAAAACAGGACCCACCAGGGCACAAGTCTGGAGTAAGATTGCCCAATTTGTTGTTACAAGTCAATACAGGACAAGGCAGCTTAGAAGGTGCAAGCAACTTTCTCCTCTAAAGTCTGCCCCTGAAACAGAAGACAAACTAATAACTGAGAGACTTGCATGTTTCAAAAAAAAAGATCAGGCTTGCCATTAAAGAAACTAATATTAATTTGAATCAACCATTGTCAAAACAGTCAAAAGATCATGCAGAAACCAAAATTACCACCAGATTAAATCCTGCAATTGCCATGAAAAAAACAAATAAATGTATTTTATGCCACTAATTACTATCTGTAAAGAAATCTTTACAGTAAGAAAGGGAAGTTATAAAAAGGGGAGAGGGGGGCATTTCTCTGAGATTAACTCTGTGTCAACTTTGGAGCCTTGAAAGACTGCCAGCTGTCTGGGTGTACATATTTTACCACTGAAGTATGCTTTTGTTTCAGAACAGTCGAGACCCCCAAAATGATGTAATCCCCAGCGGAAGACTGACAAGCTTTGAGATGTTCCAAAACACAGATGGCAGATGAAATAGCAAGTAATCAGTGTAACTATATTGAACATTATCTCGCGAGAATCCAACAACACAAACCTAATGCACCAGATAACAGTATTGCTTTGAGCAAACCTGGAGTAGAACATCACAAAGATTTCTGCAAAGAAGAAATCATTCAAGAAGGACAATTATCTACATGGGTAGAGGGAAGAAAGATGGAGGGGAACATATGCCTTTCATAATTAGGGGCCTGATTATACTGTAGCCGAAAGGGATTTTTTACATTTTAAATATGATTACATTTCAGAATGAAGCGCACTAATTGGTATTTCTGCAGTCTGTTGAAGAGAACTTCATCTACTTAGGGAGGGGGAAAAAATAACAAAAACCAGTGACCTTCATACCATCTATGCCTAATATCTAGTACTTTTGCCTGAAGTATTCATGGTTTCTCTTCAGTTGCTGAAGCTATCTCTGGGAATAAGTGCTCTATGACTCATCCCAGTTTATCTCCAGAAAACCAGGAAAGAGATACTAGCAAATAGATATTAAATCAAACAATCACAGCTGCTACAAGGAAAAAAATAAATCTACCACTACAAATAAGAGACTGGAAGAAATTATTTGCACAGGCAACACACAAGACAGCACCTTAAACCCAGGGCCATAAAGAGAGTTAATTAAGGAAGGGACATGTGCACTGAAAAATGCAGAAATCCTTACTCACTACAAAATCAAAGGCATGATGCACTTCCAGTTCCTGTCTATCTGCCAGAAACACCGTGTTGACGGAGAAGCAGACGGTAAATCGGGATGAAAAATAGAAGCAAAAGTAACAAAGAATGTCTCATAAAACTTGCAAATGAGTATATATTAGCATGTATACATATTCTTCTTTCTCAAATACATGCCGGACAAATGCGCATTTCCTGTCTAAGCCAAGGCACTGAAAAGGAACCATCATAAACATAACACTGGGGCTATGAACTCGAAGTAAAATATCCAGACCTTTAGACAAGGACAGTGTCAGTGAAAGGGGATGAACTTCCAATATAAGACTATTTCTGAAGAGGAAGGCTTTTGCAGAACGCAAAGGAAAGAGAAAGGCACAAATTAATAATTACAAACAGAAATAAAACAAGATCCAAACTTCGCAACCTGACCTTCATTGATGAAAGCCCCCAGGAACAGACTGGGCACTGACTGTCACCATCCCACTCTGGCCCCTGGCAGACAAACTGTAAGCCAGGGAGGGATGCCTGCTCTGTAGGTACATAACCAGCTTGGTAATGGATGGTTCCTATACCTCTTCCTTGGAAATGGAGGGACAAGTATTTCCTCAGGCTGGTTCAAGGCACCTAACTAAACAAGATGAGTCATGCCCTCAAAAAGCTCTTTCTGTATGCCATAAAAAGAAAGGCACACATAAAGAAAGACAAGGTTCCTAGTTTAAGCCTGTGTTGAAGTAGGGTAACAGGAACAAACCCAGCATTATTCACTTCCATCCCTGATCAATACAACTAAGTGTTTTGGGGTCATAATGTAGGAGGGAGTTAATGTAGGGAGTTTTAGAGAGCTGTAAAAAAATAAGCATACTATCTTTGTTAATTTTCTTTATTTTTATTTTTTTTCCTTTTAAAAAATTAATTTCATAACCAGTTGTGGATGGAACTGTCCTAATTATTCTGGGAAACAGTGGAGATCTAGGAGTGGGATAGTAAGAACACGGCATTTTCACCTGGGGATACAGCAACTGGTCACTGAAGTCTCAACACAATAAATGCCTGACCTGAAATTAGTAATAACACAGAGTCAGAAGGTGGTTCACCTACATGAATGCAGCAAAGGTACAAAACAGCCTACGGGTGCGAGTCTGGGGAAACCAAAGGCAGACTTTAGGAGAAGGTACACAAAAAAGCAAGTGTAGCAAGGAGCTAAGGACTGGATACATGTGGGTGATGGAGAGGCATAGGGAAGAGCTGAGACAGCTGGCTGGAAATGCAGGCAGATGTAAAAACAGACGGACAGGGAGAAATATGAGATGGATGGTGGAGGATAAGAGTTGTGGCATGAAGAGACAAAAGAAGCTAAAGGAATATAAGCACAAAAATCTCAAATTTAATTAATTGTTCATAAACCTCAGTACTCTGTTGCTGCCAAATACCTGCAAAGCCTAGGTGATATGTTTACCCACTGGTAAACATTTGGCCCATTTGGAAGACAAGGAAGACAACCTGCTGTTGCACTGATCACTTCACTAGAGCAAGCAGCAGATAGCTAGGATGTGCAGCCAAATTATTTGAACTTGTCAGTAAAATAAGTATCACTCTCTACAGTCAAAAATATTGTTTCAACTTTTAAGTATTTTGTTTGTTTACTCCAGAAATTATGCTGAAAGCATCAAAGGAACAATAGTGGGTTTGTGAAGGCAAGTGCTCAAAAGTTAACAAATGCCAGAATTACAGTTCCTCAGCAGGGACAACATTAAGATATGGATGCAATTGATTAGACCCTACTACTTCTGCTGTTTCTTCTTAGTGCACAGAATTTGCAGGAATATGGGCAGAGCATGGAGAAGATGACAGAAAGGTGCAAAAGATGAAGACACTAGAATTAATTTCTCTTTCTCTGACTCCCAGTTCTCACCTGCTGTTAGGCAAGGCTATTGGAGGCATGGCTTCTTCCCAATTTTTATTAAGTTTTTGTTTTTTGCAGCCTCCAGTCTAAAAAAGATAACAGAAGATATCTCCTTTAAAACAACACAAGAGTACTTATGCCATTTCTACATATTCTCCAACTGCTCAATATTTTAAGAGAAAAAAGTCAGAATTCCCTCTGGGATCCTGCCATATTTCTGGGGAGCCTTCTGGGTACAGACATGCTGATATTTGGTACCAGCCTGGGAAAGAAGATGTCATCTAGGAAGTGCAGCTTGGTGAACCGGCAGTAGCACCTCTCTGTGGCTATAAGCATTCCCCAAAGACTCTAATTCTACCTCTCTCCCTCTATTATTTTTTAAGGTCTTGGTGGCTGCATCAAGACACATGGTGTACACAGACCTGTAAAACAAATATGCACAGACAGCACCAGAAACAAAAGCCTGAAGGAGATTTGAATCAACCAGGAACATTCACACACTATATCCACATATTCCCCACTTTAACACAAATACATGAAAGTCCAATCCACACTTGTATTGTTTTTCACTAGATACATTTGTCTAATTGGTTGGTGGCTGTTGCCACCTCTCATTAGGAATCTATTTCCATAATAATGCTTATTTTAATGAATAAAGTGAAAAACTAGGAGAGAATAAGACATCTGGTACTAAACTAGCCTCAGTGATATATTTGGCTTTTTAAAATTGTGTATGACACAAACATAATTCTGTTATTCACACAAATGTCTCAATTAACAATGCTCCCTCAATCCAATTTTAGAAACATTACTTTCCTTGCCTGACAAAATGATAGCCAAGAAAGAAAGGGCAGGGGGAAAAAAATCCTTAGGCTATGATCTGTGAACTTTCCTGTTTTGACAGACCACAGTCCCAGTGTCTGCAAAAGAGAGCAGAAGGGTCACAGCAAAATGTAACTTGACCTGAACTTTAACCACCAGAGGTGACATTTACTCAACTATAAAATTTAAAACTAAACAAGAACAAGTAGGGAGAAGAGGATAATGAGAATGCCTTCTCCATGTTGATTTAAAATTGAAGACCATGAAAGATTTGCTTCGTACATTTATAGTAAGAGCTTGAGTACACACAAAGAGATTTTTGAGAAAGTACCAATTTAGTAAGGTAGAGTTTTTAAATTTCAGTAGTACAGGACAGTATTTGGACATTACTGAAAACAAAAATGGTAGTAGCACTAACAACAGTTCTAAAGAAGGTATTCAATTTTTATGTGGAAGAAAAAGTTGCATTAGCAAGGTTGACAGATCAATGAAAATATTTAATCCCTTATGTCAGAATTGATCCACAGACAACACTAAAACAGCTTGACTGACGCCCTAAATGTGATCTCAGGACTGTTGCAAACCGGAGAACTGTATATTTTCACACTAATTTATACAGAAGCAGAACCTAGCACTTAAAATATTGTGTATATGTATATGTGAAAGTATATAAGAAAGCAAATTATCTTGACTAAAATGAGCAGTTGAACAGATGTCCAGAGCCAAAATTCATGAGTCTCCAAAAGTTTGATGAAGAGGGGGAAATTAGGGCATGCTGACTGAGTGAACTGCATGGGCAAATGATATATGTTTAAGCCATAAATCCCTGAGCTATTTATTAAATTCTAGAAATTCTTTGGAATGAGATTTTTATAGTCCTGGTTCTGCTGTTGAGGTGGTAACATGACCAACACAGCAACGGTGCTGCAAGATAAAGGACTGGTTGGTTATTGTCAGTTATTCAGAAGATTTCTTTGGTTTAACACTGCAATAACGCAGAACTGTGTAACTCCATTTTGTATATGGGCTCGGCTCCTTCTTGAAAACTGGATTTCAACATATTGCATTATCATTAAAATATGTGGAGATTGCTAGCCTGACATAGGTTGACCATCGAAAAATTCAAAGAACAGCATTTACCTCTGATGAAATCTCATGGTAAGCGCAAGAGAACTACCACCACCACTGAGCTGAATAAAATAACTAGAAATATCTAAAGATGGCAATTATTCCTGTTTTACCTCTGCAGAGGCAATGCTGTCTCTTCTTGTGCCATCAGATCCAGCACATATTATGGTATTTCAAACAGATACTAAATTGACAAGAATTAGAATAGAATACTTAGAAATTCTTACAAGAAAGCAATCAAATGCACCAAGCAAAATTTTGCAATCTAAAGCAAATACCTTAACATTTGTGTCTGTATACAAAAGAAAAACAACCATAAAAATCTCACTAGTTTTCTGTCATATGGGTGATGACTAACAAATCTTTCTTTTGTTTTGACAGCTATTTAATACTTCGCCATTTTTGGTTTCCCAGGCTGGGTGTGCTCTGCAAAAGAGCAGGAATTTACTCATAATTTTACAACATGATGTCAAGACTTGAAGGTTTGACAAGGAAGTGACTTGTATGAAAATAAGAAAATAACAATTTAACCATGCCACATACATAGAAAAGTACCTTTTAAAAAGTTGTCTAATTCTAAAGAAGTTTCTGTTTTCATTTTATGCTTAAAGCAAAGATATATTTGATGCTAGAAGCATCTTCTAAATGCTATTGAAATTGCATGCTGAAAAAGAATATAAATCATTAATGAAAATTGCACCGTATCAGTTTCCTGTTGCAGTTGGCTGTCTGCTAAGTTGGCAGTGAGACAGCAGCCTGCAGAGCTGCAGGCATATGTCTCATGTTAAAAAAAGAAAAAAAGACTTCATGTTATAAACACTTCAATGAAAATTACTATCCAGTTTGGAATCAATTGAGAGCAGGTGTTGAAGACAAAATAAACAGACAACATACGAAAGTTAAAAAAAAAAAATCCCCAATGCCACTGGCCTTCCACTGGGATTGTCTTCTACCATACATTTTAATGTACAGCATGAAATCCAAAAAAATATACCTGCATGTGTACAAAGCAACCAGATTTTCCCATGTTTAGGACCATAGCTTTTTAACACTGATATTTAAGATATGACTCATATTTTTAAAACCTGTAAAAATATGCCTATGCAAATTTAGATATAAATTAATCCAGAAAACTGCTGCAATTGTCCACCAAACAATTCATTAGAAACCTCTTCACATTTCCCAGCTTAGAAATAGGCCAGAAATCCACTCAAGCAGTGACAAAACAAAGCCTGCAGTCAATTGATTTAGCTCACTCATCTTCCACTTGCCATTCACAGATTTTGAACAGAAATGGGAAAAAGCCTTTAGAAAGGTCACAGCAGAAAGGTACTGTGGTCTTGGAGAGCTCAAGGATCCTAAGGAGAGCTGATAAAATTTAGGATATGTACTCTGCATCTGCAGAGTCAGTGGCTAAATCAGAGCAGGTCATTGCTTCAGTGCATACCCAATTCCTCCTTGTTTTTGCAGAGATCACAAAAACCCCAGTGAACCCTTCTGACTGTTGTGCAAATCGGATAAATATCTTGGGACGTGTGAAGTGACCTTTTTTTGCCCAATGGCTCTGTTACCATGAAGCAAGGACTGAAGTGTTGCAGCAGTGGCAGCTTCTCAGGATGAATTACACTGCAGGTGCTCCCTATGCAGCCCCTCTCAGCTGGCCGGACAGCGGCTTTGCTCAGGTCCTCCCAGCTCCTGGCAGTGTCAGCGTCACATTCACCATCATCGGGGACTGTGCACCACAAATGCTTTCCACTGGATCATGTCCAAAACACATTGAGAAATAGAGATACCAGGAGGTCATCTTACACACTATCAGAAAGGACTATTTTAGGTGTCTATAAAAGCTGGGGCAACTGGAAAATCCAACTGGAACATTCAAATTTCATTTCACAATTGGGACGAAAATTCTCTGGATTTTCTCTGGCTGCAGTAATAATGTCTGCACGGTGGCATGATGAAACTATTTAGCTCTAACAACAGAGACTACATTTTGTTGCCCAATGTAAAAGGGAAAACTCATTCCAACTGCATCTTACTAGTATACCAGCCTGGGAAGGCTCTGCAGGACAAGGACCTTCTCCTTACTACTGGGGGAGACACAGGGAGCATGGGAAAAAGAGAAAGAAACATTGCCATAATCTGAGTTGAGTTTCTTTTTTATAATTTGATTGGAGCCATCCTATGAGAAAGTTTTTCTTTGAAATGCATCCATAGTGGAGGCAGCAGCCCTGAAGTTCACACAGCCACAGCACATCAGCATTTGCAGCTCCTCTGTATCACAGCAGATATATTAGATAGCTCTACACAGACCATACCCTGTGACATTTCTGGCATTTGCCTTCACTACGGAGCTGCAGTTACAACTTGCAGGAGACAGAACAGAGATTACCCAAACAATACAGCCTACAATCATGCACATGAACAGCCTAACGTGGTGGAAAGAGGTCTTCTTCCATTTCAAACCAGAGTACAAAGCTGTCCCACTAACATTAGACATGAAAATTACCCTTTGGTGACAGGGACAAGAAGAAGCTAATCAGTATTTCCAAGAGAAGCTGGTTTGGACATTCAAAATATTTAGCTATTTGATATGTCGAGGTATTTTCCCACCCTCTGTAACCTTTGTGAACTTTTAAGATGAACTGTTTAGCTTATTGTGCTGGTTTGGGCTGAGATACAGTTAATTTCATCACAGTATTTGGTATGAGTCTGTTTTGGACTTGTGCTGAGAATAGGGTTGATAACAGATGGATATTTTAGTTACTGATGAGCAGTTCTTACAGAAAGTCAAGGCCTTTTCTTCTCCTCACTCACCCCAGAAGAAGTCTTGGAGTGCACAGGGAGCTGGAAGGGGACACAGCTAGGACAGCTGACCCCAACTGACCCAAGGGACATTCCAGACCATATGGAGTCATGCTCTGCACATAGGGCTGGGGGAAGAAGGAAGAAGGAAGGGGAAGACATTTGGAAGGATGGCATTTTTCTTCCCAAGTCACTGTGATGGACCCTGCTTTTCTGGGGATGGCTGAACACCTGCTTGCCCACGAGAAGTGGTGAATGAATTCCTTGGTTTGCTTTGCTTGTGCACAGAGCTTTTGCTTTACCTATTAAACTGTCTTTATGTCAACCCACAAGTTTTCTTACTGTTACTCCTCTGATTCTCGTCCCCATCCAACTGGGGAGGGGTTCAGTGAGTGGGGGCTGTGTGGGCCTGGCTGGGGTTAAACCATGACACTTAGAAACCTTTGTTTGGTAGGGAGCTGATGCAATGCCTATTTACTAAACCTACTGGCAGTCAGATTTCCACACACACCTGGAATAATGGAGCAATTTTTAAACCTAAGTCCTGTACCCAGACACGCAGGAACACCCCAGCAGGACCCAGCATTGTTAATACATGGCTCTTGGGTTTTTGTGCAGACAATGCAAATGCAGAACTCCTGAAGCATGAATGGGCAAAATGGAAAATCCTGAGAAGACTGGAAGAGAGCACAGCTCATTAAGACATCTCTAAATACTAAAAAAAAAAAAGATAATTTTTTGAATTATGTAATCTTTGTAAACACAAAAAGGACCATATTTAATTTTTAATTTCCTTTATTTCCCTAAATCATAGCAAGCAACAACTTGGTTGCAGTTTTTTTATTTTATCTTGGACAAATATAGCCAGTTATAGTTCTCAGCATAAATACCTACACTACATAGAAACACCAGATTAAGTCTTCTCTAGTTTGTCTAAATGTTGTCATTAATATATTTCATTTTATTGAAGTCATGACTGGTTTTTTCCCATCACCGATTACTTGGAAATAAGCTATTATGCAAGGAAAGGGGTGGGTTAGCCTTCCACTGAACTAGTGGAAACTTTATTAAATTTACAGAAAACACTGGTGATAAAAGGATGGAAACTTTTAAATCACTCAGAATTTACCCTTGGATTTTATGTTTTAAACAATGGCTTATTTTTCTGAACTGTATGAATGTGTGTGTGTAAAAATAAAATCACTACCAGATACCTGAGCTGTACCTCTACTGTGAAGCTGAAAGCCCTCTCCTACATAAAGCAAGTGGCACAATCAGACTAAAGGAGATACACTATAACCTCAGCCAAGAACCTAATTTCATACTTATCTACCCATAATATAGCCAGGTTTGGGAAACCCTTGCTCCAAACCAGCAGTGAAGTGAAGACCACAACGAAACAAAAAGTGAATATATCTGTCCTCTGAGAAAACTGGCTGTCCCTGTCTGGGAATGTAAATGTTTATTGCTAAACCAGGATTTAAAGCATTAAGGTAACGATACCTTTATTAGCATGTAACTTCATGAATACGGAACATCTGCCCCAGGAATCATGTGCTGAGGACAAGAAGAATCAGTTGAGACATGTCTAATCCAAGATGGCAATGCCTACGCTTCACAGAATGGTTTGGGTTGGAAGGGACCATGTAGATCCAACCCCTCTGCCATGAGCAGGGAACCTTCCACTGGGCCATCACCTCTACTCTGTTTTTTCAAATTTAACCCAAATCTATGAGAAAAGAGGAAGAACTAGTATCCAGCCTCTCCCCCCACAACCTCAAGATTCAGACATATCCCCAGACAAATAAAAGATAAAGAATCTTATGATTCCTAGTTCCTAGATTTATACAAAGGTCAAAAAGGCTACAATACAGATTTCAGACAGTTTCCCTTCTGCAAGACTCTAGACATTAAAAGAACTCTGCATTTACACTTTTGTCTTTACTTGAAGATTTCTCAGTTTGCTTTTCCCCCGCATTATACAACACACAGAATATAGAAAAAGCAAGAAAAAGGTCCAGAAATCCACTTTGTGATTAAAAATTGCAGCAGTTCCTGGCACAGGAGCGTTCCTGTCAAACCTGTGCTCAAGAGGATGCAACTGATACCTACAGCCTTGCCAGGTGAGAGTTACTGCATGTGGGCAGTGCAGCCAGCTGCCTGTGCTGGGGCAGGGCTGCTGGCACTCAAAGCACACCACAGAAGGCAGACCTACTCTACGGAGTTCCCACACAGACTTGCAGATGAAGAAAAAAGAGCGGTGCAGCTGAAAAAATAAATTTTAACTGCTTTGTGGCTCTATTGGCATTGCTTTCGCACACGTTTGCAGTTGCACACAGTTCTACACAGACATTTAGAAAACTAGATGAATAGATCTGATGATAAAATAAATACACTATTTTGCAGCGGGGTTTTTTTTCAAACAGCTGCCAAAAATCCCCACCCCTAAAGCTCCCAAACCTAGCATTCTGGGAAAAGCATCATTTTCCATTATGCTTTGGTCTATTCTTTCTCCCCTTGAATTTGTAACATTCTGCTGGAATCAGTGATGAAGAACATATGTCTGAGGTAAATTACACCCAGGAGAAATCCTGGAACTGTCACATTCAGTTTTATTATCCAAGGCATTAAGATAGTCTAGCACTACACTTATTATTTAACAGTTCCATCAAATGCAACACTGCTAATGTACTTTTATATTATTATGCATGCAGAAATTAGTATCATATTTCTAAAAACTCAGTGGGTGATTAATGCACTGCATTTTCATTTTACTTAACAGTTTCAGGATATTTTTTAGTGCTTCAATGAAACCAGGTGTTATACAAATGCAGAATGCTATTGTGCAAATATTTGGGAAAACATATGTTCAGGCAACAATAAGGTTGAGTATCCTCACACTCAGGAAATTGGAAAGGCTTGCACTTCTTACACAATATAAGCTTATGCAAGTGCTGCATCTTTAACGTATTCTGCAGAGGGTTGTAACCTAGAGTGTCTTAGAGAAACCTGGTGTGGCCAATGGGACAGACAGGCCCTGTCTCTGAGAATTGCCTTCTTTCCACTGCTGCAAATACTAGTCTAGTTTTACTAGGTAAAACCAAATAGCACAAATATCCCCTGTACACCTATGGGCTGCCTCTTGTCGGGGAGATTTGCACTAGCTCTGTGAGGTAGTCACATAACTGGAGATTTCCTAAAGGCATAGACTCAGGCAAGCATCAATAAGGTTACATTTAACAAGTATAATAGGAACAAAAGATAACCCATAAACCTGACTATTCCTTTGACTGATAATTTGATATCAAAAATCAAGTCTTCTAAAGTTTTAAAAAGGCTTTGTGTTTTATTTGTCAAGTGACTCTATGGGAACAACAAATAAAACCAAGACAAATGTGTGTTTGTCAAGACTGCACAACTTCCACGATTTGCAGAAAAGAGAAAGCAAAGGGCTGAGGCAGCAGTTCAGAGCCACAGCTAAGATACAATTTAAGTCAACCACAGAGCCTCAGTACAGTGATGGGTCCAAGCTAAAAACATCAAGCACCAGGTGTATCAGGAAGCAAAGCACAAAATCATCTCTTTTCAAAGACATGTAATCACTAATACCTGAAAATGTAATTTAATGATTTTCTGCTTCAAGTTCCAAAATGAGTCACACAAAGCTGAGAGCATCAGTCCACTTCATCAACTGCAAACTGAGATCCAGAGAACGTTATTTGAATATCAAACGAATATCATAAGAGTCTCAAAAAATTAGTACTTCTACATCATGTGAAGAATAACTGAAGCTATATTGTTCTAGTTCTTTGTGGTGTTCAGTCCATACATGTGAATGCAGCGATGGCTCATAGAAAATACACTATATAATAATGAAATTGAAGACTGTGCTACAATGCACACAGGCGTCAAATGATGGTTACATGGGAAAATTATTTACTGGCATTTCTCAACTTTGAAGTGCTTGGATTTGCAGTCTATGTATTATTACTTCTGTGTGCCTTTTTTTTTTACAGGTAACAGTGAATTTTGCTATTTGTTGCTATAACCCAAGCTGTCCAATCATAGATTGCCAGCAGGGTTTGAAACTTCAACCTGGAGGTGAGGAATGAGCCAGCAGGTGGTGTTGTGAACTCACCCAGTAACTGGCCCAGTTTTCTCTCTCCTGACATATTCCATTTAACATTCTTCCTATCACTTACCTTCACGGACAGGTGAAATTAATAGACCATGAACATTTTACTTTGTTCTGATCATGAAGGAGTAATTCCAAGCATTACTGGAATTTGTTTTAGCCAAATTAACTTTTGTGGCCCTTTAAGAGAAGGTTTTCTCGTTTCTGACTTAACAGTAAAATGCAGGCAGAACACTGTAGGTCTGGAACATGATCTGTCCAGACTCATGGCTGTAGCTAACTTGTAGAGCTCTGTTGACTTTGTGAAAATATGCCATCCTGCATGTGCTAAAAGGTCTGTAGTTCATAGATGTTCTGCCAACAGCAGAAGATGTCTTGGCATTGTATCTGTGACTGTACAAAAAGGAGAAACTGGCACTGCTCTCTATGCCCTGACTTTCAGCCCTGCTGCAAAAAGAGTCCTGTTGTGCCTTTGAAGGAAAGTTGTTGGAAGGAAACTTGCGGATGTTCCTACAGTTTGGACTTAGTTTGTCTCTCAAGTAGCAAGCAAGCTACCTAAGGTTCGGAGGACAGCAGGCTGTAGAACACAACCTAGCAAAATAGAGATCAAGGAGGAGTAGGTCTAAGGCTGGTCAAGTTTTAACAGTCTTCCCAATTCAGCTGTACTGCAAATACAGTAAATTGCAAATTCAGCAAATTCCACTAGCCCTGAGAAAGCAAGTGGTTGGATTAAAAAAAGGCTTGAAGACTACCTATGGAGTATTCCTAGAAATTTCATTTTATACTTTGCTGCCAACACAATGCTTATTTCTGGTCATGACAATAGTTGTTAATTTTCCTTTGTCCACTCCCAAGAGTAACTCAAAAATAACTAAATACGATGTAAAAACAAAAAATGCTGATGAACCAAAAAAGTATGCAAGCAGTAAGTATGCAAAAAGTATGCAACACTATCACCTACTTGTGCAGATTGCACAGACATGGTTGTGCTAAAACACAGATACAGAAATATAAGAATGCAAAGACTCTGGCTTTGTGTTATGGAATTAACTTCATCACATAATGATGCTCCTGGTCTAAAACTACCTGTACTGGGTCTCTCCTCAGCTTCTCTTTGGTACTTGACTGAAGTTTTAGATACTTAAAATCTTCACATACTTACCTTAAGCACAGTGAGGAGAAGCTGTGATTTAAAACATCTTTGATTATAGGAGAAAGGGAAAAATATGAAAATGGAGAGCTAGAAATTACTGCATTGCATCCACTAGAAGAAACCACTAAGTCGTGAGGGAAGCACCATTTAGTGGACAAGATGTGCAGTACCTCTTGAAAACCAAGAAAGCAAAAGCCTACAAGAAACCTGGAACACTGTGGGTACTTTGGCCAGGAGTATTACAATAACGCCACAGTGCAAATATAACTGAGTAAGCCCATTCCTACAGTAAGTCTTTTAACCATTACAGTATTTTACACTCAAAGCAACAGCAGTCTGGTAAGACCACACCTGTATTTTGAATTAGAAGTGTCCACAGGTAATAGTACCAGAATAACCAACAGCCGTATTATTCCACTTCCCTTGAGACTCCCCACTTAGGCCCATTCTTGGCAAAGGCTTTCAACTCTAAGCTCCTCTCAACACCTTGATTTACATTCATATGCTCCCCACCTGAAATATGACCTGGTCAATGACTTGCTCAATATCAGTAAATACTGAGAAAACTGGTAGCAAGAAAACACTAGGTCACCCCTGAGCCACAGTTCATTCATTTAAAATTCAGTTTTTAACAATTATTTTTTTCTAAAATGTGATACCAGCAACAAGAGGTTAGGGCTTTCCTACTCTATGAGTGCTTATCTAAAAAAAGGCTTAGCACGCTATTTTTAAAGGCTAATGTTCATGTTGTTTCAGCAAAAAGCCCAATGTTGGTTTTAAACACATTTCTTCTTTTATGCCAGACAAGCCAGCTCCTCATATTCACAAAGCAACTGTGGTTCACTGAACATGTTTCCAGGATTAATTTTGACTTCACAAGGTCAACTTTACACCAATCAATGAAAGAAATTGTGGAAAAGATTACCTTACGAAAACACACAAACTTAGCCAACCTTTAACAAAAAGAACAACTTGTAGACCTTTCATCAGACTCAGCACTCTTCAAGGACAGCCTGTCAGCATTTGGCATATATGAACACAGAAGATGGAACAAATCTACAGGAAATCCTTGTGCTTACTCATGTACTCTCAGCACCACAGACAAATCAGGCCATTTTTATACACTTCTCCCAGTTCACACATTCCCAGACATCCAATTTCTCACCACACAAGCAGAATCTTACCTGTAATTTTCTGCAACAAAGGAGATGGCTCTGGCTCATCACAAATTGCCTTGATGAGGGCCTGTTTCACCTCTTCTTCAGCTGCATCCAGCTCTTTTCCACTTTCAATTTCTCCAACCACAGAATATATGTATACCAGCAAGACAAGGAAATCCTCACAGGTATAATCATCTTTCGTCCTCCTGTTGTAAGACTTGATCATTGGCAATAACTGCTTCAAAACACCTGGCATTTCTGATGCACCAATAGTCTGAAAAACAGAAGGAAGACTGTGTCAGATTGCCTCCTCACTGCTTGTCAGTTAGGATCAGACATACTCCTGACTGCACATCTTTCAATATTCACATTCCCAGTACTCAGTAGATGCTGCTGTGACTTATTTGCTGCTCAGACAGCAAATTTATTAGTTGGCTACAGATTTTTTCTTAGGGATTCATGATAGCAGCATCTTAGCACTTGAAAAGCCTGATGACTAGATCTTCTCCAAGTACCAGTATGATGAGAGGGTGAGAGCATCCATCCCTTGGTACGGGTAGAAATGGTACAAAGCACAAGATCAAACACTTCCTCTAAATTTTAGGCCCCCTCCTTGGGTCTGACTTTGTACTTGAGCAAGCAGTTCAAAGCCCAGCTTCCATTCACTTGCTGACATCCATGCTATGCAACACCAGGGCTGACATTTAGATCCACTGTGCAAGTCTCTGCCACTCAGAGCAGCATGGTGACTAATTGTACCATCAAACTGCCACCCTCACTGCCCACAAACACCTGTGGATGAAACTTCCACATGTGAGTTTTCTGCTGAGTTTCGGCTTAGTTTGGAGCTCAGCAGAAGGATCAGGTGAGAAGTGGGGCTGCTGTAAGGCAAACAGGAGAACACACTGCTCTTGTGTGTTCAGGGAGGTGTGGGAGGAGAGAACAGTCTCTCTCTCCTGGTGGTAGCGATTGCTCAGATCCATCCAAGAGGTCTCCTGTAACACCACTACTCTGCCCCTTGTCCTGTGATCACCTAACAGATCACCTGTGAAAACCTCTGGGTCAGTTCATAGTGTACAATGAAACATCAAATCTCTTGCAATCTAAAGAGTTAAGTCTGCAAACATTTACTCTTGGTTGTTGCTACAATAACTTCACACAGAAGTTAGCCATGGTAAATAGGCATCACAGCCAATAATATACCCTTTAACTTTATTCATTATAAGTAAATAAAATACAAATCAAACAAACTAGAAAGAGACACAGATTTATACAATAGCAAAATCATGCAATAACTTTGGGATCACAGAAAATGAAAGTTTTATCTCCTGATGTACTTTGTACAAGACTTTAGGGGGCCCTGATTCTGGTTGTACTTCGTTTTAGTTCTGTGACAATCTCGGAAACACTAACAAGCATTTCATAAACTGTTGTTTTTATACCTACACTGATACACCACAGATCTCAATCACTAAGAAAGCATGAATTACTTAAGCTCCAAGAAACTTTTTTCCAGGCTGTGCTATAAGAAACTACACTTTTGTGGACTTTTGTATCCCACCCTGCTCTTGACATACAAATTTTGTCATGGACCCATCTTTCACGGGACTTCAGTGTGGTCAGATGCTATGTTTCCATTTGAATACATACCTTGGAGAAGAATTTTCTAACTACCCACATGGTAAACCAAACAGTAAGTGCAACTGCAGACATGAAGCAGTAAATTACAAAGCTGAAGTGGTCAAAAGCATGTGGGAGCCAAAAAGGAACATTTAGAAATCCAGGAGGGGTTGGCACCCTCTGTGTTTGGGCAGGGAGTGCTAAATCACATGCACAGCAAGTCCAAGCACTGTTCCGCCCGGGAAGCAAATCTATGGTGTTTGTCACTGGTCTGGCATATGCTGGCAGCTGGGCCATCCTCAAGACAAAGCTGTTGGATCCTGATTTCAACTCAGCCCTGCCTCAGTTCAGTGTTACCTCTTCTCTTCTTTAGAAGTGACACAAATAAATTCTCATCTGGACGTCAGTACAATAAATACCAGATCATTCAGATCCTAAAATGGAAAAAGACAAAGCTTCAAGGAATTCAGAGGTATGTATCTATTACAAGAAAGCCATCTGCAATGAACAAAAGCTTAATTGGTCCTAAAAATCTAAGAACTCAAGATTAACGTATTAGTGGAGTTATTCTGGCATAGATGACAAACTTCAATCTATATTAATCTGAATTCACTTTCAAGGAGAGGCAAGACCACGTTCTACTGACCATCATCTACTATCTATTGGCACATCATCTATTCCCCTCCTCCCCTCCCAATACACAAACCCTGCTTCACTCCATCTCTCCCTTAGCACTCCATCTCTCCCTTAGCACTCCATCACTCCCTTAGCATGCTGCTACACCACTTAAGACTGAAAACGCTGTATTTCGCATGCATGGATTATCCACAGGCACAGAGCACTGAGGATGCAAATGGTCATATAGAACAGTAGAGTGAACAGCTCCTGCTTCAGGATAGTAGCTCCTGCAAATACACATGTACAGCATCTTTGGCAAACTTTCAAACATACATGATTAAAAAAAAATAGTGTCTAAACTTTCAGGGTGATTTACTATAGGGCAGGCTAAAACTCAACAACTTCAAGTAACAATTGCCACCTCTTATCTTCAAAGTAAAAATGAAAGAGGAAAAAAAATTAAAGAGCTGTAATAAACCATTAACTTCAGAATGCATGTACGGTCTTTCTGGGGTATGAACTTCTCTGGAATGTTTTTCCCTTATCTCTTGGGAAATGGCACCACAGAGGACTTCAAATGGAACTGCCAGGTTTTGGAGGCTATTTTGTCCAAATAGGCCAGTTGGACTGGACCGTGCATGAAAAAAGGGGACTCGCAACCTCACTGCAGAGCATAGCTCCACAGGGAGCTGGGAAATTTGCCTCAAACAAAATCCACTGGCAGATTGTCATTATCTGGCCACCTCCAATGATTTAGGGGCTCCCTGCACTGCCTAACAATCAATCAGTTACCCTGATTGAACAGCCCTAGAACACAAGTTTTAAAAATGTAACTACCCATGACCCAAATTTCCTGCTGGTTATGTTGGCCTCAAGTTAGCCCCATTTGTCTATCATCAAGGGAGCCAATAAAAATAATGAAAACAGGTCAATTCTGAGCTTTCCAAAGGCTGTATAAAAACATTAATGCTGCTTAATGCAGAGCCAGCTAAAAGGCCCAAGCTCTAACACTTTCTGCTCAGTTGCATTGTTTGGCCATTTTAACACTCTAATCATATATTCTTCAGAATTCTGGGAGAGTTTGTGACAGATTTTTGTTGTTTTCCTTCTCTTTCCTCCACCCTCCTTAGTTATTTATTTTTAGAACTTAAGCCATGTAATAATTTGATGTCCCTCAGGGTAAATAAACTGATGTCAATTTGCTGATTTTTGCAAAAGACATGAATCTTGGCAGATAGGAGAACAGTGAAGAAAGTATAAACATATTTTTTTTTATTTTAAACACTGGACATGACATGGTGCTTCAAAATCTTATTTAAAATCTTTTTTATGGGATCTACAGGAATTGGGAGGAAGTGTAATAAACCCAAGAAAAAAATGTTTTGCAATTCTGTGAGAGGCATTATTTTCAGTATTAAAAAACCTGTAAGAATCTGAAGCCATATGTATCATTAGACATATTTTACACAATAGAAAACAGAGTGATCTTGGGAGGAAGAGAAGAGGAGGGTCAGAGTTTACTTGAATTAACACGTGTCCCTGACAAAACTGAGAAGAGAACTGAGCACTCTAATCCCTGTGCTTCCAGCCCACTGTCCTCAACACGTCATTAAAAATATTAAAGCAAAAATCAACTTCAACCAAGTGGAATTTATTTTGTTTTAAAATCCAGGAGGAAGAAGGAGATAAATCTTTAGAGACTACTTCACTAAGTAAATATTCTAGCGGCTTTCCTTTTGGGAAGCAAAACATGTTTAATTCCTTCAGAGGTCGCATGAGTTAAACAGAACTTTTTCAAATGGGAACCACACAGCTTTATACAAGTGAAGAATTTTACTGGGGAAAACCAAAACTAAAAAACAACCCCAAAACTGAGCTGCAGGTAAAACCAGCAGAAGGATCAGTAGAAACTCACAAGCCTTTGTGTAATTGCTGCCCCACACTCCTGGACTGCCCAATTTAATAATAGTTCATTTTATTGATAACTTAGGAGGGGAAAAGAGTTGTGGAATAAACAGCTTTCCAGTGTTGCTCCATTTGATTTTTCATGTTTTACCTGGGTTTGACTTTTCATGGTTTGTGATTTTGCAACACTGCATATTAACTTCCCCATTGTCCAGACAGAGGCAAGAACATTCTAGCTGCTAAAGTGACAGTGGCACCAAGGGAGGACCTCATGGCTATGTGAAACTGGCTCAGATTCTTTGATGGCAATAGATCTCTGCAGCAATACTCATCTTAGTGAAAAAGACAGGCACTGCCAAGCTAAGGAGGAGTTCTTGCTGCCCGCACTGCTCAGCTGCTCATAAATCAAATACTGCAGTTCAGCTATTCGCTGTTTTACACTGTTTGTCCATCTGGGATTTGGGGTTGATTGCACATAATTCCCATATGGGTGGAAAGATGGCTGTACTCCCTGCAAAACAATTATTTCATGTATTTAGTTTTTATTAAATGGCCTATGGGTGACTAGTTATTCAACACAATGAAGCAGTTAAGTATGATCTTACCACTCAAATTATGATTCTCCATATGAAGCTCTAGAAATCACAATTATCAACTTATGCAGGTTTTGATTAAAAGGTACCTCCACTTTGTCTTCTCTTTACGTATTTGTTGGGTATGATCGAAGAATAAGCAACCCAAAACACAACACAAAAAAAGTTCTTCAAAGTACACTTTCACCACTAGGAAACACTTCAATCTGTATATATCAAATATAACCAAAGTTGTAGAAAACCAAAGTCTGTATATTTCCTTTTGCAGGAAGTAAAGTTTTAGCCTCAAACTTATGTTTCCAGCTGGGGAGGGGCTGACACAGCCTCTCCTTGGAGGGAGAAGGAGCAAACTTTGGCCTTAGGGGAAAGCAGACAAAGCACCGAGTGAACTTGCAGCAGATTGAGAGTGGAGGTGTAAGATGCTGGCAGTAAATGGCCACTTCCATTAAAAAAAAAAAAAAAAAAGTGTAAGCCATTAAAGATCAGGAGAAAGATCAATTGTCTTTTGTTGGGGACCAAAACAGTTTTATGACTTGCCCCTGCCCATACCAAGAGACTGCATCTTCCTCTCTTTAATGGCAGTGTCTGTCTATTCACTTGACAGACAATACAGAAACCCAGCAAGAACACGCATATAAAGAAAACAGTGAAGTACTAAACTGTTAGTGAGAGACACAGGAAACAGTAAAAGAATCTAGGACCTGTCTCCTCTGTCATTACTTTTAATGATTCTTCTGTCTTTAATAAAATATCCCTACAGAGCCAAATCGATCTCAGGTCCTCTTTTCTGCATTTATCACCCACTCTGAACATTGACCAAGGAACTATGTTCTCAAAGCTGTAGAGACAATTTCCAAGCACTCCTTGTAGACAGACAGTGTCTTAAAATTCTATTGTAAACAAATAAAAGAAAAAGAGTAAGCTTTTCAGAATCTATTTTTAACCTGGCTCATGCTGTCAAAGATAGAGACTCACATTCATCCTACATGCATGCTTTTCCAATTGGCCTTCATTCTCACCTTCCACTTCCCACAGCAGCCTCTTCCCTATGCACCTGCTGGAGTGTTTCTGTGACCGTGCATTAAAAAAAATAATTTTAACCATACTGGTTCTCTGTTTGGGTTTACTGCTTGGCCACAGAAACACACTAGTGAAGGACAAAGACTGGACTGCCTCCTTACGCAACAGCACTGGCTTGAAGCCTAGACAAACCAGAATATAAGGCTGCCAAGAGATAAAAGAAAATTATATAAATAATCACCTGCTCATTGTATGACTTCTTCAGTACACTGTCATATGGCCAGCTGCCATATGGTGTCTATCAGTCTACACGACAGACATCAACAGTCCTTTGATTTAGCTGATGAATATCTATCCAGGATGTTAGCAGTTACTGCAGAATACAGTGACAAGTCAAAGGCTAGAAAAATTTATTGACAACGTCGAACTTTTAAAAAGCACAACATTTGTAAGCTCTTCTGGTCAGAGATAATTTTTTTAACGTGTCTAGTATAATTCCAAAAACACGGCACTGACACTTAACAGCTAATACGTGATACAAACGCTAGTATTTAAAACAAGCTGTTCAAGCCCTATCATTTCTAAAACCAAAACAAAACCAAAGCCCAGGACAGTTCTTTCTGCCAATAACTCCCTAGCCCATGATCATGACCTAAGCAATTGGATTCCATCTACATCCCACAGCCAAAGTAGCATATTCCAGTATTTTTCTTTAACCTAATTTCCATGGGACATAAAAGAAATTATATTTTGAACAATACTAGAGATTTCCTCTTAACACCTTTCTCCTGTCTTTAGTGAACACAACAGTTGCTTGACAACAATTTCCTGTTTTAAACCATCTTACAATTTCTTCAGTTATTTTTGATTCTTCTGCTGCAAGAAGCAGATTCTGTCACTATGTCAGTATCGCAAGACTTACACATACATTTTGAGAAAATTCAAATTCCCACTGATATTTAATCTTCCACAGCACCAAGATCACATCACTGCAGTGTGTTATGCTATCTGGTGATGTATCATTACATCCAGTTTTTCCCTCTCTCTTTGGAGATCATTTATGTCTACGGCTGTGTTAAGATATTTCAATGGGTTCATGGGGGCTCAGCAGCAACAGTGTACTGAAAAAAGGATATTTAATAAGTCTGGATTTTATTAGACAAAGCTCTGCAAGGATAAGGACAATTTTACTTAAATTCATGTTAGACATAAGAGACTCATTGGCAGGTTAAAAAGGGAATACTTCCAACCTACTCAGTCAAAGCTTTTAGCTGTGACGGTTCTATGGACATGCTCAGTAAAAAACATGAATCAGCACAGCAAAAACAGTGTCAGAAGAATGAAAAAGGAATATAGACACAGTCAAGATAAAACATCTATCAGAAAAAGATCTTGGTGCTATGCATGTCAGGATTTTTGTGTGTGGTTTTTCGGGCTGGTTGTTCTTTTCTATAAGCCTCAGAATATTGAGAAAATTGCCAGAAGATGGTAGGGGTTCAAAAGTGAGAAAAGGGCATGGGGATAACATAACAACCTATGAGGTTAAAACTCCTATCAGCTTAGAGGAAAACAATGGGAAAGTGTTCAGTCACTACAAAGCAAAGGATAAGAAACCACAGGGGCAGAAAACTAATAAAAGGAGCACAAGTAAAAAAAAAAATAGTACAACCAATTTGGTCATTCAATAGTGAAGATGTTGTCTGCAGACGGAGGGGATGCTATCCCAGGAGATGGTTACTGAAAAAGATTCAAGAGATGTTCAGGACAAAGAAAAGGATTGAAACCTTGCTTAGATCACTAGCTATAACCCTTCATGTTGGAAAAATAGATGACCCAGTGGAGAGAAAAGGTCTAAAAAATCATTACTAGACTAGAAAAGCCAGGTAGGGAATGATTGCTCACTCTCTGTGTCAACACAAGAACTAAGGGGCAATAAACAAAGCTGGTAAGAGCCAGTTTAAAGAGCAAATTAAACAGAGGTAACTCTTAATGCAATTTGCTCAGACATGGGACTTCTTGCCAAAGGTTGTTGTGCTGCTAAATTCTTACCTGGGATCGCAAAGATGATGGAATAACTCACAGGGGAAAAAAAAAAAATCTCTAAAATATTAGTAAATGTATAGAAAGCACAACTGTTACACAACTCAAAATTGTTGGAGCAGGGAGGGTATCATATAACCTTGTCCTCTTCTCTCAATCTTCTGTAAGCAGTTGCTTTTGAGCAGAAAAAGTGAACTTTTTTTTTGTCAGAAAAAGCAAATGACTTCAGCTGCATTTTTGATCCAATTGATAATAAAGATACTTACCTCAAGGCCACGGCAAAAGTACCAATTTAACAAGAAAATACAGTATCCATGGGACAGAAGTAGGGAAGCAGGTTTATTACAGTATATGGCACTGTCAGGATTAATTCCCATACATTAGGCCCAGTCCCGGAATTCACATTTCTAAGAGGATGTGAAAAACTAGGGATAACATTGAAAGGAGTTACAAAACAATTGAAAGGGTAAATTTCTTCATAGTGGGAAACACTTCCTTATCAAAAGGAAGAATAACAGTTCATGTATGTCTCTCTGGACAGAAGAAAATTTCAGAGTATGAGACAGCTCTTGAATCTAGTCAGGAAAGGCACATGAGGAACTGTTGAAGGGAAACTATGATTTTTCCAGTTCTCAAGTTGGTGGAGATGCTCTCAGTGGTGTGCACATTTCACAAAGACTTTTGAGGGTGAAAGGGTGGAAGACAAGCAGAAAGCATAGACTCCAGTGTCTCACACAACAGAACACTGGGCATTAAATGCATCTGGTGAACAACACTATAAACTGTTTGGCACGGTTCCTGATTGCAGTGAAAGGAATTGTGAACTGTGAGGGAAAAGTACTTCAGAAACAGCAGAAAGGATGAAGACAATACATACTAAAATCCTGGACATGCTGTGAGGACTGTAAGCAGTGAGTTATATGAAAGGAGACTGACAGTCAAAGCAAGCCCATCTTGTGCTTTTCCTCCGCATTCTTGCCTTTTCTATCACCTCTTCTCTCTCAAATCTTCATTTTATGCATCGTCCTTCACTCCTATGCCAATCTAGCATCAGATGTTCCAGAAACTCCTCAGGGCTGCAGGAAAACATCTGGACTTACAGGGATTGGTCAGACCATGGTGGACACTGGTACCAGAAATGAAACAATGAGGGCTGGGGGCAAAGGTAGAATGGCAAAACCAGTCCTATCAGGTTAAAAAAAAAAAGGAGTGTGGAGCCTGCATGACTGGGACCATTTGAAAGACATTTGTTTTCTAATTACTGTTGCTTTTCTGTGTTTAAGTGTGTTATCTTACCATCAAACTTTTTAAACAAATCCAGTCAATTTCTGGCCCCACAAGTTTGATATTAACAATCAGGATATTGATCATACATTGCCACAAGCCACAATGCCAATTTGCACCAAAGCACCACATACATCATGAATTCAAATAAGGTCTGGCCCAGTATATACCTGATATCTTTTAGTGATGCTTAGAGATCATGCTATAACATAAAATATGCTGAATAAGGGTACTGTCATGACCAAAACATACCCCATTTTACAGCATCCCTGAGATTCAACTTTCAGTTGACTATTTCAATAGCAATGGATACAGATCTGAGCAAAGCGGCATTCTCTCTCCCTATCCCTTCTCTTTTGCTGCTTTTTTTTTAAAAAAAGCACCCAAGAAACTTAGTGAAAATCTACCACTAGGACAAACATACCTGCCAAAAACTGTTGACATTTACCAAAGTACTAGTAATTGAAACTCCTGTGTGTCAAGAAACTTGAAAGACATTTAAAACATCAACTTGCATGAGATGGTTATATGAGACTAGATGCCAGATCATGTTATATGAATTTAAACAGTGGCTAATTTGAAAATGTCTTACATTGTCTTTGAAATATTCTACACCTTGGTATGCAGATAGACAAAGACATAATACATAAAAATATAAGGACATGGGAGGTTTGCAGAGGAGAAGATCCCACTGCTTTGTCCAATGTCCCAGCTGGAACCACAGGAAGGAGACAGAACGGCAACACAAAGACACGTGAAGGCAGATTATCAGCCCGATGCAAAGCACCACGGTTGTTAATCAGTACAGTAAATGTTATCACAACAGAGTACAGACATTTCTAGCCCTTGTACAAGGCTCACTATGCTTCAAGCACGATTCAGGCTTTCACAGTGATTAAAGGCAGATGTCACATGTATAAGTGAGTTTACAACTTAGGAGTGCCTGGTTCATTTTGGTTTGTGGGAGGAATCTTTCATTGACAGGACATCTTCACTGGAGGATGCTCACTGTGGCATTATTTGCACAGGGAAGAACATTTTCCCTCCCCTCTTCAGGTTGGGCAGAATAAAAGAAGGTTAATTATGCAACCATATCTCATTTTATCCTATGAAATGTACCAAGTTAAAGCTTTAATTTTCCTGTCCAGTTTTCTACTACCATGAAAAACTATCAGGTTATCATCTTTCAGAGAGCAACAAATGCAGAACAGTGATACTTCACAGAAAAGGACACTTTTTTTCCCCTATAAATGTGTGAATTGCAGCAATGATGACTACTCAGCATGTATCTAATTTAAACATCAAGTGATAAACAGGCATAGGGAAAATCACAATTACGGTGAAACTACTGAAATGCCATTCTTTTAATCTTCTCATCCCATCTTGGAAATGCTTTTCTGCTCTGGAAGCTAATAGTTCTCTCTTCAAGCACTATTTAACACAACTGCCTACAAGCTCCCTAACTGAGCAGGAGTTTTCTATGCTGGTATTCATCTGCAGTGGTGACCAGACTGCACAGCTGGGGTTAGGCACGCCTGTGCATGGGTATATGAAATTTCAGGATGCTAGTTATTAGAAAGTACACCCAACACTTGCTTGTCAGTCAGGATGATCTGTGCCTCTTGGCCCACGTGTCCTCCCTTTGGCTGGCATGTGGCAAGTCCTCTCCTCTTTTGGTTCCTTTCAGTGTTTCCACTGTTCTTGTGTGGAATGGGGCCATGCTGGGTGGCACTAGCAGTGGTTTTGCTGTTGGCTCCTTGCTCTGGGTGGAAAAGACATCAGACTGCTTTCCCACCACGAGCTGCAAGGGCCATGTGAGGGCATCCTGGCTGCCAGGGAGTGCTCCTGCCAGACCTTCTCCCCATCTGTTTGTCCAGCATGAGCTACAACTAGAAAAACAATCCCACTTTTTGTCCCCATGGGATTTCCCTCCCACTCAGCCAAACGCCTGAGTCAGCATAGCTATCCCTCATTATATCCCATTTGTGCAAAGGGAGACAACTGGAGCACAGAACATCTGGTCCCAATATCTAAAAACACTTAAATCATGCATGTCATTCCAAACATTTAAGGACTTCAGAAGTTTTCAGTTACTTTCATATATATTTCCTAGTTGCTTCATGAAGAAAGCATTTCTTACGTTCCAAGTTTCACTCTGAATATCTGGGCAAATGCATATTCCACATCATTTTAACTAGGAAAAAAAGCCCCAGCCTTAAAGATAAGATCAGACCTGGCTGAAGTTACCTTTTTATGTTGACTACTTATAAAAAAATTATTTTAGGAGAGTATGAAAATGTCCTGAGATACAACACAATTCAGATTCCATTAACAGGCGAAAAAAGGGTGGTTATATGTGCAATGTACAAAAAACCCCAAACCTATCCAAGAAATAAAGAAAAAAAACCACAAGTTCAGCTGTACATTCTAGGTGAGGTTCCAAGATACTTTTCAGTTACCCATTGTGCTTTTTGGTAGCAGAGAAAGGAGTCATGGCCCAGTGGTGAGGCACCAGACTGATACTCCGGAGGCTGATGCTCAGCTCCAAGTCCAAATGTCAGCTTCTTGCTTTTCTACACCTGTAAGCAGTGGTAGTTTCTCACGCTACCAAATATTAATTTGCGTGCTCTGATAGTCTGATGCTGAATCCTGGGTATGAGAAATAACACTCAATGCAGCAAAGAATTCCCTTTACAGCCCCATCTACACTGTGAGTCACAGTACGCTGATGCCAATACAGCAGAGGCACACTTGAGCTCGCTGTAACCTATTTAGTGTGAGCATCAATAGCCACCAAGCTGTCACAAGATGGAGCTCACTATCAACTGGCTTTTTTTTTCAAAAGCCAGTATGGGTTACATCTATGTATCTCACAGTCTCTCTTGCACTCTCTTACAAGAGAGAAAATAACAGCATTGTGATATATCTTCTTTCCTTCTTATCTGGCTCCCCACACCTCAGGAAGGGAATGCTTTCAACCTTTATCACTGTAGCATACTCATACCACTGTAACAGCAGAAAAATCAAAATTCTTCTTTAGGAACTACTAGAAAATTCTTTACCCCCTCCACAGCACAGAAAGCCCCCACTTTTCTAACAATGTCTGTTAGTATGCTCTCAGGACACAACAATCAGACATTTGGGTCATAAGTGATATTCCTTATGGAGACACCATGGCAGAAAAAAAAGGAGGTGTGAGACACTTTAGTTTGATGAGAGAATCTAGAGCACCTTGGTTATATATCATAATGCACAAAATACTTCTAATCATTTATCTGAACCCTAGATCATATTTTGGAAAGCAGACTAGTATTACAATGGTCTTTTAGACACTGTTTATTAACATCAAAATGAAATATGAAAAGCACTTTCTGTTAAATCCAGGATCTGAACAACTCTTATAACGTACCCTAAATGCAGTAAAATGGTATTGCAACAGCTGGAAATAAAATTGTTATTACTAAAAATAAAATAATTTTTTTACTGCACTAATGTATGTTCACTCCTTCTAAAAATAAACTTTCAAAACAACATCATTGCAATTAAGTTACCCAGAAATGTACAATGTGAGTAGCCACTGCAGTCATCACCTGGGAACATCACATCCCAGACTAATTTCAGTTTTCCTGGAGCAAACATTTTGATCTTCTCAGCAGACAGTGCTGCAGGGCCTAGCAAAGATCACAAACCCCACAAAATTTCTGTGCTACTGTTTTAGAACAGCAGTATCCACCAGGGAAGGGAGTGGGTGGAGATAAATCCAGACACAGTTGTTTCTCTTTAAAATGTCACTTTTTTTTTTTCTCTTTTTTTGTAACCACTACGAAAAACCTAAACCAGTCTCAGGACAATCTTTTCTCCTGCCTCCAAACAATTTCCCTCTGCCAGCTCAGTCATTGCCACTTTTGTCAGACCCCAGCAAACTACCAGTTGGTGGTCTCAGTCTTCTACTCTGAGTCATATTTTAATTAGTCAGAACATTGAGCAAAGATTAGTGTACAGATATTGGCGAATCTTCAAACAAGAGTACATGCTGTCCATTTTATTCACAATGAAAAAGCTCTTAAAGAGATTTTGATAAAGATTTGCCTCCTGTTTGCAGCCCACGTTTGTAATGTTTATATAAGTGAGGGATATAAATCTTTTTCAAATGAACCCCATGGTTTTTAAACCAGCCTCGTTATAAACTGCCTGTTTCCGTTTTGCCTGCCTAAGCAAGCAATGCAGAGCCTGCTTGGGATACACTGGAACTAATTTAATGTGCTCCAGGTTTAATCCCCATCCTCCCGGCTTTTACTGGCAGATTTTACACAGCGGACTACTGCTGACTTTAACAATGATTCATGTGATAAGTGGGTTTTGATTTGTTTTTCCACATCAGAAAACATGCAACAGAAATGCCACCAAAATAATATTAATAAAACATGGCCGAGATGGAGCCAGATTAAAAGAAAGAACAATAATTAAACTTTGACACAAGAACCGATCCTGTGTTTGAATTTACAAAGGCGAATTTCTAGCTCGCCTTATGCAGAAGAGCAAATGGGGTGCGGGGCCCGGAGCAGCGACCCCAGAGGCGCCGGAGCGGGACGGGCACCCTGCAGGTGGCGCTGTGGGAGCGCCGCGGGAAGGGGCCGCCGCCTGGAAAACTGATCCAGGCTGAGCTCGCCTGTCTGCACCAGCTACCCAACATCGGGAGAATCCTGCTACATTGTTTCTGGTGTGGACACGCTGCTGAGCTCTCTTCTTGCTTCCTTTTTTTTTTTTTTTTTTAAAT
>VZRZ01000572.1:427296-467843 GCA_013398175.1 Climacteris rufus
AAATTCGCAGGAGCAAAACAAGTTCATTAACACAGCACACGGAAAAAGGGACAGCGGTTACAGATGCAATAACTGTTTATTTTTACAAAACGTAACTGAACGACTGATGCAGAGACCACATAGATGCTATTTTGCAATCATCTTCTCGTGTACCGCATTCCTTGCTCATTTACATAAACCAGATGTTTCCCTGACAAACCAAATTCCTTGAAGAAAAACCAGAAGTTGCTATATACTTCAGGTCCAAAATGAAAGATGATGTAAATGTTCCATTAGCCACTAAAGGCAAATGTATATGTTAAGTGCAATGGGTTCCTTTTATTTAGCACAACTTTTGTGAGGGCTTAGGTGATCCCCGGCAGAAGCATTAGAAAAGAAAAATGAAGCTACTTAAATTTACCCACTGGCTTCAATGGCTTCCACTTCTCTTGGAAGTGAAACGTCTCCGCCAGATCTTGACACTCAAACCAGTCCACTGAGTGGACAAATAGTCTGAAACAAGTGATCAGAATTCTTCATTCCTTCAGGACAGCTGGCTCCTGGAATCTTTCTTTCTGGTACCACATTCCAAGAGGATCACTGAGGAATAGGAAGAATGATTGTTTAACTAGTTTAGTGATCCTTTAAAACTTGCAACTTTTTGTACACATGGATAAAGTGAAGGACATGAAAAATAAATATTTGCTGTTACCAAAAGAAGAAATGATAAACAGGAAAAAATCTAAAATCTCTGTTACCCCTAATTCTTACTGCTTTTACCAAAAAACAGCTTGCTAAAGTTCTAGATTACTGCAGGAACAACATTTTACATTTAATCTGAAGGCCTGAATTCATGGAATATGCCTGAAGGTTATCCTTGTTACTCATCTAATCTTCCAGAATATACCTTTATCCTTCCAATACATGGATCTACCAACTTTTGGTGTGAAGCTATTAAAACCCTGGTAAGAAGGGGAAATCCTCAGGCACAGAGCAATAGAAAATTTGCAATAAAAGCAAAACATTCAGCCTAGTAGGTAACTGATCAACAACCAAATGACCTATAATAAGCCAAACATCAGGAAAAGAGCAAGGGTGAACTATTAAAACCAGTATTTCATGCCATTCTCTGCAAAGAATGCTATGAAATGTACAATATTTAGTGCCATGGCCATGAAATTCAGAACAGGCGGCAGGTAGAAATGTAGAAACCACACAGCAAAGGTAACTTTGTTGATGGCAATGGCAGAACAATGGGTAAAATTTTTTGATTTGAAAAAATTTTGGGACTGCTGGGGATGTACAAACTCACTCTTTATCCTGAGATTGAGGTATCAATGGGCTTTGTGAGAGCTGACTCAGCTTTGAGGTCTAAGAAGCTCTCCTTGGAACCAGAACAACCATCTTTTCTCAGATCTTCTTTTCAGTGCAGGCTAGCAAACACCCAGCCAACTGCAAAATCACTGAGAATTTGTCCTAAAGAACCACTCCACCAGTTCTCAGTCTTGAATTAGGTCACACGTTTCACTAGCCACCTATCATCTAAATATACCATGAATTTAGAAGACAAGGTTATTAAATCTTTATGTTGAACCACTCAAGAAATGCAAGTGAAACTTCAGTAAAGCAAAATTGAAGCAAAATACTTCAGAACAATGTGTTACCATCAACCTTTACTACTTCTCCCTGTGACCTTAGAAGGGCTGTGTGGCCCTAGAGCATAGCAGCCATGCTTCCCTCCCCTGACAACAGCACGGCACTGCCACAATGCCCACAGTTCTCACATCCACTGCTCCTGCACTGGCCACTGGGACAGCTCTACAGACTACTGCTAAATCCTCCACGTCCACAAAAGCTACACTGGGTGTCTCAAAACCCTTTGCACTTATGTCCCCACTTTCTGGCAAGAATGATTACATGAACATGATCACGTTTAAAAGGATAAACATCAATCCACAAACTGAGCCTCCTGCCAACACAGACAGAAAAACTGACATGTACAATAGGGGAAAAAAATGTTAAAGTACTGTTTTGGCTACATCCCTCCAAGCTGCAATGAGCAGCAAGCCTTCGAAAGACATTCCTCTAAAATCACAAGTTCTCAACTTACACAGTTTTCTCCACATAAAGTGATATCGTCATATGCTGGCAGAAATTTAACTCAGTCTAGAATAGCTTTCCCTCAAATCTTGTTATGCAAATAAACAAACAAACAGCATGACCAATCCACCATCTTAACACAACATAATCAGAGCAATTCTAAGTCAGCATTTATGCCTTTTTTTTTTTATCAAGGGGGGAAGAAACAACCTCTCAGAGTATCTATTGAAAAGATCACTCACGTAGTTTGTTCCCAACACTCATCAGTAATACACACTAATTACCATCAGAGGTTCACTTTACACATCTGATATCACAGCAGATGGCTCAACTCAAGTCCACACTACATAATTAAATTCAGTATTTTCATCTTAGAGCAAGGACCAGACTGACAGCACGGTGAAGCAAAAGGCCTTATTTACACAACTGATAAAGTAAGTATGCAAAAGCTTAGGAGGTTAGGGGGTAGCCCGAGCTCCCTTACTACTCAATCTCTGCCAATTTGGCATCAATTAGCCCCCTAAGAACCAGAGTAATATTCGCAACTTACTTGGTATGTGCCATGAACAGCTAGGATCTAACACTGCCTTCAAACCAATGGTGTAAAACTACATTTCCTTGCTGTCCTTATCAAAATCAGTCAAACTGATTCTTCCAGCCATGTCTGATGTTTTTCAAATCATCAGTAATGATCATTGCTTGACTACAGTATTTGTGATATGCTGCTTTATCTTTTAAATAACGTTGTAGCTTGCCAGCTTCAAAGCTAACTTCATAATGTCAGGATTCCATATTAGTGGAATTTACAAAATCTACAACTACCTGAAAAGAGGTTGTAGTCAATTGGGGGTCGGTCTCTTCTCCCAGGCAGCAACTGACAGAACAAGAGGACACAGTCTCAAGCTGCGGCAGGGGAAGTTTAGGTTGGACATCAGGAAGAAATTCTTTACTGAGAAAGTGATTGGGCACTGGAATCATCCGCCCAGGGAGGTAGTGGAGTCACCGTCCCTTGATGTATTTAAAAAAGGATTAGACATGGCACTCAGTGCCATGGTTTAGTTAATGAGGAGGTGTTAGGCTATAGGTTGGACTTGGTGATCTCTAAGGTCTTTTCCAACCTGGTTTATTCTGTGATCTGTGAATTTAAATATTATTTCTACCAGGTCTCAAACTTTCCAGAACTTAACTTTTATATTTAAAGCAATCCACTCATGAAGAACAAACCTCTCTCTCCAGGGATATGATATAGAAATGTTTTAAGAATCACGGTACAAAACACAAACAGCTGTAAAAATCAAAATATCAAGACAATTTTTTCCTGACACTACATAACTGTTCCCTAGAGTGTGTATTTTGTTCATAATAAACTGTAGATGTGTGAAGAACTGAAAAAGAAACTCAACATATTTTTCTCAGGAAGTTTTTCCCCAACAGATTTTTGTCAGAATGACTCTCCTGGTCTGTATAACATCCTTTGCTTCTCAGTCTTCTCTGCCTGCTACATTATTCAGCTGGTAGACTGGTGAATTATGAGGTTATGAATAACATGATGTTCAGTATTTATATGAAGACTACACTTCAGATTTTTTTGGAAGAAATGCAAAAGCAGCTTGCTTCTCAACAAAAAAACTAAAAGCACATGCTGAAACAGACAAGGAAGGATGACATTACCAACAGTGATGAGCACTTGGAAATTCTGCAATGGGTGGGGAAACATAGGGAAGGGCGGCAACTAGAAATGTTTTGGAAGAAGAAAACATTTTTTAGGGTGAAAGTTAATTTTTACTGTGCCAATCACACTTTAAGTTAAATTCAAGTTTATTTTTCCTCATTCAGTTTATGATCTCATCTAGTCATCAAGGATGATTGATGATGTTTCAGGATTTGGGCATTTGCCAGTGGCAAGTAAAAGGGAATTGTTTATTTTTCTTTAGCACTACACTGCTGCCATTAACTCTATCCCACCCTTTTTGTTTACAGCCTGTCACTGAAGCCACAGCTTTATTTTATGTGGCATAAGTTTTTGTCTGGGGTTAACAGTGTAAGTGATCTAGCAGAAGTCTTGCAGAAAGAGCATCATTTTGCACAGAAAACACACAACCTTTACTTCTGAAACTATGCCTGCCACTGATCCAGACAGAATTGTCTTCTCCCATTTAAATGTGGACTTCAAAGCCATAATTGAGCAATGGGTGCTGTCATTTTCCTTGTGGTAAAACTACATTTATTTAATCCCTTTAAAAACAAACAAACAAGAAAATTACTTTGACCTTTGCCTTGGCACAAGGATTCTGATTTGAAATGTGTATTACATGTCTAACGCCCTGTAACTGTGTCCAGCTGAACTGGGTCAGATTTATGTGCAATTAGGAAAAAAGGAAACCAAAACAATTTAGTTTTCACGTTTGTTAATATCAAAACATCTTGTAGCAGCATTAAGTTTTAACTGAAGCACATAGAATAATAAAAAAAGAATATAACTGCAGAAGGAGTCTTCTGATAAAAACTGCATTAAATAAATAATATGGACTTTCTCTCTTGCATTTTTTCTGGATTAAACTATTCAAAAATGTGTGTTTGAATGTCCCCACTTCGGCTGTTCATAAGCCACAGGGAGGTTTTTTGCATGAACTCTTCAACCTGAGAGTTTTAGCAGAAAATCTTCTTTACAAGTCTTAATTAAAAGCAGGTTTAAGTCGGGGCCCTCACTCAGTCTGGGTTTTATTTTGGCCTTCTCTCTGTGTCAGAAGTCAAGTCCCAAAAGAGAAATGAAGTTCATTATTGAGTCAGGAGAATATTTTCTCCTTCATTCTAAGCCGAACTAAACATGTTTCAGGTTTGAGACTTGGTTTAGGTATCTCCAAATGAGATTTTATATAATATGCACCTAAGGGTGAAATGTAAGAAGACGCTAATCAAGATCTTTAACTTTGCCCTACATAATAAATAATGTGCAAAAAGCACACTGCAATCTTCTTTGCATGAACTGGAAACATATATTTCAAACAGATGGTGTTCACAATGAGCGTACTTCACACCGTCAGAGGTTCACGATAAATGCAACGTCATTGTCATGAAGCGTGGTAAGTAGTCATGCAGGCACACTATAAAATGCACTGAGCAATGTACCAAACCAGAACAGCACTGGCAGATCTGTTGGAAAACATTCAAGTTTTTCTAGAATGTTTTAAGTAGTAGTTTCTTGGAGACTTTTGACACTGAATATTATGCTAGCAGTTTTTAAAGCATGCTCTCCTCAAAAGCAAGGTTATATTTTAGCAGGAATAACTATAAAAAAGTTCATTCCCATCAGTCATTCTAGTGCAAGGAACAAGGATCAATAGTCAAGCAGTTAATCACATCAGTTAACAGGAAAAGTATAATGTTATCATTGGTGGTTTTGTAACTGGACAGTAGGCACAGCCTAGTGCATCCTGTTTGCAATCAACAGCAGAACCAGATGCAAGACCGTGATATTTGTCGTAAGCATTTCTAAGAACAGAAACGTGGTGATGTTTTTTCAAAAGGCCTTTCAATGTTCGCCAGATGTAGAGCACATGTGGCCCTTGAATGTGAGAGAATAATGCGACAATAAAGTTGAATCAATACAACATGTGCCAATAATCACAACAAGATGACATGCAAATGCTTTAAAAACAAAAATATGTAAATTATTTTTAGTTCTTCAAGACAGAAAAACAGGTCACCTGGTCATCCATGAGTTGCTGTTTCCACCATCATTTGCGAGCCCATCTGCTTGAAATATGTTTCTCCCTGTATGAGACAGCATCTAACTTTCGTATTTTTACGTAAAGAAATTCCATTCCCATGCCATTACTTACTGAAAACATTTAAGAGATTTAAAGGTATCCCCTGCCTCTACGTATTTTATGAAAATAAAACTCCTATGAACAACACATACAGGAAAAGGACAAGAAAACTTGTGCAAGGCAAGAGCACTTTAGTGATGTCTTAAAACCGTGTCTCCTCTTTTGACTTAGAGAAGGGAAATGGAATGAGAAGAGGCACACTGCTCCATGCTTATCTTTACTCCTATAAGTCTACCCATCAGATACTAAAGAAACAATTCATTTTCTGTTAGCAATCATTTCTAAAAGAAATCTTGCTCAGGCTATGGATAAAATGCATATACACACAGTGATAGGCTAGGAAACAATTCATTTCACAGAGGCAACAAAACCATTTGCAACAAAACCATTTGCAAATGCTGATGTTTGAAGTTCAAACTGAGAGTCTTACATTGGTGAATTCACAAAGAGAAAAAATTTCATTCCATGTAGCTACAAAAACTGGCTGAAATGAGAACCCAAAGCAAAACATTGAATTTTTGCATCCTGTTAACAGACTTCCCAGATCTTATGTCCCCCAAGACATATGGTGGCTTTGCAGTCTATACATTTGTTGCCAACACGTGCAGTCAGACCCCGACCAATTAATTGTGGACACATGTCTTCAGTATATTCAATCTCTTCTCTGCAGTGAACAAGCAGATGAAACTAAACCAGCATGCAGACAAAGTTAAACTTGGCCAACACCAGTGAGTGACACTTCCTTGAAGCAGCAGCACTGTACATCCTTGTGCATCTGCCGCCACCTCTGTAGATGCAATGAGAAGATGTAGTGAACCATTTCTCTCCTACAGTAGGCAGCTTCTCAAACAGCCTTTTCTTCCAGGGGACACAGAAGCACAACTTTCCAATAACTGGCAAAAGCCAAGACAAGCTTGGAGGACACAAAAGGTGCTAACTGAGTTGTTCTAAAGCTCCCCAGAACTACTGTGGAATTCAAAGTACTTGAATGTTGTGTGCTGACTCCCTGAGTATTGAGTATTTTTTTTGTGGAATTCCAGAAATTAAATAACATAGTCAGAAAATACAAGTACAGTCTGGGGAGAAACCTACACAGAGGGGAGGCAGGATAATTAATTAAGTGAGAAGGCTGAGCGAGCTTTGCACTTCGTTGTTTTTTGGGTTTTTTTTGCTACAAGAACATATATTTTGAAACTTATTCCTATGTATCATATAGTTACAATCAGAAGACTTATGCCCAGCTGAGGCTACTGTCCATTAGAGATAATGAACTTTAGGTAGTGGTACATAATTCCAAGAATTTTAGCTTTTTAAACATTCTTTGGTTATTATGTAAGCAGAGACTTTCAGAGTTTTTTCACTACTGTATCTGTTAAAACAGATATAAGAAAGAATAATTTTTAAAAATATACTTTCAAAACCAAACAGAACTGAAACAAATCATGCCAGTGAGAGTCTGGTCACCAGGGGTACCAGCGCGTTATAAAAATACCTGTTAATAAAAACCAGTTGAGGACCTGTGCCAGTCTTCCTCAGGGATCCTTTATGTTAACCACACTCTGATACTATTACTGGAAAACAATATTCTGAGCAGATACATTTAATATCTACAGCTATTAGTAGTTACAGATAACTTAATGCAGTACCTATGTCTTCTCAAATTCAACTGTACTATCTCTGTTTCTGTGTTGCAGAGAAATACTGAGTTAAGAAATTCAGATAAAGCCAGAGACTTTTTTTAAAAACTGAAAGAAAATGCTCCTTACTTTTTATCAGAGAAGAACATTTCTGCTCCATTCAAAAAAAGGCAGCAGTACTATGCAAGATAAGTCATATGCAACTATTAAGCATGCCTCAATCCTCTACTGCTTATGGCTTAGCAGCTACTTCATTTCCCCTAGATTTGAGGAAGGGTAGGGAAGAAATACTAGAAGAAACACTGATGGATAGAGTTAAGTCATGTTCGGAGAGTTTCTCATCTCTGGCACATTACCTTTTCCTCTTCTCTTACAAATGCCCTCGTTATAAAGAATTTGAAACTTTTCCCTTCCCCAGAGACTCAGACTAGCATTTATTACTTCTCCATTATCTACATTTTATTTTCCTGAAGGATAAACCTACATCAACCTGACAGTTGTGTTGAATGGCAATGGTTTATGGACCAAGTAATTTATTTATTGTAACTACAACCATATGTTTTAACCTGCTACAAAATTATGAAATACTTGCCATCAATAGTCAGTCCAAGTTAGATTTCTAGACTGAATTGCCTAATGTGAATGTACAGCATTTCTGTACTTCAAACAAACAGTGTGAGGACGTAAACAGCAGTTAACTCTATTCATGCCTTATTAGACACAGCTGCACAAATGGGCTGTCATTTTTCATTAGAAAATACTGTACAAGTTTTACGTGTGCATGGTACCCTTCATTTCTGCAGGCAACATGACTACTTTAAATTACAGGAACACTCACAGAACCATATGCTATTTGTTTTAAAGGCACAAAAAGGCAAACAATCCGGGATGAGGTGGTCTGGTGGGGACATCCAGAGGAAAATCTAATTTTTTCTCCTATGCCCACCACATTTTTATTTAACAAAGCATACTTATTAAATACATGAAAGAGTAAACACAGAGCATACAATGCTACAAAAGCTTCAGAATAAGTAAATGCAGGTAATTTCTAGGTATTGAGCAAATATTTCCTTTTGCTTTTTTGAGGAAGGTAGGATACAAATGAGAACAAAGCAGTCTTGTTACACCAGTGTGTCTTGTATCAGCCCTCACACTGCTCCGCGCTGAGCCAGGAACACCACAGCCAACAGGCAGCTTTGAGCATAAATCCACTTTTGTCAGGCCTATGGGTATGCTGACTTGAATGTTCTTGTGCTCAAATGGTGCCGTGGGGTGAAACAGCCAGGCTTCTGAAGAGGCATCTTTTTAGACTGAGAGAGTCCCTAGAGAAACTTCATGGCAATGTAAGGCAACTTAGCTGAAGAGATGTGAACTGGAGAAAATCTAAAGAAAGAAAACCACTAGAGGAAAATCACTCTTCATTTCCCAAGAAAACTCAGATCATGTGGGAAACACCTACTAGATTGAGTCATTTGTCTGTTACACATACCTGTGTGACAGCAGATGCAGTAGTAACCTCTTTGATTAAATTCTAAGATTCTACACCTCTCTAAGAGGGAAGAGTTAGAGCAACAACTCTGTTTTAAGTAGAGTTAACTGGTCATCTCCAAGAGGATACCCAACAATAAGTACTATACAGACAGATCTCTGGCAAGCCAGATTTGATTTTAAAAATTATTCTTCATGACCTACTGCAGAGGTAAAATGCCACTAATATTGTGCTGGCTGAGTCAGCACGTTGCTTTCAAACATGACTTGCTTTTCTAACCTAGATGTGGAGAGATGAGCCTGCCTACATCTGCAAACAATGATGTAGTAACTTCTAATGAACAAAAATCTACCATGCCTTCACAGTTGGACTGAGTCACAATCAACTTGTTGTGTAATAGTGTTTTTTAGTGTAGCTTCCTCTGGGAGTGGAATTTTCATTGCAAACAACAACAGAGTTCTGTGAGTTCTCTAACACACTACCAGTTCCATTTCACCATGTAAAAGACAAAATCTTAAGTCAGGAAAAGCTGAAAGCTCAGAAAATTAACATCACCTTGTTTTCCATCAAATAAGCAAAATCAAACTTAAGAATATACTTGTTTTCTTACTGAAAGTAATGGGCACCTGTATGTCTATGCATGCTCCATGTGCTCAGAAATATCTGTGATCCAAGGAAGTGTGGGGGCCAGTGGAAACTTAATATAAATCATTAAGGTGGGAAGACAGAGGAAATGCTATGTGACAGCCCCACTGTTAATTCTGGATATTGTCCACAGTAAAGTTATCACCAGTTTACAGCTGTGTTGTTTCTCTGCTTTTTCCTTGCCCGTGTGTAGGAAATAATCAAGTATATACTCCAAAGGAGGGAAAACCAAACTGAGAGACTAATATAATCACACTCAAACCCAGATATATAGTGCTGGCACTATCAAACTGGTTTGCAGATAAGAGATTTGATAGGGGATTACTGCCTTTGAGCTAAGAAACACCATGATAAGCAGTTCCTATGAATAAAGCTCTCAGTGTACACTGTGCTTTGTTGATTTCATTATTATTACATCAGAATCTGTTGGGAGTGAGAACACATGGGTGGTAAAAATACGGCAATGCTCCTTTTCTTACAGACTATAGCATAGTCAATGAAAGCAGAAAAGACCCAAAGGTAAACACAGTCCGGCTCTAAAAGAGAGGCAAAATACAGTTAGGATTACTAGCTAAGAATTCCTACATATCATCTTAAAATAAACCCTCTGCCTTTCTAACCTAGCCTATGACAAGCTGAGTGAACCATCTTGACTGAAAGCATTAAAAAAATTACACCAAACAAGTATTTTTATCAAATAACCATGAGTAGCATAATGAAAGAAATGGATATGAAATAAAATGCTAGAGCAGAAATAGAACTGACTATCTCCCCATCTCCATTCATATATCACTTTGCCTGCCAGTATCACACAATTAACATCAAATTAATGAGCTTATTAGGGGAGACTTAACACCACAAAAACACACTTGATTCAGTACTCAGCAAAACCTCGACAGTTAACTTGTCCATCAGGAGGCTGATGAATAGGCATTGCTAATGGGATTTCTGTAGCTAATAGGCAAAAAGATGAACTAATGGAATCTGCACTCTTGCGCTGCTTACCTGTGACCACAGAAGCCACACCTAAAAAGGCCCTGCATTCCAACACAAAATATGCTGCTGCCAAGAGTGCTTGACTCCTTCACTTTGTTAGATCCAAAATAGTGCATGCCATTTTTCTGCAGGTTAATAAGCCATGAGATTTGACCAGTCTATTGGAGACAATTGTGATGTTTTAGGAAAAGTGCTTTTCAAAACCCATTTCATGTATGACTCCATCTGCCCTGTACAAGTAAAACCAGAAAGAAGTAAGACAAACTTTTTTGTGAGGGTGGCACCAATCTCCTTAAGAAGCAGAGACTGGAAACCAGATCCTGCATCTAAAGGAAATCAGGTAGTAGTCGACTCTTATCATTGGAGCAACACGTAGAGCAAAGCAAGAACTTATTGGGAGTACCTGCAACAGAGTTTTGCCCCTTGGAGCACAATTATCTGTGTAAGAGTAAATGATGACTCGTTCAATATTGTTAATATTGTTCCTCCTCACAACTCCTCTACATATACTGGCAGGGATGTGGGTGCCTGCCTTTTGGCCCAGTTAATATCACCTTTTACAGAAAGTAAGGAGTTAATGTTACATCTTAAGGAGAAAAGTCACAGAAAAGAAAGAATGACAAGTGGCAGGCAGAGCCATAGCTCTGCACAGGGATTCCCAGGACTGGTGAAGGGCTCCAGCTTTCACTGGTGGCAAGTATTCATATGAAACTGAGAATCGTGCTGCCTTTGTGCAGCATGGGCTAACCAGATACCAACTGCCATGTAACCACAGGATGTATCTAAAATAATTGGCAAGAGAAAGGTATTAATTGTTTAAACTTCTAACAAAAAAAATGTGTGTGTGTGTAGAGGGGGTGATAGTGGTTTTCTGCTTTCTCCCTCAAAACCTGGGTCCTATTACAATCATTGATACATTGGGATTCTTTCATTTTACAAGAATCATTTTGGTTTTGTACACAGACCATTAATTTAACAGTTCCAATTGACTTAATATATATAGCCTCTTTCCACAAGGCTTTTAAAGTTTTATAGACGTTGACATTTGTCCACTTAAGCAAGCCATTTCTTCATTTAGTGCTCATTTTAGAGGCTCTAGGTGACCAGTGTCCGGATACGAAATAATAGCTCTTTCACAGGGCGAGGGAGGGAGACCTTTGCTTTTTAAATGGGAGCCATAATGCCAATACTTGTCAATTTCAAACGAAACACAAACATATTTCTTTGACAAGAATACAGAAAGATATTCTTAACTCCCATGGTATATGGTAAGCACACTTAAAATATTTAACCCCTAGTCAGGCAGACTTAGAAAAACTTCATATAGTTTTCTTTCAACAAACTGTCAATACAGATAGCTTCTATCTCTATCTAGCTTCACTCTCAAAGCATTTATTTAATGTTAAAACAATCCCTACCTGTATTTTATTTTGTACTTTCAAAGTAGTCTGACAAGAGCATTTTACTTACAGTAAATTATTTTGACAGAAGAATTCTTTATGTACATATAGAATAAAATAATTTATATGTGTATAAATACACACATATACATCTTTATTTCTAAGCAAAACTACTTGGAATGTCTTAATCCCGGCATGTCAAACCTGGGAAATGGCCCATAACCAAGCTCCCTAAGCACATGGAATATGAATTGTAACCAACAAGCTCCTCCTCTATGGAGCGTTATAAATGGTGCACAAAACCAAACACACTCAAAAGAGCTCATCCCTTCCTCAAATTTAGTTCACTGTTTTACCTGTATTGCTCTAGTACTAAGATGCCTCAAGCAGTTTAGGGCTCTGCTTTACAGAAGTGTATAAGAAAAGCATAAACGCATCTAAATTCCTGTTAAAAACAGGTATCATGAGCATAAGAGGCATTGAGCATGCAAAAGAAATGAACAAACTGAGACCACGTGAGATGGGTGTCAAGAAGCAACACTACTTCAGGGCTTGTATATACCAGTTTCTATGAATGGCCATGAATTTTAACATAACTTTTATGTGGAATAAATATTTACATAGTTAAAAAAATCGCACTTATAAGGGAAGAATTCAAATGGGTTTACATGTTCTGGAAATTACTTCAGTTTAAATGCAGCCAAGTCTAACAGGTGGCTAAGTAAGAACTTAGAGTAAATAATTTGGAAGCTTAAATAATTGATACATGACTATTTTCACTTCAACAACAAATTACATTTCCCTGTCCAGTTGTGCGAGACAGAACGTGTACCAGAGTCCAAACTGCAATCTCATCCAAAAGGTACCAAATTCCAGAGGATGACCTTTGCAATCAACATGGTATCGTGCAAGATTCCCACCAAGACAATTTATTCCATATGTAGCTTTATGTTGAGAAGTGACTGATCTAATTTCAATGTTTATTTTTTAAAATGTAAAATCTCTAACTATGAGCAGCTAACACCATTGGCCTTCTTTCCAAATATTGCCGCAATATCTCTTCTAAAGAGATTAATTGATCAACATTCTAGGCCACCCAAAAGATAATTTATTGCACTAAGCTGAGCTATGTAATTATAAATTACACGTAGAATAAGCAATATAAAAAATAACAAGGAATGTCACTGATCTTAATCTATTCCATGTAGAAATAAAGGTCTGTCAACAGCCGACCTATGAATTATTCTCACAGAGCAAGAGGCAGTGATCCAAAAGCTTTTCTATTTTCTCACTTCTTTCTATCAAACTGCTTGCTTCAGCAGACCAAATCCCATGCTTAACCTCTTGGTTTATATCAGTTTAGAGTCAATAAATGTCACCTAGTAACTACTGTATGCTGTAGAAAAGCTGAGAGGACTAAAAACTACATTGAGTTCTAGGCAGGGAAAATTTGTAAGCAGTCTTAAGAGTGTCCAAATTTATTGGCACAGGATTTTGTGCAGGCATGCATATGTGAGGAACGCCTAGCCTACTATGTGCAAATAAATAATTATGTCATCCTTGATTAAGTAATGAGTCGTGTACCCTGCATTTGTAAAAACAGTAGAGAATCACAGCACAGGATGGCTGTGACAGGATGGTTACTAACATCCTAGCTATTAGATCTTGCTACTGAAACATTAACTACAATATAAAATACTCAGCAGCATTGCAATTTTTCTGCTTTTTTTTCACATTTGAATTCTAATATTCATAAGAGAATTATGCCATTGATTAAACTCATAACCACTTTCCACCAGAAGAAAAGCAAAACCATTGGAATGACATCTGGCATTAAGTTTCTGTTTCCTTAAAAACATGTTTGTACTTTCTGTTCTCAAGACACCAAGGACAAAAATAAAATGCGTATTCTGACAAATTTTATAGCACCAAATTAGTACTAATTAGTATCTGAAATTTTAAACATGGAAATACTATACTGTCAAGAGCTCTCCATCTAAGTGTATGTACACAGCTTCTACCACCAGAGTTTTTGACCAACTTATATTACTATCAAGAGTAACTAAAAATTCCAGTTGCTTTTGCCAAAATATTAGAGGGTTTTTTTTTTTATGGTAGCTGAAAGGATTTTTAGCTGGATAGGCATCATAAAGGTAATGACATCCAGCAATCTGTAAGATGAAACTGTGAATGTGGTAACAATTTTTGGTTATGGATTGATTTTGTGAATTTGTTGGGTTTGTGATTTTTAGTAGTATTGTTCATTATGAATTTAATTCAAATTATTCTTGACATTATGTGACATTTATCAGCATCACAAAACAAAACTTTGACAGTTCTGAGATGAAATGGCAGCATCATGGTTTTTAGGTCAATGCTGAAGAATTAGGTCAATGCTGAATGCTGACCTCTTAATTTCTCAGCAAATTGTGAAATGCTGGTCAGCAGGTGCAAAAGCTTTGTGGCACAAAAAAGCCTCAAGAAGCAGAATTTCCCTCTCCAACACTACAGTAACAATAAATTTAATAATCTTCCAGATATCCTTATTTTTGGCAATCCAGCTATTTTAAGACAACAATGGTGGTACATTTGCAGTTTTAGAAGGAAGTTTAGCCAAGACATGTTAAAAAAGAATAGAATGTCCTGATCCTAAAGAAGATCCTTCTCTTTTGGCAAGCACTCACTGAAGAAAAAATTAATCTTGGAATTTAAATGATGGAGTTATTAATAAAATAGATTTCTACTCAGTATGACAAGTACTTTACACTTAATCTTGAGAATAAGATTATGCCAGAAGGATTCAGACAATTCTAAGAGGTAGCACCTAACAGGCACTTTTAGAGCAACGCCCTTCAAAGAGGAACAGGACTTTCCCTTGTGGCACATTATGGTCCCATTTACACTATCTGCTGGGTACTTATAAACTGAATTAGGAGGCAGAAATACCTGTCTCAGTGAATATATGAGTAGTATATGTTAAAAAAAGGGTTTTTTTCTCTCACAGTGTTATCTTTTGTTTATTCTGGAGACAGCTCCTCTTGTGCTTTTGTATTTCATGGGCCCATACTGCTTAATAAACCTGCATTAAAGACATAAATTTTAGAAGAACAGGGGATATAACTAAGAAGTATGGAGTAGCAACACTCTTTCTTACTTTGTTACCTCCCTAAATATTAAATCTTCACTTGAAGGAAAACAAGGCAGTCATATGAGGAATACTGAGGAGCTACAGGCAGTGCTGTGCAGCATTTAATCTGTGTCCCCTCTCCCCTCTATGAGTTTTATGGATGATCAGAATCAGAACAAACAGAAAGAGGATCTTGAGAAGAAAAATACAATGGGGTAGGATATCTCCTTAGTAAATAGGATGAACTGTTTCAATTCACACAGCATTTAAAACTTCCGGGTAGTGAAAGCTCTTATCATGTGCAGAGGTAGACCAGCAGAACACAGAGAAAACTTGTGATTGACAAGATGACTCACTTTAATGCATTACTCTTAGATCATGATCCTCTTTCCTTTGAGGTCAAGGCCATGATTCCATCAAAATACAATTTCACTCTCAAACAATTCATCCATCCCAGTTAAGGCGAGAACAACACCTTGGTAACAATGCAATTACACTTTCAGCAGACCTTCAGTGAAAACCAAACTTCCTTGCTGCATATGGAAAAAATGTAGTGAGGCAACATAGTTCTGAAAAATTTAGAGATCTTTAGTTATGAAAAAATAGTACAAGTGGGGTGTTTTGACCTCTAGCAGGCCATTTTTAAAACTGAGTACTTGTAACCGAAAAGGGTCAAGGAGTAAAGAGAAAAACAGAAAAGGTTATCCAGTGTAAGAGTTAGACTAAAGGTTTCTTATCAACAATGTGTTTTTTTTCTGAAAAGCACAAAGGAGACTAAGTAGAGAATCATGAGACCCATCAGAGAGATCCAGTAATGGCAGAAATTCCAACACTGTGCAGATTTTTTTTTTTTGGGAAATCTGAGATTCTAATACCAGCTGTTTATACTGGGTTATCTCCTTTAGCATCAGCTGGAGCCTGACATGCATCCATCAGCAAAAGATCTAGAATTCCTACAATGTCAGTGTCTAATAATATTAGTCCCAGTAGATCTCTCACAAACAGTTGCCTTCTATGTTGTTTCAATACACAATAGAAGCAATACTACTTTCATGTTGAAACAATTACTCGTTATTGAGGAATCTTTCAGATTTATTATTTTAAAATATATGAAACATAACAAATATGCTAAAGAATTTCTCAGTAGTACTGCTGAGATAAACTACCACAGCATCAAATTTAGTGCAGTGTACTATGCATCAGCCATTCACAATGTAATGTCCTGACTGATTTTTTTAAAATAAAAATATCTCCAATGTCTGCTGGGTCTCAACACTTTGCTCTCCCTACAAACCCCCGTCAACAGCTCAAAAACAGGCCATGTGCTCAGAAGCAGATAATGCATGTCAGATTGTATCTTCAAAATAGAGTCTATGTAATTGAAAATAATTGTTGTTTGAACTACTGAAAATACGTGTTTAAGGAACATTTACAAATGTTAGCCTAGAAAGTTTGCTTTGGCTAACAGAGTTTACCTTAATATGACGGGTGGAAGGCAGTGGGTATAATCCAAAGCCACCTACAATTATGAGAGTGCTTGTTAAACATTGCTTTTTTTATGAAATATATAGTTTGGTTGTTCCTCACCTCTGTTTTCCCACTCCCTGCTGATTTATGGCATGGCTTTTATATAGGCAGCTGTCTGTTGTTGTGAAAACAATGCTGAGCTTGCAGCTTTATTTTGATTCTAAAGCTGAACTGGTTTTAAGATGGAACTTAGCCAGCCTCTGAGAAGAGCTATGTGACATGACTCACTGTGGGAGAGAGAAGGGGACTATGGGCTGTCAGTCCCATCTTCTACAGTCCTGAAAAACTAAAGAAAGGCTGCAATGAGTTCTTTTACCTGAGAGGTTTTTGGTTTTTAAATAAAGTTGCTTACGATATTCAAAAATATTTCAGTCTTATCAAGAGAGAATAGTTTTTAAAATTATTGTAGACAAGAGCTTGCTACATCTAGGTTTTACATTTTTTGCTCCCCAAATCTTGAAGAAATTATTTGACTACAAAGCTATGAAGGACGGGCATGTTCTTGAAGGACCAGGGATTGTATCCTGCTGCCAGAGATCACAGAGTGAGTCAAATTGGTTCGTTGCTTTGGACACCTAGACAAAAGCAGCTAATTTTTACAGAAGTATCTGGTTTTAGCTGAGAATCACACTGTATATTTCACTCATTTAAGGCTGACTCTAACTTCATTAGGAGTTTGCTCATGAAGACATGCCTCTTGCTAGGGTTTCAGAGACAGTTTCTGTAAGAACAACAAAGTAGCAGAAGAGACAGCACAGGAAGAAAAGTTTTGAGCTTTCTGTGAACTTCACCAGAAATTAACTCTACTAGGTTCTCAGAATAAAATCCTCCTTTGTTTGGTACATCTCCAAAGGTTAGTAGGATAGAGTTCAATATACCACTAACTCCTAATTTCCTGAGAGAAATCCAAATGTGATACAAAATGGTACGTAAATAATACTGTGGTCATAAACAGGATGCCATAAAAAATGTGGTGGGAAAAGCTGAGGGTGGATGACAGTTGTGAACAAGAGAAACCTCACTCTCTTGGTGCATGGAATTTCCAACTATGCTTTCATCTACTCAGCAAATTACACAAGCTTTACACTTACATAGTAACAAACTCCTCTCTGGATTTGATTCAGCATGTTACCTCAAGTAGCATATAACAACAACAACAATCCTAACCAATGCTAAAAGTTCTATCATCTTGAAACTTCCTATAGATGCAAAACTGTCACCCAATTCAGATTACTTATATGTTTCACCTTTAATGCCTACTCTTTTGTTTATAAGATTTCTTAGGCTAAGTTATAAAAGATTAAATATGTAGGTTCCTATTTCTTTTACCCATTTGGTAATAAGGAACAGCTCTTTAGCAAGATATCCCAATGCACTTCTTCATAAAAAAATACAAGCTACAGAATGCAATGGGAATGCAAAAAAATTAAACATAATATATATAGTATACCTGCAGAAGTAATCTCTCAAAGGCAAGGAAATTGTCCCATTTGGAAGTCTCGGGGTGTTTCAAAGTCTGGACTGTGGCCAGCACAAGCTGTAGAAGACCACAGTGGTTCTCCAAAGCTTTGAGATTGTTTCTGAAAAGCTGAATGTATGAGCTGAGCTGTTCTGGGGTGACTCTGCCTGTAGAAAGAAAAACAGGACACAGCATTTAGTGGTGGCAAATACAAAACTAAATTTTTTACATTATAGCAAAAGGGTTACACAGAACTTTAGAGGTCTCTCCACTATGGGCCTGATCTTACCTTCACTGCAATCACTGTGAGCTTCAGCTGCAGCAACAGGTCAGGACAAAGACTTAATTCATCCATGAATTGTGCCTTAAGGTATGTAATATGGTAGGTTTTAAACAATGCACAACAGATGGTGACATAAAGGGTAATACAGTGTTTTATTTTCAGACATAGAGGGATATCCATTTAAGATAGGGAAATGATGACTCCTTCTAAACAATATTTCTGTTTTTACCAGAAGTGCAATGGGAATTTGTGAGCCTTTTACCTTAGAGCAAATTCAAACCTTCTCACCACTTTCTGAAGGTGCATTTTTGATTAGTCTTGACTCAAAAAATAGATATAATGTTAGTGAAGCAAGGAACTGATCTCTGGAGCTGTTCTTGAAAGGGACACTTCCAAGGTGTGACTCTTCAGTTTCTGACATGCAGTAACCACAGCATGATTTCACTGGCTGTTTGAAAACAAACACCCCAGTGCCCACACGTGGAGCTGTAAAACTCTCCTTATTAGAAGAGCATCAGGGGCACCATTTGGACCACACAAACCCTACAGGATTAGCTGTTGTTCCATTCAGTGTTAAAATGCCAGATGAACTGCTCAACCAATCTATATTTCAGAAGGGATGTCTTTCGCGAAGGATGGCAACTCATCTATCCCAAGAAAATCATCACAGACGATTACATTATGCCATCAACAGGCAGGCAAAAATGGTGTCAAAACACCATCCTGGTTGCAAGTCTGGACTGAGATCCAGTCCAGGGCTAGTTCCTGGAAGCCACTGCCAGTAATAAGTCGTCTTCCTCAAGCAAACCAGACCTGAAGAGCAGGGATATATAAGACAGAGTGAGGAGGATCCTTTAACTTAAATAGGACAATCTTTGGTGCCAGGAAGACACCTAAATGGTTCATGGCTTACAACACCAATCATTTTATTCAGAACTTTTCCATAAAGGAAAAATCTTGTAAAACAGCCACTGTATTTCTTCTCTGTGTTTGGTTATATCATCACTTAAGAAGGCTCCTCACCTACGTCCATCCTTTCAGTATGATATAGTGAAAAAATTATTCCAACAGTAAATAAATGTTGAAAGCTCTTTCTCTTAGTTTCAGTGATACCAAGGGTGGTCTTTGGAAGGGCATTTAGATTTAGGAAAGCTGCTAAATAAAGCAAAAACACAGAGGCTCTTTATGTGAATTTTAATGGAAAGCATCAAACCCAAAAGTCAGCAAATTAACACACAAATCAAGCTGACACCACTCAGAGGGCCAACAAAAGGCTTCCACGGTTAGCCCACATAGGCTAAAACAGCAACCACAGCCATGTGTGTTTTTAGACTAAACACTGGAGCTTTCAGTCTTGTTTTATTTCTTTTAAAGCTGTGTCAGGCAGATTTACACGGTGATTTGAAAACGTCAGTCCATGATGCCTTGCAGCATACCTTTGATAATGACTGCATTATTACCCAGAGCAGTCCTGATATATTGTAGCATATGCAAAATCTGATAACTTGCTCCAATTGAGAAAACATGCAGTTGCCAGTCCTTCCCTCACACAAATCAGTAAATAGGAGGGCTTTCAAGACTTCTGATTTCAATTAAAAAAAAAATTCAAGAGTTTTGTTCCACATTGTTCCTTGTGAAAGTGAATCCAGATGCAGCACTGGATCAGTTTGAGATCCATTCAGCACCACTTTAGATAAACAACTGAATTTTTTCCCACCCTCAGAGTACCACCAAAAGACAGACCAACACATATGTAAGTATAAGGAAAATCCTGACCTTAGCAAGTCATTAACAGAACTTATATTGACATTAAGGAGTCCAGCATCTCATCTGTGATATATACAATACCCATAGAACCACTCAGATCCAGGGTTTGAGAGTTTCAGCCAGCTTCTACACAGCAATCTCCCTGGACAGCTGGCTGATACATACAACTAGTTCAGTAGCTGAGGAAAGGAATTTGGGAACGTGATTGGTAAGTAATCAGCAATTAAATGACTTTTCCTGAGGCCTAAATCCTCATCATCTTCCCTGCTGCTTGCTCACAGAGGGAGATTTCAGAACAACAGACTAACTTTAATGTAATCTCAACCCTTTGGATTTTTAAAGTTCCTCTGTTATTTCAAGCCATTTCATTGCAATGTGGCAGACAGGTCCTAAGAAATCAAGAGGAGCTCAGTTCCAATCAACCATGTCTCAACTGTCATTTTGTTCTTCTAAAGCATATTCCAAGATTCACAGGCAGAACACGGCAACTACTGGCAGAAAAGACTTAAGTGTAATTGTCTGGTCCTGCTCTCTTCTTCCTGTTCATCATACTCTGCTCCAAACTCTAGATCCTTGCATAGCCAGATGTCTGTGTGGGCATCAAAGCCTGACTTGTGAGAGCTACACTATGCTGACAAAGCACTTGATAATTTTTTAATCCCTGGATGTGGAAAGGAGAAGTATGACCTCAATCACCCTTAAGCAATTTAAAAATACTGATAACCTTTTTGCACAAATGACAGGAATTCCATATTGTCTGAAATAACCTTGGACATTAATAGTTATCAAGCAGAATGTGTGAAACAGGTACATTTGTCCCAAACTCTGTCAACTACATTAAATCCCAATATAGGACTTGATAAAAACATCTACTGAAAGCAATATTAAAAAACAAAAAAAACCCCAAAACCAACAAACAAACCAAACACACACAGACAAAAACAGTAACGAAAAACCTCAACAACAACAAAACCACAAATCACCCCAACACTTCAAAGCTTCATGCCTCTTCCCAAGTATAACAGAGAGGATAAAATCAGAAGGTGGTCACTGGGAAGTATCACAGTGAAATCCAAAAGTTGACAGAATATAGGAGGATGGGGAGCAGGGAAGAAAAACAGTCATCAATGCTGACAGACTGATGATGTATGGGAACTTAGTAACTTAATTCAGCTAAGAAACAATGAATTACTAATTTAGCACCATTAATGTATTTGTGCACTACAGAAAGAATCTTGGGAAACAGAATGAAATAATAGCGTAGGGAATTAAACTGGACATTACAGAAGTAACAGAAACATGACAGACTAGGAATCAACCTCACTACTGAAGGACCTGTCCCATCCAAGAAACACTGAACGTCAGTGTGATGAAGCAGCCCTGTGTTTTAGTACTCTGATAAATGGAGGGTAAAAAGTAAGACATAACAGAGACTAGACTAGTCTAGAAAAAGAGAAAACTAATGTTTGTGTCAAAGAAATGGTGAAATTAGCTACTTATTAGCTGATGTCAAGAGTATGAAAAGCTTCAGGACAAATGTCCAATAAAAAGATACCTTACTAATCACATAAAGGTGGAATAAAATGTAAAGTATATTTATCGAAGAACATCATGTCAAATTGATATGTAGCCAATTAATGAATTAATTCTAATACACATGGATTTAGCATAGCATTAACTGTGGCATAAACATACTTGAGTGGGAAAAGATTAGGATTAGAAGAACGGTAAGATACCTAAGATACATCCAAAAGCAGATGGCAGGTAATATGCAATAGAGAAGTACCAGCATGTAAAAAGTAAATTAGGAGTGTTCTTCTGTGTGCATGTGCATATTTATAGCACAAATTTTGGTAATAAACAGTGCCAAAATGGGTGCTGTCAAAAGCTTCTGGAACATCATTAATATGGAGAAAGAGCAGAAGGCACAGCTGGATTGCTTTAAATATTAAATATTTGAATGTAAGTGGGATTAAATTTAACAGTATAAAGTGCAAAATGATGCATTTTGAGGCTAGGGTAAGAGCATCTGCTGTAAATGTGGAGTTAAAACCTGGAAATGACAGAAGAAGGAAATAACGTCTAGGCCTCCTCATTGTAAAAAAGCAGGGAAAATCTGTATCTAGTGATATAGTTGCAGTAAAAACAGAAATGCCTCAATACAAAGCCTCTCCCTCCTGGAGCACTCTGTGTGGTTCAAATCACTCCCATTCCTGAAAGTGAAACTCAAAATTGTGATGCATGCACAGAGAGGTTACTATAACAGTCGAGGTGACAGAGAACTAAAGTCAGTAAAGCAAAACAGAAATGCTTGGCTTATAGAGGCCAGCTGGAAAAAAAAAAAAAAAGAAGTCTCTATGAATGCAAAAAAAATATTTACATTAAGGTTCNTGAATGCATAAAAAATATTTACATGAAGGTTCAATACTGGTACTACAACCAATGGGGATAAATAATACACGAATATATCTACACAAGACACTAAGAAACATCACTGTATCAACCAATCGTTCAACAATGGAGACAAAAGTGGAGACAAATTTAACTTGTTCTAAGGTGAGGTTTGGTAAGTGTCTAATGAGCAGTTGCATAAATGTTCACAAGACTTCATTAAAAACAAATGCCCCCCTTCAATCCTTCATTCCCATGATAATTAATTTACAAACATATTGGTTGAATTCCACCTTCAACTTTCAAGAATTTAGAGAAGATCCCAAAAGAACTGCAAATCACTTTTGCCAACTTTTAAATTACAGCAACAGTAGCTTGGTTTAGTTTTTGTTTTTTCAACTGAAACAAATAATTTGTTGCTAAATAGGAAAATAGCAGTACTGAATACCCACATTTGCGACATTGTACCATATAGAATATACACAGTTATACATTTACAAATGATGTGCACAATTAGTCTGAAGGGAAGAAGTATTTCTGTTATTCGTAAAACAGATCATTCAAGATAGACATACTGTGGCAGAAATTACCAGTAACTGATACTAAAGGTCTGTCAAAAATCTGGTTTTGACTAGTAAGAGTATAACAGAAGTATAACAGAAAGACTTTCACGTTAACAGTTAAACAAAAAGTTAACCACATTTGTAGACAATAAGACACGATTCAGCAGTATAACTTTATTCCATCTGAAATAAATGCTGCAGTCTATGTAGTGCAATGCAGGCACTGCTTCAAGAATATAATAATTTTTCAAGGTAGATTTACTGGTAGAAGTATTTTTTTTTAATTCAGAATCCAAAAGTGCATACTTTTTTAACATAGAAATTTATGGATGAATTAGGTGTCTATAGAGCAAAGGTCAGAATTATCAATGCACTGTTAGAAACACACAGGCCTTATTTTTTTCATATAACACTTAGTTAATTATCTCCACAGGGACAAGAAAAGAAGTAAAGAGGAGAGTACATTTTGCAACCAAGTGAGTAAATAAGTGGATGCTCTTCCAAGACTGCAGGAACTGCCAAATACACACAGCTTTAAACTTTGTTCAGCTTTATGCAAGAACACAGAGCTTCACTGGCACTTTTGCTGAGGTCCATTTTTCACTGGAAAGAACCATGAATAAGAAATGATTTTGGCAAGCTTATGTTCACAGACAAGATTTTTCAAGTCAGTAGAGGGCTGAAGAAATCCAGATGAATTGTTTTCCTTGATCACAGTCTTAGGAATATAGACCTATCTCTCCCAGTAGCAATGCTGGATACTTGAGAGGAATGCAGAAAGCTCTGGTACTCCACAAAGTCAGTTGGGGAACTGTACTGCTAAGGGAACTGGATATTTTACAAACTAAGTGAGAGCAATTTAGCAGGACAGATGATGCCCCTTATGTCTCCTTGTTCGTCTAATTTCCAGATGTTGTTATTAACTCAAAATGCTTTTGTACTTCCTGGGAAGCTTCAATAACAATGTATAATAGCAAGTGCCAGAAAAATAACTTAATCTCAACTTTTGTTTAGCTTACTTCAAAAGTCATCCAGCCCTTAAATTGTTAATAAGTAAGTGAAGAACAACAACTAATTCCTAGCTCTTTGGAGAGAAGGAAAGTAGGCCAGTATGAGATACTGTTTGGCTGGCTTCTCCAGAATAAGGCTCTGGACCTGAAGAGCTCTAAAGCTTACAAAACACTGAAAGCAGATGTCCCAGGCCTATTTCTAAGAGTGCATGCTCATCTCCCACAAACATGAACCCATCTGTTCTGAGGCTGATGGTCACTTGTAAGCTTCTCCCTTTTTTGTGGCAGAAACAGCAGTATCCAGATAACCCATGGCCACAGGTATGAGTACAAATAGCAAGTCCCCACTACAGCAATCCCAGAATAAGCCCCGTTTGGGAATCTGAGCAGAACCTGAAGTACACCCCAAAGTATGCTGCCACAAGGCAGTGGCAGTCTGCTGCTGCCTGCCCCCCAAAGCACTGTGCCATCGAGGAACAGCTGTGACCGGCCCTTACTGACTCCCATTCCTCCTGCCACCTGTAGGACACAGGCACTGGAGGTCAGCCACTCTTCCCTGTCTGGCATAGGCTTTCTAGTGCATCTCAAGACCTTCAGAGAGGTAGAACCTTTCTCACATCTCACATCTGAAGGTGTGTATTACAGTGGTTTTCATGGAGCCACTGACAATGGTGACAACTATGCTGAGGTTTAGCAAATTCTGAAACAAGAGACATACTGAAATAAACCTCTATTTACTACTCAATTAGCACTTGCCATGTGAGCTTGAACATCTAACCCAAATTGGCTTCAGTCTCATCAGCTGTAGCATTGAGTTAGTTATCTCAAAAGCAGTTTATTCTGTATCACTAGATGTGTATGGTATCATTAAATCCTTGTTTTATCAGCATTCCTGGACCATTTATATTCACACAAGTGCTATATGCTATTTTAGCTCTCTCTCCTAATAAGCCTTAATCTCTTACTACAAAAGTGAAACCATGCTTAAATATCAGTTCTGTTGACTATTCTTTTACATCCCTTAGAAGAAATAAAACCAAATCAATAAGGTGGGACAAATGTAACTAAAGCGCTCTAATATAATCCTCAAGGTTTTCAGTTCTAAGCACCTAAATACAGATGCCTAAATAGGACCCCAGTTAGGATTTATGACTCCTAGATCATCTACAGTTTCATGTTTTCCAATACATTCTGAAGGCTGTGACAAATATAACTGGTAGTTTAGGTGTCTCAACATGAATTGATAATTTTTTTCTTTTCTGTCCTCCAGAGCTTTGTTTTTACGTTTTGGCACTTCAAACGATTGTTTCCTTCTTTGCGCACTATAACATTCAATTTTCTCTCTTTTAATTGTTAAGTCACTATGCACAAAAAAGTAACAACCATCTCTAGCCAGGGTCTACAATATTCTCTGGTTGCCCTCCCAAATACCACAGCAAATTTCAGGACTGTTTGAGTAAACAGATGAAATCCTGTGTTCCAGAATTAAGCTTCCCAGGGGTTGTTACCAATATTAAACTTGTAATTTAATGCTCGCATACCAGAGTTTACCAAATACTCCTCTAATCTTGAGTAAATATGCATTGTGGACAGATTTTATTACTTACTTTTTGCCCCTTCCACCAAGTTATTAAGTACGGAGCACTAGGCCAAGTCCCAACCAGAGGGTCTCCAGCCCTTAAAACCCAGTAACCCTTGAAAACAGCAATGTGCTGCGACTGCAAAAGGACTTGAAACCTAAAAATTTGGTTGTGTTATCTCCAGAACACTTTAAACTTCTCACAGAAATGAATCAACTTGTTTGTCTTAAAAATAGCATTCCCAAATGAATGTCAGGTGGCTAGCGCATGTCCTCATTTAGCACTACGACATATGTTCTCAGACACTGAAGCACTTCATTGTGTTCTTGGCACGCTGTCCCAGAGAGAAGGAGGTCATTGTTCTTCTTTGGTACATTATTCCCAGGACTGATTATTTCCCAAATGATTCTGGAAGACTTCTGCAGTTGAGAATATCCTAGCAATCATTTTGGGTGGTAAGCAATTAAATAGGGATGGAAAACATGACGATGTATGAATACGTACATATGTAATTCACCATGTCTCTTGTGTAACGAGTCATCCTTTGCAAGACTGAATGAAGAGGCTTACACAATTATGCTTGAAAAAAAGCATTGGGCAACCTACACAGTTTTACTGAATTGTCATGTTCCACCTCAAGTTTTACACCTACAGATTGCAAGCACACCAGCACATACTGTACCTTTGGTCTAAATTCTTTGGCACAGGCTGTTCTCAGTGACACTTTGCTCCTTTACTTCTACATAACTTTCAGCCACTTCAAGTTTGTTGCCTTTCCTTTTTTAAGAATTTGAGGAAATTCTGAAGTCCTCTCTGTGATCGTCAGACACACGAAGCATATTACTTAGTGCTGATAGCCACAACTGCCACAGTGTTCCAGCAAAGTGCAGGTGCCTTGTGTTTCCACTCCATGCCAAGGAGACACCAGAATCAGCACCTCCCAACCCATGCTCACCAACTCTTCCTGGATGTAAAACACAGTCCTCGTGGCTGATGCCCTCTATGAAATGAAGATATCACAACACACATTGCAGCAGGTTCTACCTTATTGTCAACCAGGCTGCTTCCCCACACATATAAAGAACAGCAACTGCAGTGAATTTAATTTTCTGAACTGGAAGTATTTTATTTTTCACCCAGGTACAAATAAGCTTAAATGACCTGCTCCTGCACATTTAAGCACATCTTGATTATCACAAATGGACAGTCAACTGTACAGTAGCTTTAAAAAAAAACAAACTTTGAGTTCAAAAATTCAAAATATTTACTTTCAAGACTGAGATGATATAATAGAACTCAACATCAGCAAAAAATAAAGAAAACACAGTGAGTAAAAAAATCTCAGGTGTTTACCTGAAAAAACCCCAGCAAATAAATTTTAGCTGAGAACAGAGGATGGAAATACAATTACTTCTTTTCAAGGAGTTGCATTAGCATTCAGTAACTGATGCACAGCATCTTTAATATCTTACTTTACAAATGTTTTTGCGTGTGTGTGTATATTTCTCTTTTTTTTTTTAATCAGCTTACTTCTACAGAGAAGGACTTTTGATCTAGATTTATCAGAACACTGACATCTACGTAGTCAAAAACTGGAAGCAGCATTTCAACATTTCCTGGACAATTTGGTTTGTTTGGTATAAAAGCTGCTTCTTTAGAGACATTAGAAACACTGACTTGCTACCGCTATGGATCCCAGGAAATGAAGAAGTTATGTTAGTTGTGAAATCCCTCAAAACAATACTAGCTGCCAGTATATGTGCAAGTAAATGCTATTTAAATTTTTAAGCCTTTAACTCAATGTCATTTTCTCTTGATTTAAACAGTAAAAAAATTAATAACAATGTAGATTTACATTATAACTTTGTTTCAAAACTTCACAAATGTTTATCTGCACATCAATGTTTACTCCCAACTACAATGATCATCTAAATTGTCTAGAGAAAGACCACATTAACATAGGTTTTTCCTTATACTTTTATTATGACCAAAAAACTTCATCCTGAACCTTATATAAGCTTGCAGTATTACATTAGCAAATAATACAAATAATGCAATAATATATTTCAGAACTTCTGCAAGAGCAACACTTGTGTTTACTTTCAAATTTTTAAGAATTATCTTCAGTTCTAATCACAACCAGACACAAGGAGACTTGGCCCCATGTTCATATTTAAGTGTTTCGGTTTATTGCCTAGGAAAAAAGCTGATAAAAAATAATGAAAAAATTAAAACTTTATCCAAAAAATCCAAGCACATGAAAAGACTAATGTCACCCCAGCCCCTTCTCAAAAGTAACAGTAAGGTTAGCCAAATAGTCCTGCATCCATGTGCCAACTACAATTTAATAAAAAAAACATACTACCAACATATTTCTCCGTTTCCCATCACTGCACAGGGTTCTGTGTTAACTGTTTTATAGCACAAATATGACATGCTTTACAACTTTATTAGGGTTTGAACCTTTACACATCTTATACCACAAGAAGTTACTTAGCATGCAGTACACTATTCACAGAACAAGAGACAAAAATATCTTTACTGATACTTTGAAAATGAACTTAACCCTGGATCTGCTATTTTTGCAACAATATAAAGTCACAGAATTACAAACAAAGTAAAAAAAAATTCAACAAGACCTTAGGGTAAAACATGTTACCTGGTACTTCAGAACCACCTGAAATTTTTCTTTAAACTTAAATTGAGAATGACTAGTCCCAATATTATACTTCTTTTTTAAGGTAAATTCACACAATCCATAATGCAGTAGTCATTAAACAAGCAAACAAAAAACCCCTACCTAACCCAAACCAACCCACAACACTAAAATCTGAACGACACTTCATTTGCTAAGCAAGAACAGCTAAAAGCCATTTACATCACCTGTAGGGAATACCTTCCTAGAATATTGAGGGAGAAACTTTGCCTCCAAATAAACTTCTTGCAATAGAAAGGCTACAGAATGCTCTACAAGAATTTATTGGTTTTTTTTTTCTTCAATACTATTCTTTGTAATTGCAGTTTTAGAGTAAAACATCTCTGCTAACCTATTCTTCTTAAAATTTATTTCATTTTGTTATGAGTGCACTTCACCTTATCAATCTCAGTCTCCTTCTCCACATTTGGTTATGTTTCCTTTAACCACAGGGCAGGACTTAACTGCCATGACTTCTTCCCAACTTCTTCTCAAAGGTTGTAGCTGTTGTTGCAGTAGGAGAAGCCAGTGGGATTGCACATTCCAAACCATTCTTTTAATCTCTACAATCCAGATGAGGAATTGTATTCCAAGGTACCTTTTTTCAGATAGGATGCATAAATGACACAGATGTTCTAGCATCAATTTTTCCCTCTCTTCTCCTCACAGTAAGGTGGGTTTTAGTGTGTACATTTCCCAGAAAAAAAGTCCTGCATTTTGAGGGTCAAATTGATACTCTGCCATTAAAAGTAAACAAACCAGTGAATGAATAACAGGTAGGTGTGAAGTGGTGCTTTCCCCAACTCATAAAGGAGCATAACCTACTGAAAGAAATTCAGTAGGCAAAGGAGGGAGGGGAGCAAGGAAAGGTAAGAGACAAAAGAAATTGATAAGTTGTTAAAAGAAGAAAAAACAAAAACAGAAAGAAGAATTGACTGAATCAGCTGAGCAGCTACAAGACTGACAGAGCTGGATAAGAACAAGCTACCTACAGCTGCCTTTTTCATCTTCCTCATGAAAATACTGTATTGCTCCACTGGATGAGGGTTCCCTCACTTTTAAACTCACTGGTATTGAAGCATCACCAAGTGTGTTTGGGCCTGGCACAGCATCTCTTTTTCAGTCCTAAGGCTTTTGCCCAAATACAACAAATGCAGTTAACAAGAGCAAACTTAACTGCACACAAAGGGTTCTCTCATTCTTAGGTATTTCCAGTGTTTGAGCAAAAGTCCAACAAGTGTTAAAATTTATTATTTGCTAGCACAGTATTTCAACATTTGGGACACTGCAGTTTACAGTTCTCTTTTCAGGTGTAGAGACAATAGCACTCACTAAGAACACATTTCATAGATGACTGTAGACGCTAGCAAGCCTTTTGCCACACTCCACGTGATATCTTGCAGCAATCAAAGTCTTCTTTTTCCAGGCCTTATTTCAACTTCTTCTGTGATTACTTCATTGCAATATTCTAATGGTGGATCTGTGACCTAAATCCTTTGAAGTTCAGAATTAAATGTATCTGTCCAGTTGATCATGAATCAGCCATAGACCCGTGCATCAATGGAAGTGAATCATGTGGCAGGTGGCATCAGCACAAATACAAATGGCAGGCAGAGAGGAATTATTATAAACCTCAGTTTAGTACTTGAGAGGCAGCATCTGGAGTATGAAGTTTTGGGCTCCACAGTACAAGACACACTAGAGCAGGTTCTGAGAAGACTCACTACAATGATTTAGGCTAGCGAAAATGATGCACAAGTAAAGGCTAAGGGAGATGGGTTTGCTTTATCTCAAGATATAAAAGGAGCAAGGGGTGTTACTGTCTTCAAGGATGTGATGAGTGATTACGGGGAAGACTAAATCACACCTCTTGGAGGTGCAGAGTGAGAGGACAAGAAGCAATGGTCACACACTGCAACAAGTGCAAAATCAAACCGTACATAAAGAAGAACATTTTCTCCACAAGAGAGGTTAAGACTGGCACAGGGTAGCCAGACAGGCTTTGGAATTGCCATCTTTGGACATATTCAAAATTCCGCTGAACAAGGTCCAACATATCTAGTCTAACTCTTAAGCTGTCCTTGATTTGAGCAGAGGGTTGGACTAGACGAACTCCAGAGATCCCTTCCAGCCCAAGACTATTCTACAGTTCACCCCTATTTGTTGATACCACTCATTCTGTGCTATGATGGAAACAATCATCAAAAAGGGCAAAACTCCTGCCAGGCCTTTTCAATCAACTTCATATCTCACAATTCTTTCTTTGGGATGCACTTAATAAGAAAGCATGCATATCTGTGCTCTCAAAATGAGCCTTCTGCCACCACCTTCTGTCCTTCTTTACCACCAACCTTCTGCCACACAGTTGCCTCCACACCAACTGCTGTTTCCAAGTCCAGTAAGAACTCAATTCACTCTTCAACCCCCACATTCACACCAAGAGCATAAATACTTGCTCCTCATAAATCACATGTTTCTTTCAACTACAGAAATATGTATGTGCTAGACAGGAAAAGAAGAGATGGATAAATTGCAAAATATGCATATGGATGTCTCACCTCACATAGTTCCAGTTATTTTGAGGTTTGTTTGCTTTTTCTTTTGAGTAACTTTTCTTTTGAGTTTTATGCTCTCAAGGATGCTACTCTGAGTATCAGCAGGTGAGAGTGAAAAGAAAATGAACTGGCACAGCACCCAGCTTGAAAGAAGTATAATGATTAGTACAAAGATGGGTCCTCAGCTGGTCATGCTTCTAAACAACACTACACACTAATGCAGTGTCACTTATTGATGAAAACCAAACCTCTGCTCCTGAATATCTCTCCATCACAGCTATTTTGTTACTATTTTATTCTCCTGAAAAACAGAACTTTGTTGGCAGGAGTATCAGTATCCTTCACCTTTTCTGTTACATCTAATGAGTTATAGAGATTATGTAAAAAGTGTAGTTGTGTAAGAAAAACAGCAGAAGGCTACATACTCTCTGCACATCTGCAGCTGGGAGCAACATTTCTGTCCTAAACTGGCAAACCCGATGACTATCAGAAGATTGGATCTATTTAGGTAGTTAGGTGAACCCTGAGCAGGGTTGAAGCCCTGAACTTCAGACTGTTGTAACACTGCAAGGTGAAAGAGCCATCACATCAAAATCTTTCTACAGTTCTCAATGTGGTAATTACTGTTCAGATACCACCTTCATCAATAGTTACCAGGGAAAGCCTAACCCCACTATACTCAAAGATCATTCCCCTGGGAATGCAAAGGCCTATACAGAAGCCTCCCAAATAGGAACATATCCAAATCTTACAGAAACACTTCAAAGTCTTCAAAAACATTTAGCACACTGAGAAGCAAAAAGCTTTCCTGTCTCTGGGGGTGAGTGATGCAATGAAACATCTGCTATGCTGACCATCACTGAGGTTGGGAACATTTGCTTCAGGTCACGGCTACATTTTCAGTTGCACTACAGGGAGAAATCAGGAACTCAGGAACTATTGCAATAGGCTGGAAAAAAATCCACTTGGCTAGAAAGTCCCACACCGCAGGACTTCTGCTACTTTTGAAGAGACAAAGAACAGACCAATTTAACTTAAGAACCACCTGCTCAGGATCCAGGCTGCACAATGGAAGGAATTCAGGTCTGAGAAAAGCAGTGTTCCCTCTCCTTGGAAAAATGCCCTAAGAAGATGAGGCAGCCCTTGGAGGAGCACCATGAGACTCACTATCAGACATTTGGGACACCTCAGGCTAAGCCAGGTCTGTGCCAGTTGAGTTGGTACAGGAAGCCACTCACTTCATGAGGATGCCGGGAGGAGAACTTGGGCTGCTGCCTCACTGATTCTGCAGCTTGCTTTCCTGAAGGATTTGGAGACCAGGTAAACAGGCATCAGAGAAATGTAATAAGCATCCCAAGAACCAGTCTACAACATGATGTCCTCTCTGCAAAATGTGGGGCCACAAGGTCTCCAAGCCCAGCTGTTACCCAGGTACCCATCACTTACCCAAACACATGCTGCAGAATGGATTCAAATACCAGACAGACAACACTGAGCTCTGCAATGATGACCTTCCTTCTACTCCCTTGTAAGGACCTCAAACTCAGACTGATATTGTCTCACTACTTGTCTCTGTCACAAAATTGTCCTAATGGTTGGCCAGGGTGTATTTTAGATACCTGAGGTCAGACTTGTTTTATCTGGAAAGATATATATGTACTTACCTACTTCATTAGCTCATTTTCTTGGCTGGTAGCTTTTATCCCTAAAATTTACTCCAGGAATGGATGGTATTCAATATTTTTACATTGGTCTTGTAAAGATCAAATAGCATGTTAAACACTATTACAGTCCAATGCAACCTTTCATTAAAAGTAATGCATATTTTATATGCTTTATGTTTTTAGATAAACTATTGATCTACTGTACTGATCCTGTCCATTTTAGAGTACTACTATAAACTCAAAATGTTATTTCGTATCATCACACGAAATGCTGACACACAGAATGTCAGCATCTTCCTATTTCTACCCAAAGAAATACTAGAGTTCAATTCAATCATGCAAACCACCCTGTCTGAAAAAGTTACAGTACTCTTTTCTACTTCACAAAGACTGAAGCTTTGCTAATTTTACAATGAGCTTGGTTTTTAAAACTGTATTTGTACAGTTCAAATGGAAAGAAACCAAATGGCTTTTCTTCTGCTAACAAGGGCTTGTGTAACAGCACACTGCACTTTTTTCCTGTCACTATACCAGTTTTTCAACTTTCATCAGTCTCCATGCCAGTAAAAAGACACAATAAAGGAATTCAGACTCAATCAAGGTTTACTGTGCTCTTTTCAAACAGAAGAGTAAGGGTGTTGCTAAAGCCACAAAAGAACATTTGTAGCAAAGTTTTTACCACTGCCAAATACTATGCTAATAGCAAAGCTTTCAAGGAGAGATTCAGCGGCTGCCATGCTCAGAGGATGATTAAGATATGCATCAGACCTATAAAGAAATGAGCAGGAAATACAGGAATGGAAAAAGCAGCAACCTCTCTGCTGCTCCAGAGCAGCTTCATTACAGTTACTTACTAAGGGGCAGGCAGAAGTAATCCCTTTCCAGTATTTATACAATTTCACTTGAATTTAGCACAATGCTATAAATCTCACCAAAAAGCTATTAAGACAATAACTCTCAACTGCCTTCCAACAAACTTTTCAAGAGGATATTTAATTAAAATACATTTTAAATGCCAGGATTTTTATTACGCCAAAGTAATTTATACCTACACAATAGGATATCTGGACAGAATTTGGCAAGTATTTACCAGCATTCACATGGGTATATAAAACACAAATGCAACAACCTCAGACAAAAAAATGGAGCTGATGTAGTTCTTAAAAAGTGTTGCTTGTTGGCTTTTGGTTTTTTTGAAGTGTGTCTGTGTATAGATTGACACGGAATATTTTAATGCCTTTTTATTTAAATGGCATCTAAAAAAAGACAGCTCTACCTCTTTACAGTCAAATAGATGCTTTCAGACATCCCCCATCCCACTTCCCTTGATACAACTAATATAATGAATATGCAAATCAAGAACACCCGAAAGCAGAGCTCCAATCTACCCAACTCAAAAAATGTGACCATAATTGTTGTATCCTTTATTTCTCTTTCTTCTCCTTCATCAGATCTCCTCCCCTCTCTTCCTGCTGATTTCCCAGTGGCCTGCAGACATTCGGAGGTGCTAGAAAGAAGACATTACAGTTTTCCTACACTCCTTCATTCTCAGGAGGAGGAAGACACATTCAGAACATAACAGGAAAGCAAAAGCTTGAGCTGTGTGTCCTCTCAGAAGCGTCACTGCTCCTGCCACATGCAGCCAGGCAGAGAAACAGAAAAGCTGGGCATCAGGCACATTGCTTGCAGGGGAAACGTGGGCAAGCACATGAACACCTCAGAGCAATGAGCAGCCTTTGAAAGCCCAGAAAACAAGACAACTTATTTTCCTTACACTGAAAATATGGAAACAGGATGGGATTGAGTTTCCCATCACTGCACAGGGCTCCCATGCTGCCAGTGTCACACATGATGCAGTTTTTCAGGCAGGTGGCCGTTGCAGGAGGGCTCAGCTACACCAAATGGAATTCAAAGCTTTGCTTTCAAATGTAATTCACTCCTTATTTCCAGGGGGAAAAAAAAGCAAAAAAGTAGTAGTAAGGAAAATACTCTTACCATCTGACACAGCTGGTCTTAGTAAAGAGAGTAAGAGGAAACTTTCATGCTAGAAAAACTCTCTGACATTTAATATTAGGGCCATAAAAAATTCAGAAAATACCCTCAGTGTTGGGAAAAACAATGTGCAATCCACCGAGATTTTCCAATACAGGCAGAACCTGAGGTAAAATCATAAAACCTCAAGTCTAAGCACAGAGCACAGTGAAAGCATTTCCCTTCTCTCAGCCAGTGTTGCCTCATAACACAGCTGCAGTGGAAGGAGCCTTTCAAGAAAACACAGCAATCAGGACCAGAACAGGCCACTAGAATTTTTTCCTTCTCAGCAAAAGCAGCAATTGATAAACAACACAATTTGCAGCCTCCCTACAGAGAACTGCGATGTTCTGTAGCACGATGAACAAGCAGTGAATGCTGTAAAGACTCACATCTGTTTTAAAAAATAATTAACAAATTCGTGTCATTGCACAATGTGACATCTGGGTGTGAGTTTCAGGTTTTCTACCTTTATGCTCAATAAGAAATTTTTTATTTTGGTGACTGCAGTGCCCCCCTTTCCTTGTTTCTCATTTTATCCCTGTTTATAATTTACAAGACTGCCTCAAATTTTACTTCAGCCTTTGAAATTCAACTACAAAGTTAACAACTGATTATGATTCTACTTCAAGATAAATATACAATTCACAGAGGAACAAAGTTCCATGAATATTACTTTATACATTTCAACACAAACAAAAAAATCAGAACTTTTTTTCACCATCAATACCTAATGCTTCCTTGTAGCACTGTATTGGGCCCATGTACATCAGACATTCAGTAAACATCAGCTACTGTGATTAAGAACCAGGTTACTGCAGCCTTCACTGGATACCACAGGAAGGGGACACAGAGGAAAGGGTGGCTAATCTAATCATTCACACAAAGGAGCAAAGGTCACAGATGGATCATTACTGCTCAAAGACAAGAAGCAATTACTTTCCTAACAAAGATGAATTTCAACATTAATAATAATTGTTTTTACTGTGTATATCAGAGAAAAATAGTGGGGGCTTCTTATTGTTACTATGGTGAATACTCATACAGACACTGAAAGCTTAAAAGATTTTATTATTTACTGTGCCTTGCCTCCTTCAGACAAATTTGTAATAGCCTTTTTTCAGCTGCTCCTTTTCCATTTCTTTAAAACAGCTTACAACATTACTGTTGCAGAAATCTAGTATTTATGATTAATAATTATTACATGCATGTTCTAGGTATTTGTAAAGACCATACAATATATTACATGTTATAGTTGCTAAGAGTTCATAAGTTGGCTGTACATCTAATTCTACAATACCTCAGCGGTTTACTCTGGAGTCACAGATAAAAATCTATTACTCTGATTCCACAAGGACCTTTCTCTCTTGATGAAAAGTTCAGCATACAATAGTCCTAAGAGTATATACAATACAGAAGAATATTACTGTATAGAGGCAATACCAGTTTTTATATGCCTAACAGTATATCAATTCCTGCATTTCACTGAGTATGGTACGAGAACAAGGTTCTAAAAGAGCTATTGGAAGTCAATATGTTTTAATCTGTTTCTCCAGTATTTCAAAAAATTCAGGTTTAAAGTGTGTCCAGACGTAGTTTTCAGCTTAAACTCCCCTGAGCCAGGGGGCAGCCTTACTTCACATAAACCTCATTACCTATGTAATGTAACTACTGTCCATATAAAGTCATCATATGCAAGAACTGCACAACTTCCAATTGCTATTTACAATGCCTGCTTTCAGGACACAAATCCTGCTGACTTTTTTAGAAAATCCAAATTGTCATGCTCTGCAAAATAAAGACAAGTAGCATTGCTATCCCTTTCCATGCTTTTAAAACCTTCCTTCTAGAACTCCATTGCTTCTCCATGGCTCTCAATATTTTTAAGGTTGTTGTGTTTAAAAAAAAATTGTCTCTTACTTATATACTAGAAAGATCCACGATGGTCACCTGAAATGTGTTGATAGGGAGGAACTACGGAGGGGTGGGTTTTCACCGAGAGGATTATGTGGAAAAAGAGCTGCCATCATCTTTCACATTACTACTATGTAAGGAAGACTATGTCGTGACTCACCCATGCTCATCTTAATAGGTAAATTTTCTCTGCTCGCAGCCTCCACAAGGTGTCTCCTGGCCTCCATCACGGCTTCCTTTTGTTTGAGGTTCACAAAGGACTCCCAGAGAGCTTTGGCAGCTGGATCACTATATGAAAATGACACAGTTACATTAAACATTGTTTGAAAAATGTAGTAAGCTTAAGACAACATTTATGTTGTGAGATGAGTGCTTCTACTTAATAATCTCTCAGGTGGGCAAGATACAAGCAAAAATAAGTGACATAAAAGTTCTTAACAGAACAGGTACTACAGTTTTACAGAAAAGAGGCTAGATGTTTTTGCTACCAATTATAAAGCAGTATAATTTACATATAAGAAATAAGCATGTCATCCTCAAAGTAACCACTACTGTTCAACAATAGGAATATCAAAAACAGTCCAAACTTCATCAGTTACTAAAAAGCTATGGAAAAGATGAGTTCTAACTTCCCCATTAGAGTTTTTATCCCAAAGCTGATACTCTCAACACTGAAGGCTGTTGTTATGAACTGATGAACTACTGTCACTTTGGTTTCATGGATTCTCCGTATGTAAAAAGAATAATACACAGCAGAAAGTAACTGTCCTCATAATTTCTGTAATTACAGATTTCCTTTTTATTGTTGTTGTTGCTAAACTTAAATTAGGCATTTGTGTAGCTCATCTGCACTCAGTTCCCTGTCAGTCTTCTCTTTCCTCCAGGACACTGCATTTATTGGTGGTGTGAATGAATTCAGTGTTCTCTTGGTGGCAGGGGAGGATAAGAGAGGAAAATCCCTTGCTCGGGGCTAAAGCCACACTCTGGGATTAACTATATTGAATTTTTTAAAATTTATTTTCTGTTTTAAAGGAAAAGCTTCCCTCTGTTTTTTCCTCAAGAGACATTTAACTCCTAAATACATTTTTATGTCATTTACAACATGCTTATAAACATGCCAAAACAAGCTTTGTTTCACTGCAAATGGAAATTCATGATAATTCATTTGATACCCATTTCAGAGCAGCTGTGCTTACGCTCTGCTGCAACAGCAGGGCTGTATTTAGCAAATCTGTGCTGTCTCCCAAACCAGGTAAGAGGCTTGCCAAGCTCCACTCCTGACATCCCATCAACCCACATCCTCTGTCATCCTCTGAGGGTGTGGAAGGACTGCGGGAAGAAGGTTAAGTTACCTTTCTTCTGAACAAATCACAAATGAATAGGAAGTACAAATTTCACACCACTGCCATGCTTTAAGAAAAAAAATAAAATCAGATGACCTAACATAGTCTTCCCATTTCTTTCACACAGTGCAACTCTACCTTCTTCTAGAGACAGAGGCAGGAGGCAGCACCTTCCAAAAATAACTGGGGCACCTCAGCTGCTCCCTCTACTCCATCACAAAGTGTGAGCTGAGCAGTGATGCTATGACTGTTCATGGGCAGCAGCTCCAAGGAGATTCCTCACAAGAAAAACCATTCTGATATGTAACATGTAATAGCGCAAGAAATGGGAGATTTCCAAAGCAGCTAGATGTTTCAATACAATAAAAAAAATCTGAATGGAAAGGGTTGTCAAGCATTGGAACAGGGTCCCCAGGGAAGTGTTCAAAAATTAGTAGATATGGCACTTTGTGATATGGTTTAGTGCGTATGGGGGTACTTGGTCAAAGGCTGGACTTGATGATCTTGGAGGTCTTTGAATGACTCTGATTCTATGATCCTCAGGTATGCTATTTTTATAGATTATCTATTCAAGAATGATGCAGTCCTCCCCACCCAGTGTCACTTTCAGGTGCAGTGTATTGATCCTGTTCACATCATATTCACTGGGTATGCCTCACTGTCATTTACAACTGTGCCTGAGGTTTGGATATGGTGATGCCACTGCATTGCCTGTTAACTAATCCCTTTCGGAACATGCAGTTCCAATACCAAATCTATAGAGATCAGGAATCGGGTCTAAACCAGCAGGAAGTGAGATTTTAAAATACTTTTTTCCCTATTTCAAAGAAGCGTCAAGCTTCTTTTTAAGATTTTTAACCTGTTCTCATTCTCACAATTCTCTTCATCACCATAAATATAAAATATTATATAATTCTATATTATTATATACTATATAATTATTATATAATTATTATAAATATAAGCTTGAGACACTAGGTGCTAAGCCTTTCAAAGAGAGGAAAACAAGCAACGTAAGGAAGCTAAAATAAAAGCCTACCAGAGTTTGCCCAGGTTTTTGTAGTGTCATCTTTCTCACTCCTACACTTCATAAAGATACTTAGCAAACAAGTAAAGCGTGGAAAATGCATCTCTAAAGCATCTATAGAAGTCAGTAAAAGAATGCATGTGATAAGGTTACACCACTTTTCTGTTCTCCTTGCTTGCTGCTCTTTATTTCCACATCATGTGTGGATCAGTCCTATCACTTTAGACAGCAAGGTCTTTGAAAGAAACACGCACTACATTTTATCATTGCTATGACAAGTCCCTGTACTTCCCCCTTGTACTTCCACTTGTTAATAAACTAGAATACCCCTCCAAAATAACAGAATGATTATTTTCGATTAAACAAACAAACACAAAAAGTAAGAATGAGTCATACTAAATGCTTTCAGAAAAAAAAAAAGGGAGGCATGTGGATTTGCTTTTTGCTTTGTAACTTCTTTCTTCCTCCTTTAGCCACAGTAGGTTTTAAGTTTGCAGGATCCCAGAGGGTTGCTTTAATACACCAAAAATAGAAAAAGCAAAGCAACTGTGGTACAGCGTAAAAGCAGATGGGAGTCAATCACACTCCTCTATGCTGCATCTCCATGTCATCCAGAGTTTCTGTAGACATTTTTCTTCGCACTGCTTTGCAAAATACTTAGTGGTTTAGGTAACATATATATATCTATACAGGATATCTCAGATATAGATATATGATACAGATATATAATATATATATATCTAAACAGGATGAGATCAATATATATCCATAGCTAACTGGTCAACTGAATAGGTCAATCCACAGAAAACTAGTTTTTAAGGTCAGCCATTCTTTTTTTTTTTTTAATATAATAAGGGAAAAGAACCACAAAAGTACTTGTATGTTTTCTGCTGCAAACACTTTTCCTGTTCCCCCTCTATTACCCTTTCCAAGAAGGATTTTTGCTTTGAACAACTGCCCACTCTCAACCTTCATCAGTGACAAGACAGGAATGACTGCTGGGAATGAGTCAGTAGGACATAGTTCAGGGCTCTGGTGTTGCCTCTTGCCTGATCTGAGAAGTTACCACAACATTTTCCTTTTAGAGATTTCTAACACTTGGAAAATATATCATCTTATCTTACCGTTTTGGTGAGACATTTGTCTGTGTCTGCCTTCCAGCTCTTGTCATAGTGCCTTTCCCCTCCTCTTTTTCTATCTGCAGTCCCTCTGCTTTAGTGCAAAAGCCCTAATCTGGTGACATTGGTAATCAGTGATTTCTACGGAATCCAGTACCCCAATTCAAATTTCTTCCTCCTCCCGCATTCCTTGACTTCCCAAGAATTATTTATTGATTTTACACATTATCTAGTGAACCTCTACACTCTGAAAGCGCACTCTGCACACTAGTTTTGTGAAACTAGTTTTGGTTTTTTTTAATATTCTATGCACTACAAAACCTTGAAAAGATATATTCTGATAGATTATGTTTTGCTTAACAAAAAATAGATTCTTTACAGTTATAAAACGTTTTGCAGGACATGGCAAGCCGGAGG
>VZRZ01000572.1:468083-489501 GCA_013398175.1 Climacteris rufus
GGAGAGGAGAGGAGAGGAGAGGAGAGGAGAGGAGAGGCTAAAACTCAGGGGCCTCTCCGATTAATCAGTTTCACCAACAAGGAGAGAGTTTTGCTCACCAATGTGATAACGCGTCCCTTGCTTTTATCATTATAGTCTTTGTATCTAATTAACCAGTCATCTCAAAAAACAGAATTTAATAAAAACAAATGTAAGTTACCTAGTAGAAAGTTTATTAAACAAAAAATATCTTATTAAATCCAGAAAAAAAGCTTAAGTCTTTGAAAAGCCCCATCAAACACAGTTACACCATTTGATTTATATAAAGCAGTCTTTGACAGACATCTCATAATCGCACATTTCTCCCTTCCCCTCATGCACAAATATCACTTTTTTTTTAATGAGACATTCTCTGTTCTAAAACTAAAATTTAACTGCATATAACTTCTTGTTGTACTTTAAAATAACATGAAAAAGTTTATAAAGAAAGAGGGAGAAATCTAGACAACTAAAAGATGCAACTTCCCTACTTCTGGTATGTGCATGCCAGTTTTCAAAGCCGAATGATGCAGACAGAGGGAATAAGGACCAAATCACCAGACCCATAGTCTATACGAACCCTAAAATGAGAAACCAGCTGGCAATAGTGCCAGGAAAAAGGTGCTGATAAGAACCAGTCAGAAAGACCAAGATGTTTCATGCTGACTAAAGATTGCTGCAGGTGCAATTTGCAGCCTCCAGAGGCATGCTTTCTTTAATTAAAGATATGAGAGATGCAAAAACAAAAATAAAAATCAGTAATAAAACAATTTAGCCATGAAGTGGTTAACTAGCTGGCTTCCCAAATTTACAATATGCAAAGGAAAGACCACACAATGAAATCTGTTGTTTACTGGCAGCAAGATGCAAGGGTGAAAAAGCCAAAGCCCTGAGCAGAAGCAAGGGTGCAGTATGGTAAGCAGTTCTTTCGGTGATGGTGCCCTGACTGTGAGGGAGCTTGCTCTCATTCCCACGGAACCCCTTCCAGCAACACATTCTGTGGGGTACTTTGCATTGAATCAGATAGGAAAAGGTTGGTCATTTTTCAATACAGCTCAGATCACTACACTAATTTGCTTGATGTAGACATTTACAGAATGATAATTAAATGCCTAATCTTGCATCTGTTAAAATAATTGTAACTTCTCTTATCAGGTCTGGTGCAGTCCTGCAAGGACAACACTGCCAAGTTTACCTGTCAGAACGTGCCCCTATCCATGATCATCTGTAGGCTTAGTTTCAAAGCTAATTTTGAACAAATTTGGGGAGAACAGGGGAGGTTGGTGGCACTGGGATGTGCTATTACCAGGCTGGAAGTAGTAGTCTGGAAACAGGTGAAATCAAGTACCAGTCAATGGAGAGCAAACTCTCAGAGCAGATGCAAAACTAGAGGCAAACACAGAAACGAGGGGGCACTTATTACCCTGAGGGGGTCCAGTGCACAACAGCACAATTTACCTTTGGCTGAAATTACATGTGTTACACCACCAGCACAGACAGATATTTACTTCCCTTACTGCTTCAGATCTTGTCTATTATTTACAAACCATTAAAATATGGTCTTCCAGCTAACACAAGAGCAAAAGGTCAAGAACCAATAAGCCTATACTAGAAAATATGTTCATTCAACTACTAAGTGCCCTCCATTTACAATTATATTTTCAGATGTATGAATAGACCATTTCTAACCCCCTTAACATTTATAATATTAGTTTGGCAGTATATTTCTTCAACCAGCATGACTAATTAACCAATAAAAACAAGTCAAACACTCTTGTCCAAGCAGCATAACTATAATCACCAAAATTATCAGCCACATCTGTAGTCTCTGGCAAGCTATTGCAAATTATTTTGATGTGATCTAATTTCCAATCAAGGAAGATAAAAGTGACACATACATTATCTACTACTGGATTTTTGTCAGAACTTCTTTGCCTAACAGGACAAATTCAGGTCATCCTGTTGTTATCCTGTTTTCTCCTTATAAAACACTGGCGTTTTTTTTCAGTTACATGTAGCCCTTGCCATGTCAGGCTTACTGAAAAACACGTCAAGAGTCTCTTCCATAACCTTTTCAAAGGCCAAATTGTGAAATCAGCATCAACATACAGTTTCCTTCACAGATCTCCCATAGCTCAAATGAACAAAGAAACGGTTTTGTTTTGCTTTTAAACCTCTTGGGGTCAGGTGAAAGCACAGCCTATATTATAAACAACATAACCAGGTGGAGGACATCACACAAGCAAGATATTAAGGAAGAAAGAATAAGCAAATGTTGTTATTTATACACCTGGCAAAGGACACAGGACTTCAAAGAGCAGTTTGCTGACACAGGCTCTGAATAGGAGACAGAAAATAACTGTGAGTGGGCTTCAAAAATTAATCAACTGAATGACAGAATTTCAGCATAACAAAGTGGTCATGTTTGCATTTTAACAGACTAAAAAAAATTCAGAAGGAAAATTGTGATAGTCTCAACATGTGACAGATTCTGTGGTTATTGTATCAGCAAAGCTTTCACCTTTCATCTATATAGCTTTACAGCTCAGCTGCGCCTGTATATTTTCACGAGAGGAAGGGAGATGGGAAAAATTCGGTAAAGATTAAATTAGAGCGTCATTAATACCACAAAGCTGCTCAAAACTGACTGACTGCTAAAAAGAAGAAAGCACGCTGCCAAGTATTGCCTTTGCAATAACACACATTTAAAGCCAAAGCAACGCCCACATTAAGCACACAGCACTTCAAGAAACAACACCAGGTGGTCAGGAGACCATTATTACGAAGGACAAATCCATTGCTGCAACAAGTCATTCCAATACCGATAAACCAAAGAGAAGCACAAGCCCGGCGAGATGCAACGGCTTGGCTTTGAGCCTGGAGCAGAGGGCCACGCATCGAGAGACATCCTCCCTCCTCCCACGGCTCTGCTGTTCTGGAGACAGCGGAGGCTGTGCCAAGGCCACGCCGGATATACTGTGGATTCCTGGGGACAAGCGCCAGCCTGATAACTGTGGTGGGGACAGCCAAGTCCCTGACTGCATCCCACTCCACACACAGCAGCCCCCCACTGGAAACAACCAACATCTGGAACAGCCTCCCCTGAACAGAAGCTCCTCCACGTGCAGGGATTGTGTGGGCATGCTGTGCACAATGCCACGTGGATGAGAAGAGCTCCACACTGCCATGCTCCCAGAATACAGCTGGGAGCTGTGAATGAAGCTGCAGAGAAGGAAGCTGCTCTTCACTTCACCCTTCTGAAAGTGACCAAACAGCTTCAATATAATTTATCTAAAATTTTTTGTCTGGATACAGCTCTCAGTATTTCCAGGAGCTCAGTCTCTACCATGGCTGTGATTTGTGCGCATACCAAGCACATGCTCTTGATTGGCTAAGCCAATGTGTGTTCAACTAAAGATTCAGCAATACCTTCCTCAGAGAAAAACACAAAATTCATTTTTATTTTCAAATAAATGTAAGTTGCACGTCTCCAGAAGGGACAAACATTATTTATTTCTAAGAAAGCAAAATAACTTTAATTTTATAAGTGGTTCTTAGCAGTGGACTGTAATTGTGCCATTGAACATTTTGTACAGTTGGCAGATCTGCTCAGCCTAATTAAATGTGCTTCAGACAGTAGTAATTGGAACTATTTTCCAATCCATCCTAACCTTAGGAAAAAAGTGTACAAAAAGCTAATGTCATCTTGGTATTGTGCTTGCAGAAAACCAGAGGAGCATGGATATTACCACCTCTGACACAGGTTAGTAAAAATATTACAATGGCATAATACACAAAACCTTTTAAAAATCAAGTTCTTGCAGCCCTTCAATGCAGAACATTATTCTCACACCCTCACTTACATGTGTTACAATGCTTCCGCGTATTGGCTTTTATGATTAGAATATGCAAATAGTACAAAAAGAAAAGTTCAACGGCCAATATTAGAGAACATAAATATGTTCCTGAATAATTTAATGGTTATTTCCCAGTTTCATTCAAAGCCCTCAAGCCACTCAGTGGATGTAATCTGTCCTAGACTCAACTGTGGCTGTATACTTTGGCAATGAGTCAAAACAGAGAGGTTATTGTTTGATTTATATGCCAAGACCCTCTTAGATAAAGGGCTAATGGCAGGCTGATAGCTTCAGCCTTTGCATATGGTGTTTATACAGACGCTGCTTTCCTCTGCCTCCTTTCTGTGTATATTCCAGGAAGGCTGTGTCACATCAAGACCAAGTTAATTAATTAACTCATACTAGCATAATTTGATTGATAAAACAATTGATTCACTCAAGGTCACACAGAGTGCTATTAAAACACCAACTCTTCTGCCTCAACAACACAAAGTTTTGAGATTTGCACTTTTCCACACTGCAAATGGGAATTTTAAAGAAATAATCTCACTAGAAAAAAAGATGAAAGAAGCTATGAGAAATTAATCTGTCAATTAAAGTGCATTGCAAAGTTCAGAACATAATCATTGCTTCATGGGACATTTAAGCAAAAAATAAATAAAGTCCTACAACAGGAACGGTCACATAAATCAATTTGCTATATTTTTAGTTCTGCAAACTATTGAGCTTCTCCCAAAAGAAAACTAGAGGCCTTGCCTATGTGATATACTTTGCTATTTACTATATCCAAAATAGGAGTATTTCCTAGTATATGCTTCTGTACTGTTAAAATACTTTGGAACATGGTCCTGTATGATCAAAGTATTATTTATTAGATGTTAGGAAACTTCATTATCAAATTACACAGATTACTTTTCTGCAAGACAAGCACTATACATTTTTAAATAAAAAAATATAATCTCATTCTAAAGATACAGAAAAAATCATTAAAATAAGACTAAATTCTTAAGTGCCTTTTGTCACCAATTTATTTTAAAACACTTATTTTAAACAACAGACATACAAAACAGAAGCTGCCAGGCATTTTAGAAGCAGTTCTGAAATAATACTTAAAGTGTTACAAATCAGCTTGCAGCCGGCAAGGCTGAAGTGCTTTGTGCAAAACTGGGAGCTGCTTATCAGCCACCAGTTTTACAATGGATTCTTCACTGCACTACCTGAAATATCTGTGGTAATAATGAAGGGGAGAAGCAATACATTTTGTTGAGAAGGTGATATCTGTGGTAATAGTAAAGCTGCAAAGCAACTGGAGTTTGTCAGTTCACTGTATGTTGTTCAATATCCAGGTATACACAGCAAGGAAATACAGTATTTATTGGACTAATACAGTTGATTAATTTATAAAAAGGCAAGATTTGCCACTAGAAGTCAAAAACGTAATAATATTTTGCCTCCTCCACTCTGTTCTTACTGTGGCATGGATCTCCCTGTGCCAGTAATTCTGACCCAGCATGCAGAACCACTCTGCAAACCAAACCAGGAAGCAGAGAACTTCCTTTGCCTACTCCTTGACAGCTGGGAGGGACTGCCAGGCAGTTCCACAGGATACAGCCCACGTTTTCCTCCATTACTGGTTTTGTCTACAGCTGACTCAACATGGCCATAAAAAACCCCAACAGGCAGAGCACAGGGGTAACTCTTTGGCAGCTTTGGCTCACAAAAGAAGGGTACATTGTGGAGTGCACCACGGGAAGTTGGTTAAAACACACCAATAAGAGAGGGAACAGTTACTAAATACAAGTTACTATATTCAAGCTATGACATTTAGCTTCGTAAAGGCATGTCCTACAGATACTGACACTTCAGGGCAATGCCAGTAAAGATAACTTGAATTTTGCAATCATTTTCAGACGGAGGATGATATAACAGACTGCTGGTTACCATCAAGAGAAGAGAAAATAAGATCGACAAGACACAACCAGTGACCAGTACAGTAATAGGACCAACCAGACCAACAGTAATAGGAGAGTGCTCTTTGAATTTGTTATTGAACATTGTGAGATAGTAAGTTTCAGTTCATCCTACAAAGAAGGATACAAAGTATGGGACAGGATTTTATTAACACAGTATCAAGGTCTAAAATACGTTGAAAACACCCAATTCAAATGTTCATTTCAGACAGATAAAAATTGTGAGAAGAGTGATATCAAACCAGTTTTTAAACAACACCGTAATTTTAAGTTGCAATACTTCTTTTGTACAAACTATAAACTATTATGCTCCAATAAAACCATGACCACTATATTCCAACCCAGGAAGAAATATGCTCCCTGTTATCAGTAGAGCATGGGAGAACTTAAAAACAAACAGTTCAGGAGGTACTTATAAACACAATGAACACAGCAACCCCAAACTGTCACACAACTTCTCTGTTTACCTATAGCTCTTTGTTTTGGGATGAATTCCTTTTCCTTCCTTTACAGATAGTGGACAGTAAATCAGACTCTTAACATCTGACATATTGTTGGTCCCACAGGTGAACTGAACTACAATAAAATTTAATAATTAATTATTAAAAGATTGGCAAGGATTCAGTTCACATCAGGAATTGATTAAAAAAAGGGAAAAAATCCTCCCAACAAAAGTAAATTACAACATAGCATTCTACTTTTTGCCCTTTTTTTCCAAAGTAAAAAGATAAAACTTAACTCTTTTTGGCTCATTCATATATCTACTTTACAGATGGCCATACTTAAAAATTAGAATATGTACACAAGTCTGATGAGTGTGGTCAACCCCATCTGAAGCACGTTTGTCTCCTGCCAAACCCACCATCTTCAGTTTTATCAAACATTTCCTCTATCCAAGCATCATGTAAACTTGTAAGGACAAGCATTTTAATCACAGTCTTGTTTCATGTTGATCTAAATATAGACACATTCGTATATATACATACGTTGTGATTCACATACAAGAAGTTTTTTTGGCTTCAGAAAGCCCAAAAGTTTAACATATACACTTTAGCATCTATGACACAAAACAATGTTACTTGCTAATAACCACATACATGAGACAAGGCAGCTGTGCACGAATGATGTTATTAAAAAGCAATGCAACTCCACTCATTGCTGCTTTCAATATCAAAGAATAATAGTGTAAACAAATGACACCAGTGTGTATTAAAACAAAATAGAAAAACAATTCAAGACAGCAGAAAAATAATCCCTGGACTGTATTTTACCATCATACAAGTCAGCACAAATGCACCCATGCACATGTACACACAGAGTACCTGAAAATTGATTTAGAATTCCTTTTATTCTATTCCATTTATATAGACTATTAATACAGAATTTCTGTTTCTCCAGAGTTTTTTTTTAATGTAGAATTTTATATGTATATATATTTTTCAACTGATATGGCCACATTTAATAACCCTCTAGACCCTCTAGCCTTTCTACAATGTTTCAGCTGATTATAGATGGCAAATACAGCGCTTTCCTGTGTTAAAAAACAAACAGCTTGCTGAGCTATGGGTTCTCAGCACTTTTGAGTTCTGTTTACTCTAGCTATTCCCAAGATCATTAATATCCACCTGAACCTGTAAACTTGAAGGTCAACAAAAGGTGAAACATAAGGAAGCAATATAATATGGAATATTCAACTGGGCTATATACTGTGAAACATTAGGCAGTTTCCTTAAGCTACACTTTAAAAAAATTTTATCCTTAGTAGCAGAAAAGATAAGAAGATAAACTCCGTATTGAGCCAGAGTTTAATTTGGATTTACAGAACAACCAGCAATTCCTTTTAGTCAGCAATTTTAAAATTTACTAACTGTGCCTTTCTAGAAAATGCTATTCAATCAGAACAAAATGAGTAGAAAAATATTTATCAAGCAGTCCAGGAATGGAATCAAAATACATGCCCAAATATTGTATAACTATCTTAGCACTGTCACAAGCAACATAAGCCCTCTAACCTAACTCTACATTGACTGTTGTTCTTAAGCTACAGCAGTGACCTGTTACGTTACACGTATAAGTTTGTAACCAGCAGCACTGAGAACACACAAAAGCCTTACAAATACAACATGTCTCAAGATCAAGAGGGATCTGCTTGTGGACCAAACATTAAGCAAAATCTCTGCAGATCCTGGACTACCTTACTTCTCATAGTTACCCTTCTGCAAATGACCCATGCCAACTCTAACAAAGCTGTATGTGCAAATAAACCAGATCATGTCTATTTGTGACATCAGAAGAAAATACATATGTAAATCGTTGTGCCCTACATGTGCTGTGGCATCCAAATGCAGTATATCAAATCTGTAAAATAAACCGACTAAACAGAAGCGGCTGATCTTGCAGGGAGCAACCGCTTGGATCAAGACTCTTCATCTTCCCCAAAGTACCCTGTGAGAAGGAGTACTGCTTAATTCCATAAAGCCTTGTTGCCTGCAAATTACAACATTACTGGATTAGGTTACTGACCGGTATGCCAAAGCTCACTTTGGCAAATTCTGATTTAAATATAACACTGTAACACACACATACTGGAAGTCATGTAAACAAGCTGACTTAGTTTTCCAATCTGATATAGCAGCTAATACTGCTACAAGATATTCTGCATCATCTATCAACTGTTTCAGTAGAAAGAAAATTCCTCTAAACAGGTAAGGCCGCTCTGGCGAACTACTGGAAGAAGAAAGAACACAAGCAGGAAAAACTGCTGGCAAAGGACCAGGCTCTCCCTGAATAAATTTTTGAAGCCAGCTCTACTCACATTCTACAAAACAACTGCCAGTGATGTTTCACACCATTACATGACTACTGTGCAAACTGCAATATGTTTTTTGTTGTCATGCTAATTCTGAAAGACGTTATCCTGAAGCAAATCTTGAGGAAACAAAGGCACGTTTGGGAAGGTAAGGAGTGTAAGAAAAGGAACCCATGCAGAGCTGTTGCTGCTCACCAGGCTGAAGCATGAGTGGAAGGGAAGCATTAGTCACACGAACAGCCTGAAACAGAAGCCATGCCTGGCAATTGTACCAACAAGAAACAGATCATCATCCTCTCCTGAAGTCCTTTTATGACAGTTACTTATCGACTTCAAGAACTTCTGAAGTTTATAATCTTGTGTGATTATTACCCTGCAACCAAATGCCTCTGACTGTCTTACAATACATGAACTTCAGTGTGTCTCTTTCAAAAGTTGGATTATCTCAAAAACTTTACTAAAGTGTATCAAGAAAAGAGCAATTTTATTAATCTTTTTTAAGCCTTATTCTTTTTGATCTACAGCAAGCGTACTTAACAAACACAAGGTTGGATCATTTTAATGCTTTCTGCTGACAGCCTAAGCAGAGGGAGCTTGCAGATTACTTAGAGAGCAACGGAGAACAAACAAGATGCATCTCTGGAAAGATAAGGCTGGTTTTGACAGAAGCCGACTGATGTTTAGGTCTTACTAATCCTCGAAGAATTAAATCCCATGGAGCTCAATCTTGTATATAGACACGATTTTGAACATGTTCTGTGCAAAGAGAAAAGCAGACTAGCTATCCACTGGGCAAAGTGTCCCAGCTCTAAGATGTGGTCAGGACACCTTAAAATATTTTAACTCTATCCTTCCTCTAACCCCTAGCTATTCCTTTTTAAAATTATGTTATTTAAAAACACATAATACGTACTGTTAGAATTTTCATCTACTAACCACCTGGTAAGGTTCCCTCCCTTCTGCAATAGCTTCACAGCACTCACCTCTGCAGAAGAGTCTTTATTACAGGCCACACAACATTCAGTTACCCTAAAACTTTTCCATTATTCAAACTGTAGTACTAAAGGGACTCTTAAACAATTGTGGTGATACTGAGGCACTCTGTGGATAAATATGCATCATACTTGGACTTGGAAAAACAAGTTTCAGTTCTAACCAGACACATGGTAGTGTTGTCACTACCTGACAGGTATTCGAAACTAAGCTTCTCTGTATTGACTCAGCATGGGACCCAGTCTAGGAGTGCTCCTTCTCTTGTACTCCCACCCCTAAACCATAATACATTCTTGGGAAGTCTTCAAAAATTTCTCAAAAGGGTCTCTTGTAGAAAGGATAGACAGGTAAGGTGCGTAGCCTTGAATAGCATACGGATTCATTGCCAAGTAGAGTTAAAAAAAAACCAAAACAACAAAAAAAAAACCAAACCAAAACACCACCAAAAGAACAAAACTAAAAAGGTTATTCCAGCTGCTCCTCACTGTTCAGAAGCAGAAGCAGCACCTGACCTTTAGACTCCAGAGCAACAACTAAATGCAGGCTGGTCCAAATAAACAACCAAGCACACCACAGCAATTGGAGGACTGCCAGAAACAAAACAACTGAGCATCCAGATGAACACTGAAACCAGTTTTCTTTCTTCAAGACAAAAAAATGAAAAAATCACTGAAAAGTGAAATTCTTTCTGCCAGAAGTAGAACTGCTTATTGTGACCTGATCCATCCTGTTTTGTAATCAGCAGATCTGGATACACACTACTTCCCAAAGTAAAGGGAAGTTTTGATACTGAAAGGCTTCCCAGATATATCACAGGCTTCTTAGCCCTCTTGGTCACTAAAGAATACTTGGTAATAAAGCAGAGCATCATTACAGCATTACCCCAAATTCACTCTTGCTCCTCTAACAGCGGCCAAAGTCTGCAGGGCTAAAGGAAAAAAGTGCATAAAAATAATTTCTTAAAATTTTCTAATACTCTAGCCATCACTTAACCCTGAGTTTCAAATGGCTGCCTTTTAGTCCAACAAAATGGTTCCGTAAAATGTTTCATTCCTACAAGCTGCAGGACAGCTTATGCAGAATGCCAGACTGAGTTACTGTATGAATCAAGTTAATTGAAAGCTTCTGAGTAGGATTTTGTGCACTACAAGGTACAGCAAAATTCTTGGCAAACAGTTCTTTAAAATATGTATATTAAAGAGTTACTTGTCAGGGATTTTAATTTTGGTTTTGGATAAAGCAATGAATTATACTAAATGTAAAGTCTGATCCTTACAAGCAGCGTATTGCTTGAGAATATTACATGTAACACAACAGGTTACTTTAGAGCATTTGCTCTGTGTTTTAAAGCTATTGCATAAGGTTATTTTAATAAAAATGATTCCAGGGAAAGAGCAGTTAGTAATGAGGTGCTGACAATTGAATCTACGTTCAGGGATTGCATTGGAGTGCCAAGTCCACTTTTACAGATGCGCTGCTTAGCTATCCAGTAGATGTCCTCGAGGCACGTAAGACCAATGTATTTTGGGTCATGTTTGGCAGCAGAGATAGATGAGACAAGTGAAAACTTTTACCAAGAACACATCTGAAGTGTGTTTTTCTTATTACAGAATGTAAGAAAATAAACCCAGATACCATGGAATGCCAGGAATTCCTTCTCCTCAATGTTTTTGATTTACAAGGCCACTTTTTGGTAGTCTCCTTTGACCCCTCTCCCACATTTACTTGCCTAAAGCCTGGAGTCATCAATGCAACCTCTTGACTACACCATTTTGAGGGCTTAATGTACAAAAATACATCTTCATCACAGATGGAAAGACAACCCTTTCCATAAATGGCTCAGTTACCACCAAAAATCATTGCTTATTAAGTTTTATGGTATAACTGGTTAAAACAGTCAAAGATACTCTTTTTATGAGTTGAGAACAAGTATTCAAGTAAATACTTGGAGATCCAGAATAAATAGTAAAAAATAATCTGAAGCAGTCTTTACATCTTAAAGATGAGAAGTTTGAACATACAGGGTTACATTCTTTTCTAGCATGTTGGTGAAACTTAGATCAACTTGAGAGCTGGGTCTTGCATATCTTCATTATTCCTCTCTCTTACTTCAAAGTAGCATATTTGTCATAGTTTCAATGCAAACCTAGAGCCCTAGCTTCCTCAGATCTCATGCAAACCTAATATGGACAATTCTAGCCTTCAAAACCAAACTGACAGCTATTCAGAAAGAATAAAGCTCCAGCCTCAGGCTTTCATTTTTATAACCATTTCCATACTCTGGTTGATCTGTCACAGAGAACCAGATAAAGACTTCTGTCTACATTGCATATATTTACTCTGTGTTCTGGGTATCTTCTCACAACCCCTTCCTGATACACTTCTGCCTGCCACAGAATGAGTAATGAGAGCAGAATTTTGTCCTAATCTAACATCTCTGGATTTTTGGTTGCTTTTTGTAGTGCATCCTCCTCCTAAAAAGGGCTTCTATAAGCAGTATGTTTGGTGCTGTCTAATTCCCCTCCTCCTCCTTACCACCAAATCAAGGTACCATTGATGGCATTTTCTGTCAAAGGTCTGAAGCCACGACACACTCCCATCATTAATAAGAACTGCAGATTTTGCTGTCGAGGTTAATTTCCCTTTTTTAAGGGGTAACTGGAGCTTGAGCACCCTCATGCAGCGTACACATTCAGTGTGTGTTCTGTGGCTGTTTCCAGTAATTGAAAATGACCTCACATGGATTTCTTCTGGTTACTTATTTAAATAAGTAGTACAGTTGCGGAGAGAATTAGGTAGCATCGTACTTTTTTTTTCCTCTCACAGAGGATGGGAATCTTTACCACTTAAAGATCATTTTAAAAAATATATTCACAGGCTGTGGAAACTAAGTGGTACCTGGAGCACAGTCATACAGAACCCGCAGAAGGACTGCTTGGGGGCCGCAGCTCATCAGGGCATAAAAATTGGTTTGGTTCGCCAATTTTCACAACCTCTTGTGGAACTGTGCACAGTTATAAAGTAGCAATATCCATTTCAGCATCCTTTAACTACACTGCAGGAAAACAACACGCACACAGAGAGGTGAGCACTAGACCTAAGCATCAAGAATTAGGTTCCAAAGATCTGCCACCTAAATAACAGAAGCCATGCTAAATATTATTTAGCCACACTAAGTAGAAGAAAAGGATGCTGGATTTTTGGCTCAATTAAATTATAATCAATACTTGTGTATGTATTTACCTGTATAAAAGCAGTATTTCTCTATGCAAGATTCTGTCTACTTTCCAAAGTAAAAGCATCTTCAAGCTCTGACAGGTAAATAGCTCACTTCACATAAATTTTAGCCTGTGTAAGCTTTGATTCCTGTTTCATATTAAGTCTGGAATCATGAAATAACCCCAATCATACAGTCAAAAGTTGCAATCAAACCTGTTGCCAACAGATAATACTGTTTCCTTCCCAAATGTTACTTTGTAATCCAAATGAGCAGCTGTCATTTGTTCTTCTCATCTGTCTATTACAGCACATATTTCTCTGTTGTAAGATACAGCAGGCTTACTTTATAGCATAAGAATGATAAACTAAAACACCCCTCCAGGTCACTCAGTCACTCTCTGTTCTGGCACTAGGGCTGAACAGCAAATGAGTAATTCTGCAGTATGTAATAAGGCTGATCCATATCACTGCATTTTAAAACCTCACTGCTGAGGTCATTCAGGAGGCAAACTTGAAGGCAGTTGGCCAAGCAGAGTAAGAGCTAGTCTTAGAAAAATCTCACAACATCAGCTCAGCCAAAGCAATAGTCTCTGGGAGATCGTACTATAACACAAGAAAGATCAGAGCTCACTTTAGAGAACCATAAAGTCTACTTAAACAGACACAGTCTTTATGCTACTATTAAACATCTGCAGGAAAATGCACTGTGGCCACACCAAGACAAAAGTAGTTTGCAAACTTACACAGGGGAAAAAGAAACTCACAAAATTCACAAACAAAAGTACTAAGGGAACAAAAAAGTTATGCCAGTTTTAAAAGAAATGCTACAGACAGCAAAAAAAACATCCCCCATAGGCAAAATAAAGACCTTCCCTTTCTGTCCTGTCTGCAAACATCTGTATTTACTCTTTCTGATAGGTCATCAGAAAGAGATTTGTCCTTCTTTACATATTGCAAGGAATGAACCTGCAGAACAGAGCACAATGGTAACAAGGGAACAGCTGGAAGATAAACTAGCTGAGGGGTTGTACTCACTGAATTTCCTTATAGGTATTAATTACCCTGTTCTGATAACCAGCTGAAGATACAAGGACTCAGAGATGTGTTGATGGCTGGACAACTTCAGCATAACATTCAAATTTGTGTCTTTCCATGGCCAAAGGAAAGTCAAAAACTTGGGACTTAATGACAGAATTCAAACAGAGATTATACTGAGGATAATATAAATACAGGAAAGTCCTTCTTCTTCAGAACTAAAAATATGTTTTCAAAAAATGAAGCATGAAGGGCTCTGATTTTGCCATTTTCACCTCATTCTACAGGCAACAGCATCTTGAACCTCTTGAACCTCATACTCTGAGGATTGCTACGACAGTGTCAGAGGGCCCAGAAAAAACAATCTGAATTCTGTCTGAACACTTTCATTACTGAGCCTGGGTAGCCCAGACAAAGAGGGAAGTTAGAGGATCTCAAACCACAAGAACGATGTCTTGAGAAGTCCAGCTTCCCACAACCCCCAGAAGTCCTTTTTGTGAGCTGAGAGGCATAGATAAAGAAGAACCATCCAGCTGATGCCAAGAGCTTGTCAGCCCAATCCATTCTTTATCTCAAGGAAAATAAGCTTCAAACTTCCTCTATCTAGAAGACAACTTCTAAGACTTCTGAACCCTGTCATAGCAGGCAATTGACAAAGATGTGGCACCCATTAGGCAGGAGAATGGTCAGACAAAGAGCCCGCATGAGATTCCTCTGCTGGTTACTTGAACAAACTCACAACTGCAACAAACTGGGGTTTTGCAGAGTGGCAGCAAGGTCTTGTAGCAATGCTACAAGCACATTATACAGCACAGGCAAGCTGGAGGTCTTGACCTCTTTCCAAAATTTTCCACTCTCAGCACAGCCCTCTCACCCCTTCATTTTTTCCATTTCAAGGAGGTCCCACGTTGAAAAGATCTGGGGAAACATACACATTTATTGTAAGACATAATAAATCTTATCAGCTTGTTCATCTCATCCTGTGGCAACAGTCAATTCTGTTCATTTGATTCAGGCTGGTTTGAAACTGAGCAGAAAGCATCTCCTGGAAAGCTTGTCTTGACTGACAAATCCCAGAAGCTGATGCAGCCAGGGCTGTTACTTCCCACAAGAAGATGCCTTGAGAAATTTCAAACAAGGACTAAACTCTGAATAGGCCTTGATTCAGGACTGTGCTCTAAGCTCATATTACTGAAATAAAAGTGGGGATCAGGAAGGCTGCCAGTCCAGGAGCATGGCAGGGGAGAGGGGCTGCTGTGTTTGGGGCATTCCTAGTGCCCAATCCACCACTCAGTGCAGCATCTCTTGGCTGGACTGCTGAAAAGGCAAAAGGTGCCAACATAAAAACTCTCCAAAGCACAATTCATCTCCCTGAAAATGGACCTTAGTGGCGCAACAGGATTCCTAAAAGCATGGAGCTGGGCTGTAATTTCACTTGTCATTGGTGAAAAAAAGTTTCAGAGTTTTATTTAATGCAATTTAATGCCTACTTCTTATAAATTCTGCAGTTAAAATCTCCTTCTCTCCCCCAAAAGTTCTGCTCGCCTTGTTCAGAAAGGCAGATAGGAAACAGCTGTACCATGGGTGGTGACTTTTTTTGGGTTAGTTAGGTTTTTTTTTGTCTTGGGGGCATTGAGTTTAGGTTTAAAGCAATCTTTAGGAGCAGAGTTGCAGCAGAGGCGGGAGGCCGGGTCCCGGGAGAGCAGGAGCACGCAGCTCCCAGCAGGGGGAAGTGTCCAGCAGCGGAAAAGCTGGAACACCGCGGTAGCAGGGACAGGCAGGGAGCACCCTGCTGCTCCTGAACCACCACCAACATACCGGGGCAGATCCAAAAGCAGTTTTCAGCACGCAGCTGTCTCTCTCCCTGTCTGAAAGAGCCTTGCCATCCATTGTTTTGGGTCACCCTTCCTCCTCTGCAAGACTTGCAGTGCATATGAAACAATACAGTCGTGACATCTGGATTTTCTTATTGCAATAGTAATGTTTCCTCTTTAATATTAACATTCCAGAAAGGAAAATTACTCTAACTTATGCCTTAAATTTCCAGTTCATTCAAGAATAACACTGTCCCAAATCACCTTCTTATTATAAGCTTCTATAAACCTATGCATGCAGAAAAAGCTTTGTGGGTTTTATTCTAATTAATATCTACAGCCGACGTAAAAGAAATGTTTTTTAAAAAACTGAAGATGCCAGCAAGATGCAAGAACCATACTGTTTAAAAAAGAAACACACCGATACCCTTCAGATGCTTGTTCCCTGGTGGAAAAAACAATCAAACAAAAAAACTTCAAGAGAATAGAAGCAACCATTCAAAAAAGATCTAACTTCTAGATTAAAGGGAGATTTTAATCTCCTCTTCAGTTTTAATTCTTGCTGCCCTTTTCTTTGCCATACAGGCACAAAAAATCTTTCATTTGAAATTCACATCATATATGTGATTGTTCAAAGAATACTGCAGTGTGTGCCATACAGAGATCACTGGAACTGCTGTTTCATCAGTTCCCAGGAAAGGGGGCCAGGCAAATACAACTCAAAACTGTCTCCCCTCCCTAATGAAACAAAGCATCGCAAGTAAGAGTGGGATGGACACAGTACCAAAGGAAGGACAAATGGAGATTCTGCATTCCATAGTCCTGACACCTTAACTCCCCTTGTATTCATTTGCAATGTTACTTGCACATCCCAAAGATCAGATCCTCTAGGATTATTCTGCCTTCAGCTTGCAAACTTGTATCCTCAGAAACTCCCTGTTTTACCGGTTTAAACAAACAAGTTCCTTGCACAAGGACTACAAGAGGAATCACAGGCAGAAACAAATTAAGTGACCTGTCTGAGGTCATGTTGCAAGCTGACAGCAAAACCAGGACTGGAATATAATTCTCCTCACCTCATGGCCTTCCTTTACATTCAGGGTTGTTCAAGTCTCACCAGTACCAAGGGAGCATTGAATCATCACATCAGTGATGCCCAAATGCAAAGATGCAGCTGGAGCGGGGCTTTCTTCTCCATCCAAATTGTAGCATTTGTAAAAAGTAGTGATCAGTCCAAAACATGAATAACAACCTCAGAACTAAAGAGGATTGGGAGAAGTATGTATTTTCAACTGCCATTAACAAGAGACATTGAAATTTTATCATTCCATCTCCAGAAATGTCCTAATTTTTAACCTACTGCCCCAGCATACCTACATTTGCACTCCTCATACAAAGACCTAAAGAAAGATTTTTGTGGGTGCTGTGACTCTAACATTTGGCCTGCATAACAATGCTTTTTGCATCACACCCATCAATATGATCACTTCATTCTCAACTTGTTTTTTCTCCCCACTATGCAAATACAGATGATTTAGTGGCTCCATCTGCTCTGTCAAAAGTGCCCAGCTCAGCTATATATATATAGCTTATTCAATAAGCTATATAGCTCAGCTATATTGCTTCTTGAATTGCTTTAGGCATAGCAGTCCAAACATGAACCGTGTTACATTAAAGTTTTCCGTCTTTATGGAAAAACACTTGCTGTAAGAATCCAATGCTTCTTTGTACATTGCATTAAATACATATATATTTGAAATGAAAAAACTGGCCTTTTTAAAAGATTTTAACACCATATTGAATTCTAAGCAGCCTGCAAACTTCAAACACTGAAGAAAGGAAGTAAGAGTGGAAAAACAGGCAAGAAATCTCTATTCAGCAAGTTCTTGAAATGCATAAGCAAATTAAATATTCAGTTTATTCAGCAAAATAGGAGAGCACATCAAAAGTGTTCCTGTCTAATAAAAGAGCAGATAGAAAAAAAAGAGCAAACATAGATATTCCTTCAGTTGCCCATAGTGTCACATAACCCTTTACTTCTTGTTCTCAAACACAACAGGCCTGTGACCAGGATTCAGGCATCTGAACCCTTAGGGAACCATGGGGATTTCATGCACCTCAGCTCCTGGCTCCCAACAGGTAGAAAAGATAAACCTCCATCAAGATAAACTAATTACTGACAGCAAGATGCTTCAACATGCTAAAAAAAGATGTTAAAAACACAAGATGGGTGCTCTGAGAAACAAAGTGGCCAAAACGTTATCAAACGTACAGGATGGATTGCTCACAAATACACAGAGCTTGACGTTCATGCAAACAGACAACACCTAGAAACCACTACATGCATGCTTAAAATCAGAAGCTGAAATTTGGAAGAATTCCTCCAGAAATGCTGTATAGGTTATCAAAATACAAAAATCAGCAAGGGAACTGTAATGAATTTTTTTCAAATCACCTCTACCACTAAGCTTTCACTACAATTTCACTTCTATTATAAATCATTTGTTCAAAGGACAAGGTGGCTACTGCTTTTCTAAATCAGAAATGAACAGTTCTGATCAAGAGTGGATGTCTTTACCTTAATATCTGTGAACTGTTTCTCTTCTGTTATGTACATCCATCTGTATATAAAAATGAATTAAATATTTTGATGCAATTCTCAAAGAGCATAACTCTACTATCATTCACATTGGAATATCAACATGTCAGTGACTACAGTAGGGCAAACAATTACTCCATTACATTTTTGAGACTAGTAGGACTAATAAAATCAAGAACTATAGAATAGTTTGGGTTTTTTTTTTAAAGAAATTCCCTTCCTCACAAAGAGAGCACCTTCAAAGTACAGTAACTCAAGCAGCATATGGCATTTACATTTTCATCTAAATCTTTAAAGAAGCCCATTATTTCCTTAGATTTGAGAAAAGAACCCTGCTTTATTTCACCACACCAAACATAAATTATTCATTAATTCTGTTTGCTAACTCTGTAACTGAGCCCAGATGTTTCTGCTGGAGTGGCATTCCATAAGAGAAGTTAAATATAGCAAACTGCATGCAAGGACCAGACTCTTGCTCGCTCTCTCCCCTCAACAGAGCATGCTCAAATATTACTTGAGAGAAAACAATGAAAACATTTTTAAAATATTCTGAATATGTGAGTCTGAAATGCCACAGTCTGATCACAAAATTTCATGTGAAAGAGCCCCCACACATTTCATTTGGGTGTAACTGAAGTCACTGGTCCTGTCCCTGGGGAAAGTGCTGGCACTTTCACTCACCAGAATAAATAGAAAATTTACAAGCAGAGGAACACTCCTTGCCATGCATAATTTACAAACATAAATCAAGACTTCAGTTTTCAATTACAAGAAACACTTCCAAGCCAACTACCAAGGGCAATAACCAAGTCAATGAGGAACTGAGAGCATCCTAAGGAATTTCTTACAGAATTGACACAGAAACTTACTGGTGGGAATCTTTAACCCATTTCAGTGCTTCAAAAGAACTACAGTTTTACACTAGCAAAGATGATTAATGTTGGCATTTATAACCCAACACTGAGAACAGTCCTGTTGAACAGATGGAAACTACCACCTTCAGCCACACGTTCAGAGGCTGTTACAGTTTCAAGCGCTCTTCATCAACTGCCTTAAGCTAGTTCGGAAATGCCTACTTTAAACTAGAAACTCTTCCTGATCATTAAATAGTTGGAAGTGAAAGACAGGTTGAACATCACAGTGCCACTTTCCTTGAAGTCTGGAGACTCTTCTAAGGCTCACAACATTTCTTCAGTTGTGAACAGTGATCACAGGAGAGATTTTCAGAGGTCATCTAATCCCTTTGCTCTTCTCCAAGGCAAGATTAAGACTGTTTAAAATATTTGTCTAATCTGTTCCTAAAAATTTCCAGATTCTGTAACATCACTTTGCATAGGGAGGGTATTTCGGGGAAGCTGTTATAGACTGGTCTGTTAATGGCACCACTGTTTTGGTACCAGGTATCAGCTGCTGTCATCCAACTTTGCCAAACTTGCACCTTTTAGCCAAATCCTGCTGTCCTTTAACCAGCTGTGTCCATATGAGACTTTGCAAAATATGTTAAGACTAACCACTGTTAACAGAGGGCACCTTCCCATTAGCCAGCAAGTAGATCAACAAACCTTGACGGATATATATACTACAAGCATCTTAGAACATAATAAAACTCTGTCAGCTGTTCCTAAAAACATGAATGCATGACTGAAGTCAGAATTTAACCATGAGAATGCATACCAGCCCTATCTTTAGTCTCCTCAATGTCGATAACATTGTTAGAAACAATGGAGTGGTAGCACAGGTCAACAACCTCAGGGCAATAAATATCTATTTTTTTCCCTAGTCCACACTGCCAGACTTTTCTTTATTTCTGGTGGCTACTCCTAGTTAACACAAACAACTACCACAGAGTTCTACCATGGACAATGACCTCTTCATTTCGCTGTGTAGACAGATCTTAAAGACCTCTCACTCCTACTTCAGGAATCAGCTGGAAAGCAAACAGTGAGAAGAAAACCAGAACAAAACTTTTTTAAGCAAGCCACCCACCCCAGCAGCAAGTTACAACTGAATTCACCTCTTTGAGGAAACATTTCCTCTCCAACTCCTATGAAAGAAGAGAGTTACGCAACGTGAAACCTAGAAACTGGACCCAGTTACAGCATGTGTGGGAGATGGAAGATGACAAAGGATCTGGAGGCTCTCAGAAAATAAAGACCATATGTTTGAATGCTGGAAATCTGTGAAAACTTTGCTGGGGGAAAGGGAAGGAGTACAGTGCAGGTGTGAAATCACAAAAGCAGTCAAAAGAGAAGAAGAGAAACTATATTAGATAGTCCATCTTGAAAAACCATTTTCTAATATACGAGGAGAGCATTATAGTAAAAAATAAAGAACTTTTAACCTCCTTTGTACTGCATTAATTTCTAGAGCAGTGCTGAGAAAAAAAAAAATTGTGGAGTGAAATCAGCCCCTGGTATATTTCCTTGTTTATCCATAGTAACAGAAGCTGTAGAAAAGTTTTGGTTTGGACAATTAAAGTTAGAAAGCAAAACATCAAATCTGATGCACCTTGATTGTAAAGTCTTAGCTACACATTATAGATAGCTAAGTACAATTGTTCAAAGGTACTGCTTTGTGGTTGTTCTTGTTGAAGCAAAAATCAAGCCCTCATGAAGCTGTCTGTACACCTAAATTTGTGCCTTCTCCACGGTTACTGTGTGTGAAAACAGGGATAAAATCTTAAATTAACAGGTACTCTAAAAACATTTCAGCATGCAGCTAACTTTCTAATTATAAAGAGGCTTATGAGGAAAGGAAGTAGCAATTAAGACCCACCTGTTTGCATGACCTGTTACTTAGGCAGAAAAAGAAACACCAAGGAGAATTCTTGGTGTTTAATCTGTACTCATTTCTGCTACAGTAATCTACAGCAATTTAAACAACCCAAATGTAAAAGGTCTTGAGATTCTCCCACTTTTGGAAGTCTTATCTGGCCTGCTCACTTAATGCACACATATAGACTATTACATTCCAGCAGAATTACAACCAGATGGGATTTTGCTGCAAGCTTCACTGTTTTCTTTTGTTTCATTTTTTAAAAGACTTGTTCTCTCTTCATTTTTTCACAGAGAGATACAAACATATTCCACATTAAAAAAAAAAAA
>VZRZ01000572.1:501174-618114 GCA_013398175.1 Climacteris rufus
CCCGTGCCGCCGCCCCCGTGGCTGCGCAGCCCCCTCTCTCCTCCCGGCCAGCTCCCCGGTGGCGGCGGCTGCCGGCCCCTTCCCCTCCCCGGTCTCCGCTGCCGGTGCCGCGGCCCCTCAGCCCGGGCCGCACAGGCCGAGGCGTGCTGGGCCTCGGCGGCGAGAGCCCCGCGTGGTGTCCCTGCCCCACAGGCACCCCTGGACGGTCCGGGCCTCTCCCTTGTGCCCTCCTGACCGGGTTCCCGGCGTTGGAGTACTGAAACAGCCTTAACCTTTCATGCATAAACTTTTTTTTTTATAACTTTAGGAACTTCCTTTACGTTTAGATGGTAATAAAATATGTAAACTAAACCTTGTCCATGTGGTGGACCTGTCAGTGCAGAGCTCTGTGAGAGCTCAGGGGTCTGCTCGACTCAATGGTTTCACAATTGAAATGTTAAGAACATGTCTCAATAGTAATCTGAAGAGTTGCCCAATATTCTACATGCCAAGATATCTGTCACAGTTGATACCCTGGGGATTTTATTCTTAAATAGTGTGTTTCTTTTCTCTTATGGTAGATGAAAATGAAGCAGAGAGACCAGAGGAAGAAAAATCTAGGTGAGTATCCTGATAACTGGAAGTGCTGTAGCGTGGCTGCACAAAAAATTGTATTCAGTACATTCTTATTCCCAGCTGCTTGGAAGCTTGTAGCACCTGAACACGCTCTGATGTCTTTGAAAATATCCTTAAGGTAGTATGTTTGGACTTGGATTTTCTGTGAAATGGCTTTACCTGTGAAATTGGGTCACTTAAGTATGAAAATCAGTTTAACTGTACGGCCAGCAATAAACCCTCACAAAATGCCAACAGATCTTTTATTTCTGTAATCATTGTGCTTTGTGGCCTAATTATGAATCGGGACTTGATTTGTTTGAGATAATTTAGAAACTAAAAATCATCCTGTTTCCCAAAGAGTTTGCAGTGTAGTTACAAAAACAGGAATACAAGGTAGCAGTGGAAGATTATTGGGTAGTTTGACGTACAGATCACATCTGCTTAGGCTTTTGGAGTTGTGTTTTAGGGTTTTTTTTACCAGTAAGACAGTATTTGAAAGAATCTTAAGAAAGCTTTGGAGTCATTTGGGGGGAACCTGCTTGAGTTACAAAGAGCTGTAGGAGAGCACAAAGATGCTCCCATGAAAATCTAGCAAAATTAATGGAGATTAGTGGCAAGGAAAGGGACATGGGAATCAGTCACTTGTGCTGAATAAAGGAAATTTTCATAATTGATAAAATACGGACATTTTTATTGTCCGGATATATTAAACAAATAAAGGGAAAGTCAATACATAAAAACATACATTGTTATTTTCTATAGGTATTTACATTTTTTCAGTGAGAACTCTTGCATTTGGTTGCCCTTGGTGGACTGCTTGTTCATAGGCTTGCTCAGTTGCTTTTTTGAACTCATGTCAACTTTTGACAGGCACAGAATAATAAAGCAGTAATGACCTCCACCACCTGACTACATATGACATCATTGTGAAGCAGCTGCTAGGTGTAATTATTTGATTCCCATTAGTTCTGTAGTGTGAGAAACAGAGTTGTTTTCTGTCACTTGTTCCACATCACTTAAGAGGTTTTTAGAGCTCTATTGCATTCGTCTTTAATCCCATCTCTTCCAGAACAAAGAAGTCTAATTACATCTTTGCCCTTTATTTAGAAGCTATTCCATATCAGTTGATTCCTTATGTTCAGTTATCTTTTCTTGACATGACATCTTTGTCAGTATTACTGTTGTTTAAGAAGATTTCTTGCATAGAAGCCAAAATGATCTTTAGAAACAGTGTACTCCAGTTTCTGGTCAATAGTGTCTGGCTTGGCATTTGGCTGTCTCAATGCATAGTTTTGGACAAAAATGCATAGCAAATATTAGCACATCTTAGGAGGTGTGTTTGGAACTGTGGGGATGGTTTACCTGTTAAAAGTTCTGGTCTCTGGCCTCTCAGTTTTGGCATTGTTTGTATATACAGAACTTGTGAGATTTTATTCTGCGAGGTGTTATTCTGTTATTCAGTAGCTAGTCTGTCATTTTACCAGGTGTTGAAGTGAAATGATAGAGCTTGAATCCTGAGACAATACCTGGGCTGTGTTGGGTGCAACACTTATGAGTGTGTTGCCAACAGAATATGATTCTATTCAATAAAAAATGGCAGTTGCTCACTGTGTTTCAGAAATACCTTTTCAGTGAAAGAATATTGTTTCTAGATGGCTCCCTGCTTACTCTGCTATTTGTGGTGCAGCATCCTAAGAGCTAATGGGACTGTGGAAGTTAAAAATACTGCTGTGTAAGAAACAGCAGTAGGGAGATCCAGTGAGACAGCTCATTTGCATGGATGTCACAGCACTGGTCCTTTTAGATGGAGCACTACTTTTAAAATGTTTACAGTTTTCAGCCTACAGTTAAAACATAATTGAATTAGTCATTGAATTGTAGCTATTCCATATGATGGAAGAAAATTTCACAATGCTGAGGTGGGAATTCTCTTTCAGTGCAACATTACCCATGGGTGTTTAAATATTTTTTTCCATTATGTCTTTGAAAAGTGTCGGTCTGCAGGGAAAAAACCCCAACAACTGTTATTCTCCCTTCATATGCTAAGAAATATTTCAGTTTGATTTCAAAACAAGGTCCATGTGTAATGCCTTATTACTTCCAATTATTCTACAAACATCCAGTTAGAATGATTTATTATAGATAAATATTGATAGTATAAAGTTATATTAATCTAGATTTTTTTAAAATAAGTTGACTTTTTTTTAAATGAATTCACAAGACAAGTGGAGCTTTGGCTTTTCATTTGGAATGATGTAGCAAAGTTTTTTTTCATCATTAGCTGATGCCTGTGAAATAATATGTGCATATATACCTAGTTTCATCTTTTCCTGTCTGTTTTTGTTTAAGTGCTCCACCCCCACCTGGAAGCGAAGAGGAAGCTGCAGAAAATGGCGTTGTGAAAACGGTAGTTTTAAATGTGTTTTTGAAATATTGCTTTAATATGTTCTGATTCTATGACTTATCTGGAATTCAGAATTGGACTAGGATTTATAATTAAATTAATTAATGCCTAAGTGTATGCCTTTGGTTTTTTTTTTTCTAAAATGTGTATGTGATGTACAGAAACTGTAGAAATTACTAAATTAGGAAATTGCAGTCCACTTTTTAAATCTAACTTACAGAAAATAAAGGAATAGTACTTTCAGTTTTATATTTGGAGGGGGTAAAGATGGTGCTTGAAGATAGCTGAAGATGATGCCCTGTTTTTGCTCACTGATAAGGAAATAAAGTCCAGTGATCATTTTTCTTGTTTGAATGCAATAAACAATCAGCATTTTTAGAACTCTGTGAAAGTATGAATCAAGAGATGAATTACACGTGCCTTCCAGAGGCAACATAACACTTTTTTTGTAGTAGTCTTCAATGTTTAGTATGTCTTGTAACTTCAATGCCAGTATGATGAAGGAAAGGACTGGGACGTTAAAGTTACAGTTGCAGTGTTGATAAAAGGACACAGTTTACTGTGAATAGGAACAATTTAAATATGTTCTATGAGAAAGTTTTTTTAGCTTATATCTCGCAAGAAATATCTTTGAGTGATGCAGAAAGCATTATTGAGATATTTGTGCAAGTTTCAAGGACTGGCCTCTTAGTGAAGTACTTTCAGTAACTCTAATGCTTTATTTATGAAAGACATTGCAACTTATTTGAAGTTGGGGAAAAAGTTGTTGAAACTTCAAAACTTATTTCAGTTGTTTAAACTGAAAAGCTACTTATTTAAAGTGCATCAAAGGTGTTTGGTGTGATGCTAATGTTGTAAGTGGGTGGTAAATTTGTTAGGTACAAGGCAACAAAAATATGTTTTTGGACTTGCGGACTTTAAAGTATTTCTGGAAATCCTTACAGGTGCAGTTTTCTGGTACTTGCATATTTTTTTATTTTTTATTTATATAAAGCGTAGTATTGTTAAGATGTCATTAGAATATTTCTGTAAAATTGAGAACTTAATGGTAAATGCTGTTCATGAAGGTTCAGCAGCAGCTTAGAAAAATGGCTGTTGTTCAGGTCGGTTGAATAGGAACAGGTGAATATTTCTGTGAGGGGGGAACTAAGAAATCATTCATTATAAGTGAAATGGGCTTTGGTTGGACAGGTATATGCTCCAGACAAATTTTATTTCCTGTTTGATGCTGTTTTAATGGCCCCTCTACTGTGTGGGTTGCCTGGTGAGTGATGAATTTGCACTTTTCAGCCATATGGCATTGAAAGACTATCTTCTGTCTTCAGCTGTCTTTAACAGAATACCTGTACTGATCTAGACTTGCCCCCTCCCCCTACCCCAAGAACAGACTCTTCATGTTAATGTTGTGCAGCAAGAATGAACTGCACTCCAACATCTTATCTTCTAAGGAGCTGCTTATTTTTGTCTCATTTATGTACCAGGCAACTGATAGACAATGTAACAGATAAGGGCTAGAACTCAGCGGTGCATGGATAACTACAGGCTGCTGGGGCAGAATCAACTTGGCTGTGATGTGTTCAGCCTCTTGCTGAAGAATTCCAATAAGTGAATGAATATGGGTGATTTAGTTGGAAAAGTTCGCTTGTATTTCACAAAGTTTTTGAAGAAGTTCCTTACCAAAGGATTTTAAGAAAACTGCAGTTGCAGAATGACTCCCCACATGGATAATTGATTTGTAAAAGATAGAAAACACAGGGTAGAAGTCAAGTCACTGTTTTCACAGTGAAGGAAAGTCACCTCCAATGGGGATTCTCTGGAATTTTGTGTATAATGTGTGCTGTTTAATGTATTTACTTTGCAAAGAGCTAAGTTGTGAAATCACAAGTTTTCTCCTGATACAAAGTTAATCAAGATAGTAAGAGCAAGGACTAACTGTGAAGAAAGACTGCTTAATACATGGTTATTGAGAAAAAGACGAGTGATGCTTATTGGGGGGAAAAAACAGATTTACAAATTAAATGGTCTGAATTGATCATTACCACTTGGGAGGGATGTGTTAAGTGCTAGTCTAGAGTCTAAAAAGCAGTTAAACCTTGCCTTGTAGCAGAAAGTGAGTATAGAACAAAATGGAAGATATTGTACCATAAATGTATGGTTCAGTTGCACCCTGAATTCTGACTGCTAGTCTTTCCCCTCATTTCATAAAGGCTTTACTACCTCAGGGAAAGTTGAGAGAAGAAGAGCAGCAAGAGTAATGGGGTAGTGTTCACACAAGGAATGGCTGATTAGCCAAGAACTTCTCAGCTGGGAAGACAGGCATATGTAGGATATAATGGAGGCTAACAAAATCATGTATGGAGACTATAAATAAGGATTGGTTCCTCAGAGTTTCTTCCATAAGAGGACTGAATGAATGATCATAGGAGTCAGGATGAGAATAAAAAAGGTTGGATCTTCATGCAGTAAACAGTGCTGTGGAACTCCTCACCAAAGAGTGTCACTGCTGGGAATTATATGGGTCTGAAGGAAGTCTGGACTAGTACTTGAGAGTAAGATCCATTGGGGGTTACTAAAAAGGCAAACCATAACTGGCTTAGGAAATGTCCTGAGCTGATAATAATCAGCAGCTGAATGTGTTGGGGAGGAACATCATATGTGTTTTTTTTTCTCTCCCTGGTGGTTTCTGTAAGGGAAAAAACAAAACAGAACACCTAACAAAGCTGGAACAGTGGACTAGATGAACTCTCAGTATGCACTGGCACAATTATTTTACCAGCAAGCTTGAAGGCTATGGGACAGAACAGCATACAGTGTGCTCTTGTGTCTGATTTTTCAGTCTGTTTGCTGAAACATCTGAAGTATTTTACGTGGTTTACTAATGTTAGGAACTAAATAGATTTCTCTGAAGTGCAATGTTCATCATTAACCGGGTAAACATGTATTTGAGTTACCCTGGATATATAATTCATGGCAAGAAGCTAGTCTTGCATCTCTTTAAATTTGTTTCTGAATGACAAGGTAAGAGTAGAACCAATGTGTATGAGCTAGATAGAGGGCAAAAGGATATTAGATAGTGGAAACTCTTTTGTGCTTGACAAATTGAACTTAGAATTAAAGACACTTCTCTATTTCATCTGTTTCTCTGATACAGATGTTTCACATACTTGTGACCTCCTAAATTTACTGTTAATGCTACTCAATTCTAATGTCTAGGAAGAGGAGAATTTTCTTCTTTCAAAGATTTCTAGAATAGGTAGTTTTGTCTGGATTGTTTTTCCATTGTGAAGGTAAGTGACTGCTTTTTGTCTAAGCAATGACTTTTTCTTTTGTAGAAGGTGGCAGAGGCTGAGGATGACAGTGATAGTGATAGTGATGATGATGAAGATGATGTTCAAGTCACCATAGGGGATATTAAGACAGGAGCTCCACAATTTAGGTAAGTTATTTGCAAACATTAACTGGGGAAACTTTAGGATTATATTTAATATCAATGCAGTCTATTTAATACTTGCCATTTATTTGCCATTTAATTTTTTTTTATTTTTTATCTTTGTATTTGACATATATTTGCTATTCAGTACTTGCCAAAATGTCAAATTGTATGCACATTTACTGTCAATTAAGAATTCTTTCAGCTCTTTAACAATGTTTTTAATGATGCAGTGGCTTGAAAACAGGTGAAATGAAATTAGTGAAGTACAAGGAAGAGTTTTGTATGAGTTAGGTCATGTTTTCAGATTTTGAGAAATAATTGTATTAAGTTTTTAAAGGAGAGAGTTGTTTTTATTATGGAATGGCTGTGTTATATATCGTTTTTAGGGTTGTTACTTTGACTGTGACATTTTTGTTGCAAAGGATAGAGTGGCAAAAACATGAGAAACATTTGTCCCTCATCCTGCTTGTAGTGGATACAATTTTAATTAGACCTCTGTAGTTTCTATTCCTATTGATGTTCTCAAATAAGATTGTAATGCACTTAAGGATGGAGCTGCCAGTCTGTGGAGATTATTTCTCAGGATCATGGTTTAGGCATTTGTACTGTTCTTGCTACTTTTATGGCCCCATATCACAAAAGGGATTGTTTTTCCCTGAATACTTTTGTACAGTGTTAATTTTACCCCAAATTATGAAATAATATTTTTTCATTGCTTGGAAATTTTCTGAGGGAAGTGGTTTGCTTGTTTTTCTTGGCAATCCTAATATTTTTATGCTTATTAAAACCAGAGTTACTAGGGTGCTGTTTCTTAATAGAATTATGACAGGTCTGCAGGTAGGGATGACTCATGTATGTCATGGTATTTTTAATTTTAGAATGCAGGTGATTTACTCCTGTTTGAAACAGAATATTTTTAAACTTTCAGTATTTCATATCCTAAAATAGTGTGCAAATCAATGTAGTATAAAAAAGGCAATTCTTTCAGTTCTGCATTTTTCTTCTTTCAATAACTTGCAGTATTCTTGTGGTCTAGGCAGTGACTTCAAATTTTGTGGGACTAAAGTAAAACTAGATTTATATTCTGAGTGGATTTGCTGATGCTCTTTCCATATATGCAGGAAACAATGAGCAGATGATCCTAAATCTAATTAGAGTAGAAAGTTTTATATAAAAATGTCAGATTTCTGAAAAACCTCTTCTTTGGGCAAATTGGACAGAAGTTCATGGAAGGGCAGTAATCTGAAACAAACTGAACATTGCTGTTCATTTTAAATTGAGTAGAACAAGTTTGTTTTATAGGATTAAACAATTTTTCATATAGTAGTCAATGGTGTTTAAAAAAAATCAGATTTGTTTGATAAATCATGCACAAATACAGCATGGCAGATCAGAAGGTTGAAAGTTTTGTGTCAGTTTTGTGCTGTTGTAGCACTTGAATGAAAACTAAAACTGCATGGAAGAGGACACTGTAAACTATACCCTTGCCTTCTAATTATATGCTAATCTCATTATGTTTATGGGTCACCTGTGAGGATAAGCTAGATTGCACACAAATGGTAGGGAGAGCTGGCTCTTAATGTTACAAATGAACAATACTGTAATTCCTAAGATGCTTAAATCCGTTCAGTATTTAGATTTCTGAGTGCATTTTTATGAAGAAAGCTCTCAAGTATTTTAGAAAGTGAAAAATTACATACTTTTCTATTGGTCACACAGATAGACAATTGCTAAAAGTACATTGAAACAGCATTTCAATCATTTTAGAGGAATGCTTGTATTTTCCACTTCTGTACAGATTAAATGGAATGATTATGAAAAGAGAAAATGATCCATCTAAACCCTTCATTTTTTTTTAAATTTATTTTGTTTATACTCTAATCCTCAGACTGTCATCTGTATCCCTAAATGAACTGCATTTTTCCTTTCTCTCTCTTCTTCTGGTTCTGTCCATTCTTGTTTCTATCAAGGTCTTTATCCTTCCAACTCAGGAAGAGTGGCTGGGACTTGCTTCACTGTTTATTAGTTGGAGAAGTTGCTACTGAGCATAGAAAGGTACTCTCTCTTCCTCCTAGGCTAATCTCTTTACTTTTACAGTTACCAGCTTGGAAAGCTAGAGATTCAGGATGGCGATTGAGCCTGGGTCCAATTTGTATCTGGATCTAGCTATCTCTTGTTTTGTGTTTTCTTCTGGTTTAAAAGTTTTCTTTGTCTAATTCGTTTTTTTGTTCATTTCTTTAAGTTATGGAGCAGCACCTGTGAATCTCAATATTAAGGCAGGAGGACGAGCTTATGGATCTTCTGGTAAGAAAACTTAAACAGTAATATTAGTAAAGAATGCAAAAAAATGGATTGTTTTGTATTAACAAAATAATTTTTATCTTGAAAGCTTCTTTATAAATTTGTTTGGCTTTTTATTTCTATTTTAAATGTACTGCAACCAATACAGTTCCATTTGGAAGAGTTGGAAGGCTCTAACCTTCTAATTATTCTTCACAGGTGCAAAAGTTAAAGGACTGGATCTAGATGCACCAGGGAGTATTAACGGTGTGCCACTTCTGGAAGTAGATTTAGATTCTTTTGAAGATAAACCTTGGAGAAAGCCAGGTAATGTCTGGTTTATGTTAACTGATACGTAGGTGTTCAGTAGGCTATTTTAATAGTGATTCCTACTGGCTACGTGTAGATGTCATCTGTCCTATCCCTAGAAGGTGCTGTACAGTATAACTTGGAAAAAAGAACTGTGTTACTTGTTGCCTTCCTGCTGTGCCACAGAGTGTTTGGGTGTGCCACGTTTCTTAGGACACAGCCCGATCATATGTCAGGAAAAAGAGACAGGCCGTTTTTTATTACGTGTGTGTCCTGAACTCTCTGTGGAAATCTGTGTTTCTGTGGAGATTACTGCCATTGCTCTGTGCCGTGGAACAGAAGACAAGGCAAAATGGAGACTAGTTCTAGCAGGCTTGAGCAGGAAGAATGGTGAAACAGCTGCCTGTGCTATATTGTGTTCATGCATAGACATCCATGAACTTTGAATAAGACACTGGGCCTTTCCACACATACTTTCCATGAGTCTCCTCTGTGTATTATCTTGTTATCTCAAGTGATTTGTCCAGACTTTTCTAACAACACCAATGTTCGTTGGTTTTTTTAGTAGCAATATATCCTGCTGCTGTGTATAGTTTTTTTTCTAGTGTTTGTATATTTTTACAAATAGTGTCTACAAAATAGAAAAAAAAAGAAGCCTTTGATTTTTTGGTGTTTGAACTGTTAGCTATATGAAATATATTCAGTGCATTTGAGTTACACCCGTTGTCTCTCTTACAATAAAAGTACTTCATGGCATCACATGAAACTAGGAGCCAAAACAAAATGAGAATTCAAATACAGAACGTGCAAAAGGGAGTGGTTCTTCACTGAGCATCCAGCAAACCTGTAGATCTTACATTTATCTTATTGTAAAGATACGGGGGTTTGTAATATCCTATGATGTTCTCTAAGTATCTACTCTTGATCCTCAATTCATGATGCTAGACAAGCTGTTGTTTCTGACTAAGTTTTAATAGTTTTCTGATGAAAACCCCATGTCTACTGAGGTATTGTACATTCCAGTTGTGCTTTTTTAGATCAATGCCTAATCAGTTTTGATGCTCTAAATAGAGGTGTATGTATGTTTACTGAAGAAAAGATGAACTTTGTAATGTCGTAAAAAACTTGTGCTTCTATACTTCAAGGGGCTGATCTCTCAGATTATTTTAACTATGGCTTCAATGAAGATACTTGGAAAGCTTACTGTGAAAAACAGAAGAGAATACGAATGGGTCTTGAAGTTTTGCCAGTTACCTCAGCCACAAATAAAATTACGGTAAATAGTGCTCTTGTTGTGTTGTACGTGTTTGGGGTTTTTCCCCCTGTAAAGCTTCTTGTGTGTTGTAAGCTTGTTCTGCCAGGTTCAGTGTTTTTGTTAGAGTTTGCACCTGACTCCCCATCCTGAACCTCGAGTGTTACTGTGTTGCTTCACTGGCAATGGTGTGGATAGTGTGACAGACAGCTACAGCTAGATTGCATCTGTACCTTTATTGAGATTGTGGCCCATCACTTAAGAGTTGTGTGGTATCTTAATGGGCAATGTGTTATTTAACTTAGGCTGAAGACAAAGCTATGGAAGTAAGACCAAGTGCAGAGATTCTCGATGGCAGATACCATCTTTTAAAGGTGAATTTTAGTAAAATTTTGTTGGTTGCTCTCATTTTTCTTGAGTATGACTTCCCATGCCACCACAGACTGATAGAAGAACAACTGAAATGGACACAGCCATTATTTCATACTGTCATCCTACGTCAGTGACTTCTGTATATGTCACAAAATGCGGATTTAAAAGTGTTGCTATGTTCGTCACTCTTCTGCAAGCATGTGAGTTAGTGGCCTGGTGAACTAACAGATTTCCCAGTGAAATTAATTTTTCTTGATGTGATGGTTTATTTGTAGTTGTAGTGCATTTGTTTGTGCAGACTAAAGAATTTGCACAGATGTGGTGGGGAAGCATTTGTAGATTATGGCATGTTTATTTTTCCTGTGGTGTTGTAGCTCTTCCTGTGTTTTATAACAGTTATCCTTGACTACTCTGATATGAAAATCAATCTTTCATATTTTTGTGTTGTCCTTTTGGCGTTGGTTGACAATGAATCAAGCTATAATAGTTTTTCCATTCAGAAATGCTGATTTTCAGAGAACAGAAAGATCTAAATGGTAGCATTTATCCTAAGGATTGAACTTTTTAACTTTTTTTATAACTTCTCACTTTCTCATTTACTCTTTTGTTGGATACTAAAGTTAAAATTAGAATACAGAGGTTATTTTACCTATTTTCAATATGTAGTAGTTTTTGTTCTTGAACTGTCTTTGAAATTACTTGGAACTGTTTGTTTCTTTCTTCTGTATACTCCTGTGACAGAACTGTCGATTGCAGACAGGTATTTTTGTTTTCTCTTATATGCTACTTGAGGATATTCAGTTGTTTTGATTTTATTTTAGCAAGAATAGATCAGAAGCTCTCTGGGGCTTTTTACCTTCCCCAATTATCATTATAATAGTGCTATGGGACAGCAGAAATAGTGGGCAATAGAAGTTGCAATTTGCAGCTAACTCTACTCTCAAATGTCTCTGAAATGTTCTGAAGGAAGAAGGATAAGTGGTGCAACCCCAAACTTTCCCTATTTCTGGCACAGTGTTGACTCTGGTGATCCAACAGTACAGATAATAATTGTGTTTTACAAGGAGTTTACATATAATTATTAATTTCATCAGCTTTTTTCCCTCTCTTCTGTAACAATCTGATGTAGTTTACCTGGTATGTTTGGATTAATCTCCTGTAACTTGCAAGAATGTCTCCTACATTTTCCAGTTACTCATTAATTTGCAGAAGTCTTAGAGATTTTTCAAATAAATACTTATAACTTTTCCCCTCTTATTTCTGGATAGGAAAGATTAATTCAATTTTTAATGAATTTTAACTATTTATGTGCATTTTAGTGGGTTTGGTGAAGAGGTGCTTGTGTTTAGAAGTGAGATTCTGCAGAAATGTAGTAGTTCAGTTGCCTACAAGCTGTGAGATCACAGCTCATGTGATGTTATAGCATGAGTGAACTATCAATGTAGAGTTATGTAGCTGTGTGGTTGGTCCAGTGGGAGTGACTTTAAAAATTGAATCAGTACAGATTTGTCTTTAATGCTAACCCATGTAGGTTTTTCTTTCACGTACAACTGCTGCTGAACTAAAACAATACTTGAAGTACTTGCACCAAAAGTTTTGCATAGCTTTAATAAATAAAATGTCTGGAATCTTGCAGTACTTCAGAAACAGCAGAATGCTTCTGAAGTATTCAGTCTGAGCTAATGAAAAATCTTTGACAGTTTGCATAACCCAGAGCATGAGGTGACTTCCTGGTATGACTCGGAACTTAAGTGCTTAGTAGATCTCATGATCAGTGAGGCAGATGGAGAATCCATTCAAGTTTCTTGTTTCACAGTTTGTTGGTGGTGGATAGCAGGCTTGTTAGATATCTCTGTTAAGATTATGAAGATTTTTTTTGAAGAAGTTTTCTCCTTTAAAAAATTGAGATGTAATTTTATTCATACAGGAATTCTACAAGAAAACCAGTTTGGTCCCTTCATGTACAAATCAAACACTTGAAAAACAGATATTTAAGCTGTCTAATCTTCTGTAACAATTTGTTCTCTAGCACATTGATTCTTACACATATTAAACACAATACTTAAGTAATATATCAGTACAAAATAAATAATTCTGCTAGCTGTGCAGAGGTGACAGTTTTTGAAATTCTGGAAAGTTGGACTTTCTTTTTGTGTTGGCTATGCATTATGTTGAATGTTGGAGCTACTACTCTTGTGAGAGTAAACTAATGATGAAACATTATTTTGAAGGTACAGCAGGGCAGAACTGGAAATTTGGAGAAAGAGTTGGCAGTGCAGTCGACCAAACCTGATTTCACATCTCCTCCTGCCTTATTCAAATCAGGAATTCCAACAAACAGGTCAGTTTTGGTCTTTAACTCAAGACCAAAAAACTCTTTTTACTGTTTACCTCTATGTCTTTGAAGCTTATGATTTTTGTAGGAAAAAAGGGAAAATATGTCTCTGTAACAGGTAGAAATGAGGGGAAGAGGTATCCTAATCACATTTAGCATAATCACTCATGAATGCTGTGCTCCTTTCTTGGCTATGTGGGAAAGAGAAAGTAGAAGGAAGGGGGACAAAAAACAGCAGGACGAAGTAACGAGTTATAAAAATCCAGTTGTTGATGTATGGCACTGTGTTTTCTGTGTAGAATTCTGTGTAGAATTAGATTTGCCATCATAGTATTTCTGGTTAGGGTTCTTATGAGTATTATGCATTTTTTCCATTAAATAAGATGGAATCGGACAGCTCTGACTTTAACAAGTGGAAGAATTTCTGGAACCTAGTCTGTTTCCTGCAAGATAGCTTTAGCTTCTCTGTATTTGAGTATTTTATTATACTTTCTTTGAAATGAGAGAGATTATTTCCTTATTAGGGTCCTTCTCCCAGCCCCAGACATTAATAAGTTCTGTCCTTTATGGCTAAGCCAGTGTTGTTGGATATTTGGCACTTGGTTTAGGATGAATCCATGCTTCTGCTTTACTTTAGTTGTTTAGTTTATTTTACTTTTGTTATTTGGTGATCCTGTTTAGGAGTTTTGGTTCTGTGCAAATTAAAAGCCATTATATTACAAATGATGGAAAGAGATGTAGAAGAGGTTGTGCACTTTCATCATTAACCATAGAAGATTAGGAGGTATGACTTGTCTTTAGCACTGCATCCAGAAGTACCTTGACTAATTTAAAGGCACTTGTGTTCAGTTATTCCATCCTATAAGAGCCAGTTCAACACCCAAATGTATTTCTCTTGGGTGGGGAAAAAAAAATCCAGTCATGCCCTTGCCTGCACTTTTCTTCACTTCTAGAATATTCCTTCTGGTTGCCTAAATTTTTTTCTGAACAATCAGATTATACTGCTCTGTGTTTAGTAGATTTTAGATCTTTGTTTTTCTATTTTTCTGTGTAAAAGAAACAAGAAGAGTCTCCCAAACTTTGTGTCAACTCTGTAGCTATTTTTTAAATTTTCTTTTCTGAATTGCTTTTGATGTATGATGTTTGTGTAACAGAGTTCTCAAACTGTATTATGTATTATTCACAGGGTAAAGATTCCAAATCTATATCTAGCATAGGTTTTGTTACAAGACTTCAATTTTTTGTTCATCTCATTGGTGAACAGAGAACCTCTAGACTACTTTAGGAGGTAATTAATGACCAGGATATTAAAATGTAGTCAAGTTTGAAGTTGTAGAGAAAGTGCATTGCATAGATTCTGTTGTGTGAAATTTACAGGTGTTGTGACAACTGTGTAACTTTGTGACATTTACTTTGATGTATCACTTTGTGACACTTTCACCATTGTATCATTTGTGCATTCCAGTGGTTAGAATGCGTTGTTTTACATATATTTCATGTGAATACTCTAACCATAAGTTGTTACAATGACAAAACTGACTTCTTCCTTTATTTCATACCTGCTCCTATGGATATATTTGCTTAAAATAGATTCTTCTGTAAAAAAAGAGGCATTTTTACCAAGTGGTCAGAAGAGATTTTGCAAGAAAACTGCATGCTTGGAAGTTTGAGAGTAGCTCAGTGAGTGAATATGTATGAACTGTGTGGATTATATATGCTTCTACTTGAATGACTTTTCCATAATGCATCCGCTATTTTCTGTTTGTAAGAGCCTGTATTATTAATTTCTGTATAGCCAGGCAGCATTTTATGGGGTTGGATTAATCTCTTTCTTTAGTTAGTTTATTTCAGGTAGGCAGAAAATTTTCAGCAATACATCTCTTCGATAATTAAAAATATTTGGCTTCATGCCACGTGGCATTTGCAATAGCATTGTTGAGAAAACGCTGGAAGCATTTCTCATGTAGCAGTAAAACTTTTCTCAGCTTCTAGCAGTAGTTGATACATTTTGTGAAAGGGAGAGAAAATTGATACAGCTGGGTATAGCAGCATTGGTGTGGGGATTGGTAAGAAAGCAGAAAGATTTGGGCAATATATCTCACCAGAAGAAGCAGCAGCTCTTCTCAGTCACAGACAAACACTGCCTTCAGAAAAGCCACTTCTGGCAGGAACAATACAGGAGGGAGCAATCATGGGAATGAAGGTAAAAGGGAAAAAATCTTCAGGCCCTGATGCTTATTTAACATTTTAGTTCCTCACTTACTAGTCAGAGCTGCAATATTGCTTCATGGATGATTTTACACGTGGATATTGTGTTACTAATTGCTCTCCAATTGCAAGTTTGGGGACAAATAGTGGTGTTTACTTTTTTCATTTGTTTCTAAACAAGCATTTAAATAATTTTGTGCTTATGTATTTACCTTTTTGATTTGATTCAAATTTGATAGATGTTTGCATATGTTTGCAGATTATTGTCTCAAAAAAAACCCCAAAAACCTCTGAGGTCTAGCAATAATATTACTCCTTACCAATATGGAAGTTGTAGTCAAAAAAATAAAAAAAGAATTATTGCTCACCAGCACATAGATGTTGCTAATTCACTAGAATTGCATCCTAAAAGTGTAATTCAAAGAATAATTCAGTGCTTGTTCGTACAGTGTATCTTGGGGAAATATTGCTTGAACAGTGGCTGTCTTAATGATGGCTGAGGTATTAGTTGTTTAGAAATGACACCTGAATTTCTTGTCTTGATTCTGTGATGCTTAGGGCTGTTGAGTGGCATAAAGTGTGGCATAACCCCGAAGGAGGAGTTAGATCGTAATGGAAATAGTTTAGTAAATGGACATGGTATACAAACAATATGGTATCAAACAAAATCTTTGTTCTCTAGAGGTAGTTAATTAAAGATTTATTGTGTGCATGGTCAGAATTATGGTGAAAACCTATATACTGACTATAGTGCTTTCTAGAACATGAAGAGGATTTGGCACATTTCAAACATGTCCTAACCATCTACTTCATAGAAATATTTCTTTTTCAGACCAATGCTTTTCCTTATGGAATGGAAAAATTCCTTATTATTTCCAGTGGAAATCCTGTTCCATTTTTCAAGGACCGTGAAGTAGTTTCCCTTTAGTAGTAGAGAAATAAGCATAAGTTTCATTTATATGCTGGCTGCAAAAGCTTGTATTTTCTCATTCAAGTAATACCTGTAACAGCTCTCCATCACAAAACTTTTTTCTGTCAGAAGTTGTTTGGTTTTTAACCTCTATTTATGCTTTTACAGTTACTAAAGTGTACATTACATTTAAATGGGTTTTGCTTTCAGAGAAATTAGTCCATCACTTCAGTGGGCTATTTATCAGCTTTATCTGTGCTTAGGCCTCTCTGTAAAGAGTTTTGTTATAGAAAATGGCTTTCTGATCTTTCATTACTATGAAAAAATACCAGTTTCTCTTGTTTCACGAATTAGCCTTGCAAGACTAAGTGGTGGAAACTAAAATATTATTTTGAAAGAAAAATGTATTTGTCTATTTTCTATATCAATGGTTTCTGTTGTAAATCTGTTTGCTTCTTATTTGTATCAATTAGTGGTGTACTCAGCAAAGTTGAGACTGTCGTCAAGAAGAGGAAAATAAAACACAGAACACATAAACAAAACGAGAAAGAACAGAAGAACTTATTGAAGCATATTAAAATTCCATACGTATTAGACTGTACTGAAGGTCTACTAAATAAATGTGGTGTCTAGGAGACTGTTTCTGAATTCTGAAAAGTCATATGGGGGTCTTCCAAAAACCAGATTATTTCTTTTGTCTGTGGTAAGGATAAGGATTTCTGAAGCTGTGAACTTGGAAAATAATTGGGTTTGCCTTCTTTTTTTTCTTCTTCTTTCCCCCCCCCCCCTTTCTCTTTGCTCTTTAGAAGCTGAGTAAACTCATCTTGCCAAATGAGATTGAGTTATCTTTCTGAATTAAATCTCCATGGAGAGTGGTATTCTTAGTCCAAACAGCTCATAAATAACCATTCTCTAATTAGGGTGAAATAACTCAGAGCTGCTGGAATGTTCCTTTCAAGCTACACTTTGTATGAACTCTGCTGTGGGTTCATGTGCATCCCACACGTGTGGATTGCCTTTTTATGTTTCAGTGGATCCATTGGGAATGCATCTGTATCCCAGGTGCCTTGGTTGCATAAGGGACAAACCAAGACCTTCCTTTTCTTTGCTTATGGCACCGAGACAGAAACTGAGTAGTGCCTGCTTAACATCTTATCACTGTTCTAGATAATCTAGGGAATCTTGGACATTTCTCCTTATGCCAGCTTGCTGTGATTTAATCAAGATTTGAGGTGTCATCTGCTGTTCCATTTGCAACTGAACGTGTTTCCTCTTGTTAAATTTCAAGCTCTTTTAGTGGAGTACTTAATGAAATAATTATTGCAGTATTTGAAATAGAGATAATTTGTTAAGTTCAAGGTATGATGGCAAATTCCTGAACTCATCCATCATTATGAAAATTAAGTCTCTTGACAGTTGTTGGGAAGAACAGTAGACATAACACTATACAACATTGTTTAAATAATAATTATAAAGCAGCATCTCAGTGAGATTGAGTGAGCACAGGTATACTCTTCAGAATCTAAAAAAATTAAATGAAAGCTCTATTAATTTCAGTAAGATTGATACCTAGAAGCCAACTAATTGATAGTCTAGGTTTGCTTCCTTTGATATTGCAGTGGTGTATTTGGGCTGCTTCCCAAGCCAAAATTATTATTATTGTAATATGGCTGACACATATATTGCTTTAATGCCCAGTACTCTTGCATTGGTGTCACTCTGTGTTTTCAGTGCTGATTCCAAGAGTTGCTGGCAGTGTGCAAACAGTACAAAAGAGGAAGAGTTTCGGTTCTGCTGGGTACCTCACTCCTAAGTGGAATTCCTGTAAATCAGTGGAGCAAACAAGGCAGGGGGTTTTGCTGTAGAATGGTGTCATCCATCATACACAAGGACTAAAGCTAGGTAAAAGGGGTTTTCTAGGATATGGTTTAGAAAATTAAGAGAAGATACCAGTGCTGGAGGAGAACAAGTGTCTTAGAACTCTAAAACCAAATGAACTGTCAGCGAAGACTGACAGTGAAAACAGTTGTTGTTTCACCATAAAACAGGGTGTTTTATGATACCTATGTTCTCAATTTAGTAACTGAAAGCAAAGTAATAATCCAGTGTAACTGTGCTGGAAGGCCATGCAAGATCACTGGGGAAGTTTAGAGAGGCAGGTATTGATTATTAGAACAATCTAACTTATAGGATGGGATATTAGAAGACCAGATAATTTCTTAAATATGTATTATCCTTATATAGTATAGTATATATTGCTGTATACTGTGTATATAGTGTTTTATTTTGCAGATATGTTCTCAGACTCTTGTACCATTGCACTGGTTTTGTTTTGTTTTTAGCTCTAAACTGCTGTGCTTAATAAGCTTGCTTTAAAATCCAGGAGGAAGCTCTAAACCCAGATACTGAAAAGCTCAGAGGACAGCATTTGCATCATCCTCAGTATGCAGTCTACTAAGGAACTTCAGATTATCTATGGGAGATTTAACTGTTCCTTCTCTTAAAGAATTAAATCTCTGGGAGATTTAACTGCTCTAGTGTCTACTGTGTCTTTTTCAGCTGGAATCTAGGTGTCTGAGTAATTGGAGTCCAAGCTATCAGTCTGGCAGAACTTTGAGCCTGTAATTCCAACTTCCAGTTTTTCTCCCTAATGTTTGTATTCATGTGGTTAGTAGTACACTAGATGCAAAAGAGACAATAACTTGTCTTGTGAAAGTAGAACTATTTTTTTCTTTCTATGGATTTGTTTCTATGGAAATTTCAGGAAAGTTTATTTTCCAGTCTTTCTTTTGCTGTTATCTATCATGCTCTTGGTAAGTGTTATCAGTTTTATCTACTGTGGTTTCCCTTATAGAGGGGACACAGATGTACCTTTGTTTCTCTTAACCATTAGCATTGTAATTTTGTACCTCATTTTCTAATTGAGTTGACCTAAGTGAATCCTACTTTTTAACCTCTTTTAGAAATTATCAGTAGGCTGCAGAGCTGGTAGAACCATAGAATGTTAAGGGGTTGGAATGGACCTTAAAGATCATCTAGTCCCAACCTCGCCTGCCATGTGCAGGGACATCTACCCTAGACCAGGCTGCTCAAGCCCTTAATGAAACCTGCTTTTTATAACTCTTATGCAGATAGGTTTTGTTATATCTGCATAAGAGTTACACATTTTCTATAAACCCTCGTTTCTGGGTTTCTGGTGTTTTAGGGCTGCAAACACGAAAGTTTGCTGTACTTTAGATGATTCCTCTCTTCAAAGTAGTGATTTCCATTGTCACAAAGATCAGGTTTTAGTTTTACTAGGTGTCATTCAGACATTTGTTGTATTTTCTGGTCTGGTCCTGAAGTGCTTTTTTAGTGTCATTATATTCCAATGTGGCTAATTTACTGAAGGTTTTGAGAGATTGGTTATACTTTGAATTTTAATGTTTGTATCCAGTAGAATACCATTGTGTCTTTGCTGGTGGTGTAGCATTTTTAATCTGCTTTGAAAAGTTGAAAAATCAAAAGTTGCAGTTGACAGCTGTGTGGTTACAATATCAGATGGTTTAGGCAGTTTAAATATACCTCTCTTAACAGATCATGAACATCTACATGGGAGTTAAGAATTGTGCAGTAGGAACAACTTAAGTTCAACAAGCATAAGCTTAATAGATTGAGTGGCTTGGACTGAAGTGAGGTGCATTTGTATTTAAAAGTCACATATTGACTCCAGTGGGGAATGGAATAATTTGTTCATAGTGACCTGGAATCACAAAAAATCACTGACAATTTAAATACTAAATTGCATTTTTCTAAATAAGATGTGTTCTTCAAATGAATCATTTGTAATTAACAACCTACCCATTGAGAAAGAGATCTTGGCATTGCTATTGTTGCTTCTCAAACTATTCTTTCCATTTCCAGTTAGCCAAAATAAGGAAATGGAATGGTAGTCCTCATTAGCATGGGGAACAATACAGGAAGTATTTATGGGAATTCATAAAGCTGTGATGCACTGAGAGCTGAATATTATCTGTGGTTCTGTTCTCGCCAGGCGAGAGAAGATGTAGACATAGTGAAAGTTATAGAGTCAAAAAAATAGGTGAAACTGATCTCATCACTGGTGATCAAAAATAAAAGTGTATTCAAAAGAAGTTGTCAAATGCAAGTTAATAAGTGCCTATTAAACACAGTTGCATGGCAAATCCATAAATTTTTGATTGACAGAAACTGTCAGGGAAAGAATGATATATGCATGTCACTTTTCTTGTCATCTTTCTCTAGAAATTCATTACTAACTACTTCTAAGGTAGGTGTTCTTCATTTGTATTTTGTTCTGTTGTTGCCTGATTGTAAGAGAGTTGTAAGAGAGATTGAGGTGAGTCCTGTGCTACTCTGTTGCTGGTTTCTTTGGAGAAGGTGAACACGGTGGTTAGTTGCCAATGTGTTAGAGGTGTTTGAGGGAGAGAGATTTTGCATTTTGATAAAAAGAGGAACAAAAGTGTGAATGCCTGATCTAAGATTCTTTTTGAGTTTCAGGCAAGATTGAGTTTGGGTTAGTGTTTACTAGTTTCATTTAGTATCTGTTTGACCTTAAGACTGTGTATTTCAAGTTAAGAGAAATGTCATCTCATTTGGTTCAGTATGTGCTGCAATATCATAATATGCATGGTAGGATTTGCCTGTATTTATTTCTTCTATGTTACCTTTGTTTGATCTTCCATGGAATCCTTCATTATGGTTTCATGCAATTTATGAATAATTTTTAATTAATAGTTTATAGCTATTTTACATTGGATTTTTGCAAAAGTTCTTTTTAATATATTCTTACTGAAATTTTGTGGTTTTTTGTTTGTTTTTGTAACAGAAGAGTAGAGGAATTATCTTTTATGGAGTGGAAGGAGGCTGTTATAGGGTCAGCTTTTGTTGTTATTTATTAAAGGGGTCTTCACTGCTGCATTGTTTAGTTCTATACATTTGCATAGTTCAGCAAATGTGTCACCTTTAGTGTTCTTCAGAAACAATGATTCTACAGGAGAAAGAACTTTTGCCAGTTAGGATGAGAGAAGTCCATAAGGCTTTCTTCTCTCTTTTCCTTTTTTTTCCTTTTCTGATTCTGCTTGTTGATTCTGGTTTGTCCTGTGTTGCAGGCGAATATCTGGCACAATAGATGTGATTGGACAGACCATCACTATCAGCAGGGTGGAAGGACGACGGCGTGCTAATGAAAACAGCAACATACAGGTTTTACACGGCAGTTTTGCACTCTGTTTCTGATTAAAAGACATCTTTGCTTTCCCCATAGCTTCTGATTAAAGCATCAGTATGTATGAATGAATAATGCATAAGTAGCTTTAAGTCCTGGAATAAAGTTTTGGTAGTTATTGAAATATGAAGATGAAATATTTGATAAATTTCAAAAGAGAAATGTTTTGGTATACCTTCTACCGAAAAGAAGTGAGCCATGTTGCAGACTTACAATCCAGGAGACAGTGTTGGCTCTGCTGGATCTGGGTGTAATCGAGATCATAATCTCATCTAGATTATGTTTTGTTTATGGAGTGACAAAGATAAACATTTAAACTGCCTGTTTGTCCCCTATTCCTGCCAGACACTAGTGCTGGAAGTGAAAGCCCCCTTGTATGCAGTTCAGAAAATGCAGTCTTTTAGAAACAAGGTGTGGAGGAATAAATATTTGATAGTAGGTTGGTTTTAATTATATTGTAGTATTTTACCGTAAATTGCAAGATTAGCATTTATGGTTTTAGTCTTTAGACTTTTATTATCCTAAGAAAACAACTTAATTGTTAAGACTTATGTATTAAGATGGAATACACTTCTTTCCTGAAGAATCAGAGAGGATCAAGGTGGCTTGGTGCCCCATTTGCATTTCTGTGCCAACTTCATTTAAGGTTAAACAGTGAAAATAATAATGGATTGTAGTGCTGATATTAAAAACTCTGCCATGTGTCTTTCATCTGATCTCAGAATGTTTAAGTAATTCATAGTCTTGGGTTGTTTGCATGCTTTTCATATTGATTTTTAAAATATTTTCCATTGTATAGTTTTAAGGTGGTGTTTTGGGCCATATTCAGAGGGCTTATATTCCCTCTCAAGTCTTATGTTTGTTGTCCCCTGTTGACTGCTCTCAGACCTTTAAAGATACTTGGCAAATATGGGACACTGAATGTAGGTGTGCAGGCAGAACTTCTACTATCTGAATATGGGTCTTTAGGTGTGAAGCAATAATTTCTGTTTTAGTAACTGGAAAGACAGGAAATCTATCTTCTACCCTTTTCACATAGCAATTGTAACTAGAGTTTGATATTTTACAGGTTCTTTCAGAACGCTCTAATCCTGAAGTAGACAGTTTTACCAAGCCACCTCCATTTTTCCCTCCAGGAGCTCCACCTACCCACCTTCCACCACCTCCTTTCCTCCCACCCCCTCCAACTGTCAGTACTGCTCCACCTCTGATTCCCCCACCAGGTAAATATCCTGCACTACATAGGATGTGAATAATGAGAGATTCATTAATATCAAATGCTTGAGGTGCATTGTGCAGAATTTCAGAATCTTGTATTCTGCTCTTTTCTTAAATGTATCTATAAGGCAAACCCAGAAACTTTTATTTTTACTTTCTTAGTAAGCATAATCCCAAGTGGTAAATAATTACCTGAAGACTAGCTGTTGGTTCTTGTGCTCTTGGAAATGTTTGAAGTGAGAAGCTGTTTTCTGTAATTCAATAACTGTTAATGCAATCAAGAGGTACGTGTTAACACATCATTCTACAAAGTTTAGAACTCGAAGTATGGCATACCATGAATTTGTGTCACAAGTTGGATTCTCTGAGTCTAAGGTCAAAGCAGCAAAAAGTTCTAATTCCCCTAATTCATACACAGCATGTATGAATTCCCTAAAGTCTGTTATGTATAGCATTTACACTATATCCTTTCTTTCAGTCAGAAGACTTATTAGTTGCTGATGGTTTTGTCCTGTGTCTGTGAATCTGAGACCAATCAAAGCTCTTTGAGAACTCCTTCCACTTTTAATCAGTTTTGAAATTCACTGATATTTACTAAGAAGAATGGTCAGTGAGAAATTAAAATGGATGGTGAATCTATGTGGTGTATTTGACTAGGAAAGTGAACCATTTGTTTGCAGAAGAGACTGATTTAAGGTGGGACCTCTTTTCTTAGTTTCTCCTGTTCCTTGGATTCTTTTGCTTGACTTGTTCTGAAAATCATGCTGAGCAATTCTGCTTGCACATGGAATCTTTTATAAGTTCCTCTGTTAATATGCTTATGTATAAGCAAAGAAGTAATATTGTTTGAGTGTGGGCCTTTAGAAGGTTTAAATCCTCATAGAAGAAGTTTCTTCTTCAATTGCTCCTCCTAATTTTAAAACTTAATTAATTCTGCCTGGCAAACTATGGTTTTCCTCAGTGATGGTCATACAAAAAAAGTGTAACACCTAGAAAAAAAAAACAGAAAAGAGATTTAAAGATTAAATAGTTCTCTGTTCCAATTCCTTTTTTTTTGTCATGAATATAAAAAGTAGAGTCTCTGAAGTGAGAATATGCTAGTGCTCTGGCAATTTTTTCTGATGTTTACTTAGTGCAGGGAGGGACAGAAAGGAAAGGAATGTGACAGTAATGCTCACTATGGTTTTAAGCTTCATTTAAACGTGTCTGATAAAACAGTATATGTAATGCATTGCAAGTTTTTAGAAATTAATTATTTTGATTGTAATTGTGGTTCAGAAATTGTGGTTCTAAGTTGTATATTAGTAAAAACATGAGAACCACTCCCACAGACATCCCAGACACATTTGGTGCAGGGATGTCACATACGGGTAGTGGACTGTTCTTATGGAAGCCCTCACCTGTTGGGTTTTTAAAGGTGAAATAAATCCACATGTGTTACAGATCAAGCCAGCAGGTTTGGCTTTAGTCTCATGGTTTACAGGCAGGTTTATGACACAATTATTCAGAAGATCTTCTGGAACATCCTTCCGTGCTTCGAGTAGATTTGAAAATAACGATGAAGAGCTGTGGATTTGGTTTCCTCAGGCCTGTGTTTTAATTGTGCTGTTGCCAGCTCTTTATCATCAAAGCTGATCCTAAAATAGATTCTGCCATCCCTAGGTTCACTGGAAGACGAGTAAAAAAACTACACTTACCCAATATTAAACTGGGACTACTTGCCAGAAAATTTAAGTATTCCAAATATAAAACATCCTCCAAAAGCGCCTTTGAAAAAGGATCTTGCTTTGAAGTTAGGTCTCTTGTTCTGTATTCATTCACTCTTGTGATTCAAATCTTTTCTAAGGAGCAAGTCCTGGAACAATTCAAAGCTCCAAATGTAGAAAATTCACAAATAGTCCTAGGAGATAACTGGCTGTGGCAAAAAATGTGCTAGTTTCTCTTTGCTAAGTTTATTGCTATGTTGGAGTAATTTCCATCTAAAGAAGAATGTGGATGCTTTTTAGCCAGGATTTAGAAGTTGGTTGATTGTGCTTTGGTTTAAGTGTGTAGTTAAAATATGACGTATTTGTGATTAAAAAAAAAGACATTTTTTTGAAATGTTGCATTTCTGTTGCATAGCTTTGCAATATAAATGGGGGTTTAGTAAGTGACTGCTCAGCTGCAGCATCTGAAGTGTGTACTTTTTATCTTGTGGTACAGAGAATTTGACCTAATTTCTCCTGTGGCAAGAGAACCAAGTTGAGTTGTATTACATTTCTGAGGGCTGTTACACAGTTCAGCTAATTTGCAGTATGTTGTTAAGCTCTGGCAGTGTTGATAATGTTTGATTCCGTACTCCACAAGCAGAGCACATGTGGCAGTGCTTTCCTTTAGTAAAACATACTTGATTTTCTATAAATATTTACCAGCCTTGAGTTAGTAGGATGGTATACAACGCCTTGAAAGCAATTTTGAGCACATTAGGTAAAATGGTGCACGAATGCCATTTGGGAGGCTTTTGACACATGAGTATTTAGGTTTAGGCTAAATGTGTTTTTGTGGTGTCTTTGTGGCAGCACAACATGTTGTTGGGACATGACAAGGTCTGTACTAAGCCACCTTCTTGCACTGGTCCAGTGTAGTCCCTACATTGCAAGAAATGACACAATATTTCAGAGTGTTTTTTCTTAGAAGAAGTAATTGGCTGATGATGCTATAAGTATGTTTTCATACGCTGCATTACTAGAAGGCAAAGGAGTGAAGAGTTAAGAAAATATTAGTTTTCCGTTAAGTGAAACTTGTGTTTCTTTCCTTGTTTTGTGTCATATTTGTGGGTTAGTGAAGAAGGTGAAGAAAAACCTTTGTTTAGATCTTTTCACATCTTTTGGATGCTTTTGCCAACTTGGCACATAGAATCTTTCTTCCTTTGCAGTACCATCAAGTAAATTAGCTTCTGTTTTAAAATTGTATAAAAACTAATCAGGACTCTTTAAATGTTCTTAAAGGTTTGTGTGGAAAGAATGCTGATGTGTAGTGTTTTTAGTATAATACCCTGCATTAACCAATTCATCAAAATTATTTGAATGTTTGGTCTCTGGATATTAGTTGTATTTAGTCTATGTTAATTTTGTTTGAATGGCTCTCAAGTGAAATTTGTCACTTGGCTTTCAGTCTTGTGATAATATTTTTACTTTTAATTCTGCACAAGATAAAATTCTGAGGAATATATTAGTTGTTTAATACTAAATTTTTCCTTTTTGTAAAGAGTAGTAGCTGATGGTTTTCCAGACAATTCTCTGGATAGTGCTGAGTGCCATGTTTAGTACTAACAATATACTGGGTTTAGTGCAGCAGTTGAAATAATTTTGAGTATAAGGTAGAGCTAATAAATACCTTTGAGAGAACTTCTGGTATTTTTCTAGCTTATGTTCTTAACATTGCTATATTATATAACATATAAATGCTTAACAACTATGTATTATATACATATATATTTTCTATGTTGTAGACTTGTGAAGAATTAGTGAAAAAAGAGTAACTGTAAACACTTTGGCTGTGCAACACTTTGAGTTCTTAGTCTTGATTTTCTTTCTGGAATTTTCATCAGGAGTGCTTGGTCTTTTAAATGTTACCCTGTCATACATTTTATGGTGTGATACCCAATGTTCCAGTGCACATTGGAAAGCTTGTGTGCTGGTGAAGAGAAAATGGCTCATGCAGTTTAGAAATTTGGCAGTTGGAATTCACTGTCTCCTGATTTACACTTTGGCTAAGAGATCAGACTTTAAATCTTCAGGATTGGACACAAACCTCAATTAAATTTCAGTTTGTTTAATCCTATAGGATTAATACTGGTAGGAATTCATGTCAGTGAAATAACCAACTAGTGAACTCTGATATTGACCACCCTTCCTCAGCTTGCATATTCCTTCATTCTGTCCTTCCAGCAAGGCAATTTGGGAGCAGTTGATGTTTCTAGACATTATAAATATGTAGATTTAGTAAAATGTTGCTGCCATAAAATAGTCTTTTAATGTTGAACTAATGCAACATACAAAGATTTCGTCATGCAGTAGCCAGTACTGTTCTGTCTGAATGTTTATGCAGTTATGTCAAAACGGATGAAAGTACTTGCCAAAGTTTTCTGTTCTTTCCCTCCCCAAAGTCTTGCTGTGAGTTGTCAGATTGAACATACATTTTAATGGAAGCGGAGTTGTTCGTAACTGAAAGTGCTTTATGCCTGGTGAAGTACTCTACTTCCTGACAATATTGTTTTAGCCCAGTTTATCGTGTAGTAGTGTTACATGTTCACTTCAGGTAGATCTTTGCAAAGCATGAGAAGATAATATCCTTTAAAGTATACAAATTATATTTACCTATGATTCCTTTCATAATCAGTAAGATAGGTTTATATGTTTAGGCAGTTTATTTTGTTAGGTCAGCTAATTTAGTTGGGAAGAATTTTCTCAGCTTTTAGTTAGATTGTCTAGCTGTCTAACTAGACAGCTAAGCTAGATCTGAAAATCAGGTTAGAGTAATTCTTGCATGGGTTTCTGTTAAAGGATTCTCCTTTCTCAGGTATTTACAAGAAAATAGAGAACCAAACAATCTTTTTCCTTCAAAGTAGCAACTGAATGATGAATTACAGTGTTACAGCATTGACTCAGACATCTGTGTTGCTTACTGCTGCCTGAATACTTTGTTCTTGTGGACCTACTATTTCCTATGCCAAGCTATTGAAGGTCAAGAGGCCAATTGCATTTTCTTCCATCCAGCCATGGAATATAAAATTAAAAAAAAATGTAGTCTATAGGATATTACTTTCCTTCTGTATACTAAACACTTTAGGATTATGAATTTAATTCTAACCTTGAGACCCCGAGCTATTCTTCATTATTTTTTCCTCTAAATAAATAAGTTCTTAAAGAATAGGGATTTAAATTAAAAGCTAGGTTTCACAAGGCTTGCATAAAATCTTTGTTGCCCTGAGTTTTGCAGTTCTTCGATGTTTTCATTCTTCTGTAACAGTGTCTCACACATCCTCTTTAAACATAGCCATGTTTTCCTAACTGTGTTCTATTGTTTGCATTCCTTTTTCCTGGGCAGAGATATTTGATGGATATTTCCTTTGACCAGTGTGATGGCGGGGTGGCTATTTCTCCCTCCAATCCACGATGGTCTCTAGGAGGATGTAAAATAAAGTGCAGGGTCTCGACCCCCAGTTTTGGCCCGCAGTTTGGCTCTGTCTCTCTTCAACGCGTGTCTGCGTCTTCCTTTCGTGTCCCGTGCGACAAATCTTAACAATTGGTATTAATGTGAGATCTTGATCTGAGGACACAGAAAATGTCATTCTTTTTGATCATGTATGTAGGGAAAGCTCAATCTGGTTTTAGATCTACAGATAATAAACTATTACTTTATCTGATATTTGTTGTCTTTTTAGGTATACCAATAACAGTGCCACCACCAGGTAAATTTGCTTAGATTTTTTTTCCACATTTGGTTAAGAGATGAAAACTTAACTGATGTGCAACTTATCAACTTCCTTTCAATTTTGTAGGTAAAAGGTCCTATATACTGAACTATATGTATGTATGTAGGCTCAGTTATTTTGATGGCAGGCAGAAGAGAAATTGTGTGAAAATGCTGTTGACTAGGGGACCTAATCAGCGAGTTTCCTAGACACATATTTCCTTTTCTTTAAAATATCTTTTTCTCATCAGTGCAGTAAATAGTTTTGATTCTTGTTTATTAAGTATTGTTAGATATTAAGGAATTTGCCTGTGCTTCGAAATTATCATATTTTTAAGAATGATTAAGTTTTTTATTTGAAGCACTGATAATACATGGTTAATGTTTTGCCTTTGTAAGGCTGGAAAGTAGTTCTTAGTCTTACAAAATAAATTCCGTTTACACAGAAACCATCTGTGCTTTGCTCTCTCTGGGTTTTGTTAGCCACTGTATGCTCAGCCTAGTTCTTTAATGTGTTTATGGGTGGTAGTTTTTTTCTTTCTCCCTTTCTTACCTGATTTCTTGTTACAGGTTTTCCACCACCACCTGGCGGTCCTCCACCTTCCCTCATACCCACAATAGAAAGGTGATTATTATCTAAGCAATGTATCAGTATTCTGTAACTGAAATAAATTAGTACTCTTGCACTGCCCAGTGTTTTATGGATTTGCATCTGCGGGAGGGGAGACAGCTTCAGATTTTTTCAGTAATTTTACAGAAATGTTGCTGGTCTCACCTGTCAGCATATTCTTTGAGTAGGTTCCTTGGCCACTTATTAGTTTAGTTATGACACAATATTGAAATAACATACTGGTTATAGTTTTGGTGGCATATCCATGCCAAGACCCAAGGTAATGATTCTTAAAGTATTATTCAGTAGCCTGAAGGCTTACTTACACGAACTGTATACTTTTCAGCTATCATATCTTTTATAGATGCACACAAAAATTTGAACACAGATTCAAACCCTCATAAACTATAGGAAATATCAAAGTTCCTCAGAATCCAGATTTGTATTTCTATTCTGTTTGTTATAAGGGTTCAACTGTAGTAGGTTCAGTACTTTTTCAATACCTTTTTTTTATATGCATACATGTGTTTGTATATATAGATATATACATATATAAAAAGAAGAAAAAGGTTGGCTGGCACAGTCCCTGAAAAATATTTGTATTTTGCTGGAGACCAAAACCAGGTCATATACAATGCTCATTTAAGATGGTACAAGCCTCTTCTCAGTCCTTTGGATCTCACTGAAGGAAGATGCACAAATCTGTTCCTTTGAAATTGAAAATTCTGTTAACATATATGCTACAGGATGATGATGGTAAATCTCCGCGAAGATCTTCATATGATGTAACTGAGAAAAAATCATAACTTAATACATCTTATATGCATGAAAGTAAATTTGTAACTTCATACTGGCACTTGCTGTGAAAGAGTGCTGCTTCTGATTGTATATATTGTATATAACATACATATTATATATAAGCATATATTTATTGATGGAGGTAGCTTTGTTGCTAAAACTGGTTTTGCATGTGTTTTTGACAGTGGACATTCCTCTGGCTATGATGGTCGTCCTGTTCGTGCATTTTCATATGGCAGTGGTAAGTAAGCTTGCTGGCTTTGGAAAGTTTGACTAGTGTGATATCAAAATGTTTGAGACATTTATGAGGATTTTAGCTAAAAGACTAAAGAGGTCCTGCTCATTGTTGACCATTGTAAATACATATATGCTGTGGCAAATTTTACTGCTGTTGGTAAATACTATTGTTTTGCTTATTTATATACTGGATATGTTTTCCTGCTGCTTTTGCACAACTGTGATTTTGAAAAAATGTATACCATAATATGGACTGTAAGTCAGGGAGAATTTTTCAAGGATTTAAAAGCAGGAGAACAAGTACTGTTGAGATATCATTAGAATTTTAACCAGCAAGACTAATCCTTAAGAAATCCTGAGTGATGTACATCTCCTTTGAAAAACTGTTTAAGACACATAACCTTCAGCTATTCTGTTGCTAAGTCAGTCTTTTGTCTTTTTATTTTTTTAACTACTGTTATAGGAAAAACTCTGACACTGGAAAACTTGACTTTGTGGTTTTTTTTCAGTAGAAGTGAAATAAAGGTGAACTAAAATAAAAGCTTCATCATGTGCAACCAAATGGGCATCCACAGAATGTATGCTGAGTTTAGAACTGTTACCTAGCATAGCTCTGCTTCTTGAGCTGAAAGAGAAAATGGGAAGATAAACTAGAAAGAATCACAGAATGATTTGGGTTGGAAGGAACCATCAAAGATTATCTAGTTCTAACCTCCCTTCCATGGTCAAGAACACCTTTCACTAGACAAGTTTGCTCAAGTTCTGTCCAACCTGGCCTTGAACACTTCTAATGGTGGGGCATCCACAACTCCTCTGGACAACCTGTGTCCCACCACCATTATAAAGAATTTCTCCCTTATGTCCAATGTAAACCTACCATTTCTCAGAGTAAACCCATGGCCCCTTCTCGTGTTGCTACAGGCCCTGGCAAAAGGTCTCTCTCCATCTTTCTTACAAGCCCCCTTGCAGTACAGAAAGGCTGCAGTAAGGTGTGCTCAGAGCCTTCTCTTCTCCAGGCTGAACAACCTCAATAACCTAGGAGAGATGTTCCAGCCCTTTCATAATTTTTCCTGACCCTCCTCTGGACCTCCTCCAACATATTTTTGTTGTACTAGGGCCCCAAGAGCTGGATGCAGAACTCCAGGTTGGGGTCTCATGAAGGCACACAAAGAATCACCTCCCTCGGCTTGCTGGCCACTCTTCCTTTTAATTCAGCCAGAATACAAGTGGCTTCCTGGGCTGCAAACTCACATTACTGTCTTGTATTTAGTTTTTGCCCACCACTATCCCCAAGCCCTTCTTGCAGGGCTGCTTTAAATCATTTAATCATCCAGTCTGTACTGACGTTGGGAACTGCCTCCACTCCTACGCAGGACCTTGCATGTTGCCAGTCACTACCTCTACCTTCAGTACATTTGCCATCCAGCCCCATACCTAGTGCCTTTTCTTTCAGATCAGTTCTGTTGCTTTGTTCCTTTGAACCCTAGCTGCTGAGCGGAAAAATTGGTAGAAAAGTTTTGTCCGTTTCTGGGGACGCATGATGTTCGGTGCAGATCAAATGTTCAGCAAATCTATTTCCCAAATGTTCTGAAGTGTTAAGCGTAGATATACAAAATGACAATTTGTAATGGCTTGCAATTTCTTGAGGTTGTAGCAGTTCGTGGAGTTACAAGGGGTACTGTGTTGACACTGTAAGGATCCTCATCAGTTATCAAATATTTGTTTTCATAACTGGAAGCTTGTTATGTTTTCAATAATTCTTGATGTGCATAAACAACTATTTTACACAGATTACTTTTTTAGCAGTAATTGAATTGTGGTTTCTAAAGTTTTAGCAAAAAGATAAAAGCTGAGGCATTCAACTAAGGCCATGCAGGGTATCATAAGGAAAGCAGTCTTACTAACACGTACTAATGTATGTATATGGCATCTATTACATAGTCTTCAGTGTAGAATGTTTTTCACTTTGGTGTCTCTTTTGTTAGAATTTTCTATTCTGTCAAGTATTGTCAGGGACATAAGAATATTTCCAAGTTTTATGTTGAGCTTTAGAGATGATGGCATGCTTGTGTTGTTGCAGCACCAGTTTTGAAAGATGACTGTTGCCATGATCATGCCAACACTGAATTTGGACTTCTTCAACAGGATTAAAAAATTATGTTTGCTTTTATACGGTTTTGGAGACCAAGGAGTACAGTCTGCTCCTATCTTCCCAGTCTGCTCCCAGTGTATCTAGTATCCCTCTTGCAGCAAAAGCTTTCATTTTTGCTGCACAAAGCAATTGTCTGTATCTAAGTTGTCTCCGTCATACAGACTTTTGGATCTATAGAGACTCAGTGGCATTTTATCAGTGTCACTCATCTCTTAGTGAAAGATGTTTTGCTGGTCAGCATCAAGCTCTCACGGTCCCTGTAGTGCAATGGGATTGCTGGTCAGTGTTTTGGCACCGCTCTCTGCGCATCAGAACTTGGGTATGTTGAGAGCTTCACAGATGATCATTGTGATTAACAGTTGCTAGGTATATTTATTTAATAGTTGCTTTGGGTGAATCTTCAACCTGTTGTCTTTGACAGTCTGTGCATTTCCTGGCTTTGTCAAAATTGCAGGGGAAGATGTGCAAATGGAGCACATTGTGAAAAACATGAATGTAGATTAAGGTTCTAGGCTTTCTTCTGCCTGTTCAAATTCTTCAGCTCATGCTTTGGTGTCTTTTCCCTTGTGGTCAGTCAGGTTTCCCATTGCCAGCCCTTTAGGAAGGTTACATAGTAAAATAATATTCTTAACTGATAGCTTCAAGAGTGTCTGTTTTGTCTTTGTACTTTTCTGCTACATCAGTGGTTTTGTCAATTTTCTCTTATATTCTTTCACAATTCAGTGCTATCTTTACCATCAGATCTTTGGCTTCACTTGAGCTGCATTCAATCTGCTACTGAAATGCCTTGTATTGTGTGCTTGTTTGTTTTTTCCTCAAGCAGTTCTCTGTTCCATGCTGTAAATGTTCTTTATATCTTAGGAACTTGCAACACATTTAACATGACAGAAACAGTTTGAGAATCTTTTTTGAGGCACAAAGAAGATGCATTAAGTAGTTTGCCTTACACCATGAAGCTTTAGGTTTTTAAACCATCTCCAAAACAGGACTCATGTCTCCAAAACTAGTAATTATTAAAAGCTCCCTTCATGTTTAAAAATAGAGTCAGAGTTAAATTTTGGAAGTGCGCTTCTTCTTGTAGAAATTTTTGGAATAATCCGTGTAGAAATAGTAGAAGTGACAAATTACTTCATTCTGTGTAGTAAAAGCAGAACACCAATTCATATTAGAAAGTAAGCTTCTTGTGTGTTGCGAATAATTCCTGGTGAAAATCTAGACATAAAAATGCAGAGTGTGTCAAATTGCTGTTTTACCTCATGTTACTGGCATAGAAGTACTTCTGTCTGATGAAGATTACTCCATATGTGGTGAAGTAGTCAAAATTTATCGTAAAAGTTTGTAGTACCATTAATAATTGTTTTGTAGTATACATTTAAAATTAAATTTAAACTTTAGATCTGAATATGCTGGCAGCCAGTGTCTCATAGACCATACGTGTTTTGTTGACATAGTGGCAAGTCAAGGAAATTAGCAGTCTTTTAAGTCCAGCTGTTTTTTTGCTGTTTCTGGCTGCTTTCCTTCAAAGAATTTCAGGTTTTGGCAGTATAATGAACAGCATAATATTGTATAAGGGCGGTTTTTCTGTTAACCCTTCATTTTGTCTGTAGACCTGAAGTTAAACAGTGTCAAACAGTTTATTAGAGGCAAAACCTTGTAGAAATGCTTTTTTAAGGAATTATAATGTTTTTCATTGCAAATGTATTTTAACAATGAAGTGTTTTTTCCTTCTCCACTGCCTGCTGTAAAGGTCTTTTGTATTCCTCCTCTGGATGCTTGGCAAATTGCTCTCTTAAGCTTCTGCCAAAGTTTTCTGGGGCAGGCATACCCCAGACGTTACAGGCAAGGCAGTCTGAACATAGCTGTCAGCAGAAGCCACTGGTTTTATAACTCAACAGTATTAAACAGAGCACCAGTAACATGCTTTACATTGTTCAGTGGATATTTATGTTAATCATACTGTTAATCTCTTTGTGACATCATGAAGTCAAGTAAATATTGTTCTCATATTATAGATGATGAAGTGGAGCTCAAAACAAATGATTTATTGAAAGTTAGGAAAGCTAGCAAGGCAGATAAACAGAGAAGGAGAAGTCCTCAGTACTGTAAGTCCGCTAGAGAGTGCTGTTTCCAGCTAAATACTCAGGCCTTTTTTTTCCTTTCCAGGATGTGTTCACGGGACTTCTGGTGAGGGAGGGCAGGACAGAACATTTGGGGCATTAAGAGTTGTAGTTATGGATTTCATCGAAGTGGGCAGAAAGCAGTGGAGAAGCATGTTCCTGCTCCCCATTGCTAGCTGTCCAAAAAAGGTTGTGAGACAATGTTGAGACTTCCTTCCTGGCATCTTAATTAAGACTATGCTTAATTTTCTTAAACTGTTACGTTTTAGTGATATTAGTGGTTGTGCTGAGTATTCATAAATGTTATCTTACAAAGCACAAGTGGGAGCATTATTTCTTCTTCTTAGACTGAATTTATTTCTAAAGCTCCTTTTACATCAGTAGTCAAAAAAGTATGACAAAGCACAGTATAGAATATAAATTAGTGAATGAGAACTTTGTAACTAAAACTGTTTTAAATACAATGGTTTTAAAGTACAAGACATAAAAATAATGTCATTTAAATATAAGGTTGGAAGTGTCCTTTTTTCTTGTTTTTTTGAACTGTATTTTCAGAGTACCTGAATTTCAAAGGCAGTTTTGTTTTCAGATGCCTTTTGTTTTGTTGTTCCCCCAAAACAAAGCCATTTGGCCACATAGAATCAGATTTTTTGAGCAAATATTTGCACAATTATATATTTTTTCCCCAAAAGGGTTAGACAGTCTTTGGGGTAAATATCCTGGTTCTGTACATGCTCGTAAGAAGTATTTGAATGAGTGCTAGAAGCTTTTATTATTATGGAAAAAATGCAGAGTTCCCTTCGAATTAACTCCAATGTGAATGGGGAAAATTGAAAAATGTGATTGGAGGAAACTGACAAATGTCTGTGTTTTCATACATAAAGTAGTATTGCAATTTCCATATGATACCTGATTTTGTTCTTTCTAATACCTACATCTCTTTCTTTAGTCACCTTTCCACACCCGGCAGGTTCTGCACCTTCATGGTCTAGTCTTCTGGACACCAGCAAACAGTGGGATTACTATGCACGAAGAGAGAAGGATAGGGAACGGGAGAGAGAGCGATCTCGAGATCGGGACCGCGACCGGGAGCGAGACAGAGATCGGGACCGTGCCAGAGACAGGGAAAGGGACCGAGACCACAGCCCGTCTTCAAGTGCGTTCAACAGGTCAGTGAAATGGCTGCTCAAAAGCCTTGTCTGTGTCAAACAGTGTGCTTCAACATTAACAGTTAGTCTCCTGCTGTATATTCCAAAGGGCTTGCCAGGGTGGCTTCCTCACCTTCAGCCTTTTCTCTTGGAAACTATAATTCTACATTTCTAAATGTAAAACAGACATGAAAAAAAATAAAAGATTGTATATATCCAAGCTGGTCATAAAGCTTTACAGGTTAAAGGTAATTTAAGTCTTGAGAATGACTGAAATAGCCATCTCTTTTTGACATCTCTTTTTGGTTTAGAAAAAATCTACAGAAAAATCTATAGAAGTACAAAATGAATTTTAGGTGCTGATTCGGTACTAAGAGCAATGTGTTGCAACATTTGACCTTAATTACTGGCGTTATTACCTGCTAAAATGGTTAATATTGTTGTTAAAACTGGCTGGATAATAATATCTCCTCTCTTTTTTCAAACTATTATTTCAAGGTCAAGAAATTTTTTTCCTTTTCATGTAGACAATAAAAATCATGTCAGATAACTTTATTCAGCTTTCACCTCTAATTGCTTTTTTTTAAAAAAGCTGCAACTGTTCTGTGGTTCATGTGCACAAGTACAAAGCATCTAATGTTGAGCTCTCTGTGATTCCATAGAAAGAGGTCCTTTTCTAAATCTAGAAAAACGGATTTTTCTAGATTTCCTCTGCTCATTAAGCAGAGGAAGCATTTTGGGGTAAATATCTGATGCTTTTCTCAGTGTTTGTCGTTAAGTTTCAATTTTTGCAGCATATATATGTTAGCTATTAGGGCAGATTATTTTTATTAATGGTTTTACGCTGTGGGAAGTGACAGCACCCAGAGTCAGCATTACTTCAGTTGAGAGATGTCATTTTTTGCATGATGATTGTTAGCTGAGAACCCAAAGATGGGTGCAAGATGGGGGATTTGTCACGTGTGCCAGTGTGGTGATGTCCTCTCCCATGTGCATGTGCTTTGTTCCAGGGTCAGTTTCTGAGAACTGAAGACCTATCTAAACATCTGTTTCTCAGACAGCTTGATTGAAGGCCAGAAAGAACCCTGGTCATTCAAGGGTGCTTGAAATGAACCTTAATAGCTTCCAGGCCTCAAGAAATCTCTGTGCTGCTGCCAGAGTTATCTGTAAAGGAGGAGGAAGAGCAGGCGACTTTTTTATGTGACTAAATTATCCACCAGCTGTAGCAAAGCTGTTACCACATGGCTGTGTAAGAAAATGGGAGGCCCTTAACTAGGAGAAGTTGGTTTGGGAATCGCAGAAGAGGTGGGAGAGGTTTAGGGAAGAACATGCAGACATAGTGTTTCTTAAGAAAGTTTATTTTCAATTCTGTGCACTTAAGAAAATAGAATGAATGGAGCTGTGAGGTATTTTAGAGACTGCACAGATTTATAACTTTTATTTATATTCCCTTTGTTTAAACTTTGATCAAGCAATACTCTGGTGGGGTTTGGAGTAAGCATCAGGTTTAGCTTTTTACTGCTTGGAAATTATGGCTTTCAAGGTTTTTAGCAGTTGTTTTCCAGATAAATAGCCTGTGTTTGTGCTACAGCATTTCTTAAAATTGTGAGAAAATAGGATTATTTTTATTCTATTAGTATAACCAAAATGTGGTTTAAAAATGAACTTTCAGCTGTCTCTATATTCTGTGCTGCTTTTACCCTGCTATCCTCAGAGGAAAGAGGGCATTTTTACATTGTATCTCACCCTGCCCCCTTGAGAAGGTGCCATTATTTTTGGACCGTGTTCTTCTGCAAAGGCTGGGGAGGGTTTTTGTTTTATTTTGCTTTGATAGTTTCAAGTCAATTAGTTACCACTAAAAATGTAAACTTTGGAATTTGATTGATTTGTTACCGTTTTGTGGTTCTTCCTCAGTAATCTAAAAAATTAAATGAAAAAAAAAGAAAAAAAAAAGGAAAAAAAAAGAAAAAAACCCCCACCCCAGCAACTGTATTTCTAAGGTCCTGAAACTTAATAATTTCATGCAGAAGAGCAAATGAGAGTCTGGCTGCATTGCAGCTTTAAAGGACTTGGTGTCCTGGTAGTCAACAAACTGAACAAGACTCCAGGATCAATGTGTGATAAAGGTCAACAACATCAAGCAGCATTAGAGTGTTCCTGAAAGCTCCCAACATGCTGGTCTTGGCAAACTGACTTTTTGCTTTACTTAGAGAAGTTGTTTATTTTCAGACACACTTGCAAGCTGTCATGGCTCTTTAGTAGTTTGCCAAAATAAGGTTTAAAAAGAAGTATCAATAATATTTTTAACCTTTTCCAGTGTTTTAAAATAGCTGGGTAACAGAACAAATGCAGAATGTTGGTTAACATTAAAAGCTTTGGCATCTTTGAAACTAAGCCAGAAGTCTGCAAGTAGCCATCTAATTTCTTATGGCAAGCTTATCAGAAGGTAGCGTTACACATTCAAATTTTAACTGTTTAATTAGATACTGATCATCAAAATATTGGTTTTGGGAAGCAATATCAGATATGGGAGGAAACCATAGTTGCACAGACAGGTTGCGGAGTCTCCATCCTTGGAGATATCCTAAAGCTGGGTGGACATGGTCCTGGACAACTGGTGGTCTTGATGGCCCTGCTTTCACTGGAGTTTGGACCAGATGACCTCTACTAATGCCTTCCAACCTCAGGTAGCTTTTGATTCTGTGCCATTTGATCACAAATGTGCTTTGCAGGATTGGACAGCTTACTCTCAGATCTGTGGTTGTAAATGCATTATAAAATCAATGAAGTTGTATTACTCAGTGACAAATCATAATTTTGAGTTCTCTAGTTGTAGTTTTCCTGGTTTTAATGTGTGAATATTTTTCATGTCCTTTAGAAAAGCAGGGTTTTCTATGCAGTGGTTCACGCTTCTCTACAGACTAATTTTTGACATTTGGTTAATGATGTAATCATACAGAGTTTAATAGAAAGACTAATGCTGTTGCTTCAGGTGTTCGCCCTTCTCACTCTCAGTTTTCATGCATAGCTGTGATAATCATTAATGTAGTATCTTCGCTTGGGAAATGGCCAGTGATCCAAGAGGATCCAAGTTGTGGCAGGTAAAATGGGTTTGACGTAAGTTCTCACTGCTCCAAGACAGGAGAAATCTCTTTAGGCTGGAACTGTTCTTGTGCGATCTCTCTGATCTGTTCTGCTGCTACCAGGGACCTCGGGAAGATACTTTCTTAGATGGTAGATGTTGGCAAACACAGAAACATTTGCCTTAGGTCAATAGTATCTGAATTGTAGTATCTAAATCTATAATTGTATCTAAAATAGTATCTATTTTAATTACTTCCTTAGAAAGCCTGATTACCTTGCACCTTTCTTTAGGACTTGGTGGGGGGTCTCCCGAAGTATGGTTACAGAAGACTTCATGTGATATACAAATAATTACACAAAGTCCATTTGTATTGAAGTCACACTGTTAAATGCTCCGGGGTAGGATTTTCTTAGTAGAGAAATGATGAAATGCCTTTTTAAGCTATGCTAATGTAGCATTTGAATGCTGTTGGCTAACCATGGGCAGTGTTCTCATAATTTTTTTTTTTCAGACTTCAGTAAACTCTTAGAACTGTCCTTTTCATCAAGTCAAAATATAAAAATATGTTTTAAAGTAAAGCCTGTGAATTCTTATCTAGCCTGTAATATTTAGGGGTTTTTACCAACATTGTGGCAGGGCGCATTCATGGTAATCCAAGAGATGAGTGGAAATAGAGACAGCACTGGCATTGGAGAAAAGTTAATTTCAAAAGCAACCCAAAACATTTAGTGTATTTTACTCTTTGTACTTAGCTTTTCATTTTCATGAAGCTCAGGTAAGGAAATAGATCAGCTGTACCAAAATCTAATTTTAATTTACCCAAATTGTATAATAGTCCAAAAGTGTCCTGATAAGTGCTGAATGTTTCAAACATTAATCTGAAAACATTTCTGACATTTATGTAGGGTTGTACTTCCTTTGCAGTTAGATACAGGTTCAAGCTAAGAGCTTGATAACTCCTGTATAAACTTAATGGGACACCGTTGTATTCTTTTTTTCTTTTGTTTTTATTGAACAATTTCCTTTGAAAATTGCATTGTCTAGTGTATAACGTGAAGAACTTTAATGTCCTTTAAGCACTGGATCTCATTTAGGCACCCAGAAGCAATATTAAGATTTTCCTGTCATTTAGCTTGTTACTGTTGCACTCCTCAGTATTTTTGTCCTGAAAATCTCTTCTTTGTGAATCAGTGATGAAGAGCGCTACAGATACAGAGACTATGCAGAGCGGGGCTACGACCGCCACAGAACAAGCAGAGAGAAGGAAGACAGACACAGAGACAGGAGACACAGAGAGAAAGAAGAGACTCGACACAAGTCATCTCGAAGGTTTGGTTCTCTTTTTTAATAGGATACCAAAGATTTGTTAGTTTAAAAAAAAAACAAAACAAACCTTTAAAGAACCCCAAACAAACAGGAGTTTTGTGGAAAGACTGTAAACACTTAAATGTGTTACTTGGAACAAGTCTGCCATATAAAACGTGGACAGACAACAAGCAATGTTGACCCTGGGTAACCTGGTACTGAATGATGTCTGTGACTCTGGGTGAACAGAAATTAGGACTTTGGGGAAAGAAGGGTAAAAAAGGTCAGTCAGAAAGAGGTGGAATGAAGCTGACGTTCAGCAGCATGAACAGAAGGACTCAACAGTCATTCTCAGTAAGTAAACTAGCCCTCATGGTCCCTCAATAGAAATTGTTCTACATGATCCATTTTAAATGAGAAATAAAAGTTAAGTCCAGAGAATGAGGTCAACAAGAATGTCAGATTGTTAAGAAATGCCAGTAGGTACACGACATCATTAAAGGTATTGCTATTAGAATATGGGTCACAAATGTGAAAAATCCATTGCATTTTCCCCACAAAAAGTGCAGGATAGGTAGATGTATGTTCCATTCCAGGAAAAATTCAGTTGTGCACTGACATCCAAATACTCTTGAGTTGGAATGGGAGCAGGTGCCAGTTTTCTGATATGAATGCAGAAGCTGTTTTTTTGGTACTTTGTAACTAAATAGGGCCTGAAGGGTCAAGTGTTTGAGGCACATTTTCTCCCTCTCTATTTAGTAACAGCAGACGTCGTCACGACAGTGAAGAAGGGGACAGCCACAGAAGACACAAACACAAAAAATCCAAAAGAAGCAAAGAAGGAAAAGAAGCCAGTGGTGAACCTGCTCCTGAACAGGAAAACACTGAAGCTGCCCCTGTGGAATAGGCTTGTGTGATTTTTGCCTACTTGCATATATATTAGTGCCAGAAATAGATTACTATAAATCTTGTTATTTTTCTGGGAATTATAATGATTTGCTCTTAATCTTGTTCTGTTAGTTTGAAATCAAAGGTTACTTTGGTTTTTTTGAAAATAAAAGAACGAATTTTTCATGTTAATATTCGTGGACTGACTTTGTGTTTTAAGAAACAGTGATAAAACATCTTACAGCTAGAGGCTTATGCTCTTACAATATAAGTAGGGCTTAAATTCTTTGTATTAAATTGTCTCCTTTTTTCATAAGCCAACGGGAAGGTCATTCTTTTATTGACTTTAGAAACAGTGTGCATTCATTTTATTATATACCAACATCTGGAACAGCGTGGGTTTAGCATAGCTTTTGGAGTCATGTTTGGAAAGGTCATCCTTTACTATAGGGACAGACAGGAATTGCAGACTCTTCAAAAAACCTTGTAATAATGTGAAGCAAAAAAAAAATCAGGGCAAGTGGGAAAGGTGCCGATTGTTCTTAGTCAAATGGAACATTGAGCATGGTGATGATACACTTGGTAATTATGTCTGGTTTGTGTGAGTGCATAAGGATGAATTAAGCTGGATAATCGTCCCTGCTGCTTTTCAGTGGCTTAAGAGAAAGTTCATTTTGGTCTTTGTTCTAGGGGAACAGCTGTCCTTAACATGAGAAAGATTAACAAACATATCCTCTTCCCACTGCAAGCTTTTGAGATGAAAACAAGACTGTGGAACACAAGTAATTCGCAGAGAAAGACAAAGGAATATTTTAAGAAATGTATAAGACCATCATAATTTTCAGATTTACTTCATGCAGAACAGTATCGTGTGATTGATAAGGTAGTCCTGCAAAAATTGTACTGCTCAGTCAGGGTGTTATTCAGAATGGTGGTAGCAGGGTGCAGTGTACTTCCTTAAAAGTAATAATTCTCTATAAAAATCCCAAATTTAATAGTGGTAATCAAAACAAACCAGGGTAATGGGGTCATTTGGTTTTGGATGAAAATAATGTCTGTACAAGTACACAGCTACAATTATTTTTAATTATTTTAGAAATTTAATTCACAGTTTTACAGACTAACAAACAGTACTTGAAAGTCTTGAAAATACCAGCTTCATGCTGACCATGAAAAGGTACACATAATCAAAGTGCTATTAACTTGTTGGATAAAAACCTTCACCTGGTTATTGCAACTAGAAAAATTGCAAGAAATATCTCCATAAATTATTCAAGGATTTCCTTTTGTCAATCAAAATAAAGTGGGTGAACAGAAGCTGTTGCTCCTTAAATTTCATTATAATGCATTAAATAGATATATAGATATGTATAAAAAACCAACAAAAACCCCTTAAGAACACAGGGAAGGAAAGACTTAAGTCTGTAGCTTAGATCACTCTGAAGTGATTTTCTGATGGGTGTCACTGCTTTGCCTAAACTTGACTTTTCTTGACATGCAGGTTGAAATTTCACAAATCTTTTCTTTATAAATACATACTTTACCCCTCCCAAAAGACCAAAGACTGATGTTCCTTTTTTTATTTTTTACCCCGTGTTAAGTTACTTGTCATACTCTCCACAACAACTTGTTTTACAAAAAAGTGCCAGGCCAGGACACAATTGTGAGAGTAATTTTTCCTTTTAGTTCTTTGAGCATCCTTGCCAAGCAGGCATGCATCATTCCCGATGTGTTCCTGCCATTGACAGCAAGGAGTATGTCACCACATCTGAAAACAGAAATGCAAGACAACAATTAAACAAGGTGACTTCTTATCTTAAATTTTTACAAATGCCAAAGCATGAACCTAAGCTCGGGGGGAAGGGATAGAAATGAGTATTAGGGTTCCTTCTCTGGCTAACTACTGTTCATGAATAAGGGAATAAAGCAGGTAAAATACTGCATTTACTTAGGTTTCTTACAAATTTATAATTAGTGAGACATAATTGAAAGAAAGGATATAGTTCTTTCAGATGGGAATCATCATCACAGAATCATAAAAGGGCGTGGGTTGAAGGGATTTTAAAGAGCATCTAGTTCCAACCCCCTTCTGGGCAGGGACACCTTCTACAAGACCAGGTTGCTCAAAACCTGAACCTCAAACAAGAAGGCATCCACAACTTCTCTGGGCAATCTGTTTCAGTGCTTCACCACCCTCACAGTAAATAATTTATTTCTAATATCTAGTCTAAACCTACTGTCTTTCAGTTTCATGCCATTCCCCCTTGTCCTAGCACTACATGCCCTTGTGAAAAGTCCCTCTCCAGCTTCCTTGTAGGCCCTCTTTAGGTACTAGAATGATTTGTGTTCTGAACAAATGTGTGTTTTAAGCCTTGTTAATTGATGTAAGTTTGTGCCATAATTGTGCATTTACTCTCTTCAATTGTATTGGTGTTTGCAGGAAAGGCTTTTGGTTGGGTTATTTAGAACTGGGTATGTGGGAAACCTGTGCTGGCATGCTATGTACTACCCCAGAGATCAAACTGACGCATCTTTTAACTTATTCACATACCAGGGATTGCTAGACATCTGAAAACATTCTGCTATGAAGGCAGATTGTTAAACTTCAGGATACTTATGTCCTGTTCCAGATCTCCCAGGGTTAGTTCTGTATCAATGAGTCCTTCCCCCTTCCCCACCACTGTCTTAATGAAAAAGTGTGATTTATAAAACCCCCACAAGTTAACTAGAAGTAAAACTTATTTAAATGCTACTTTTTTGAGATAGGTATCATTACCTAATTCTGCCATCATTATATGCTGGTGTTCCCCCAACAATGGATTTGATAAAGAATGGTTTGTTCCCAGTATGTTCTTCATAACCTCCTACGATGCTGAAGCCAAGACTTCCAGATGTATTTCTTCGTAATACAATTTCTTTGCAGCTGTACAAATACCTGAAACAGAACAGTTTAATTAAATGTCTTATAGTCAACTTTAGATTCTGATGAACCATTAATGATGAATCTGCCTTTTTATGCACCCACAGAGTATTTTTAAGAGTCAAAATAGCACCATAGTTCCACTGTATTAAGCACCTCCACTTCTGTTTCTGTAATACTGCTTTCCACAACCAATTATCCCAAAAGTAAAGTTAGTAGGTAATCTTGGGGTTAAGTATTAAATAAGTTTTTTTATAAGGTAGAAATTTATGCAAATGATCTAGTTGGTGTGATGGAGAAAAGCATTTAAGACTAAATGTAATGTTTTAAAATCAGCAATTCAAAAATCTGTATTTCACCTACCTTGTACAGCCCAATGACTTGTTTATCTTTCAGATAGGAGCCTGTGTGTGATTAACTATGTCAGAGTGGTCAGGCATGTACTACTGTTGGGTATGTCAAAGCAAAATAATTTAAAGACTGATGGAATTAATTCTGAAAATGACAGAGATGACACAAAGACAAGTGTCATTAGGTGGAATATTGGTGGAATTAGGTGTCGTATTGGTGGAATTAGGGATCCTGAACTTTTCTTGTTGAATGATGTGGTAAGTCACAGCATGGAAGATGAGGGAAACTTATCCATGTCAGTCAGTGCTTTGGAGTACTGAGTCTGCTCTCAAGAAGATAGCTTGTCTTCACACTAATGATTAACACAAGATTTTATGGTAAGAGAGAGCTGAAATCTGCTTCTCCCTCCATTTGTCTTTTGAATGTATCTTATGATACTGTATGTTACACTCATTCAGAGCTTAGGTTCCAAAACTAGGAATAGGGGAAAACAAGAATAACATTATTAGACTCTTACATGTTGACTATTGCTCTGAGTAGATTAATTTCTGTTTCCTTTTGTTTAAACCAAATTAATTCCATTAGTTACAGAGTGAGTGATAGAAATTTCTGTCCATAGTGCTTAACCCACTTATCGCTAGTAGTACACCCAGGAATGATTGAAATTACTGAATGACTGCAAATAGCTTTGCTACTCCAAATCTTAAAATACAGGCTGACCTACAGCAGGCAACTGCTACAAGCTCTGTTCAGAGACTAGATTTCTAGGAAGCGCCTGACACTTCCGTAGCAGGATAAATAGCCTTTATCTTAAAGACTGACATGCCTGGTGTTTTAACAATTGTGTTTGTCAAACAGTGCATTTGCTGTCTTTCACAGCAGTAATACTAGATTAGTCCCCCAGGACCTACAAATATTCACCTGCTGCCAGGATGGTAGATATGCAATATTTGCACAAGAATTCACTGGCTGCTAATGTAAGAAACAGGTGACATTTGCTTCTTTCCTCAGCAGCCAGGCATTATTACTTTACCGTCTGTGGACTTCTTCAATGTGCAAAATCACTTAAACTCCCTGTTTGATGGTACTTATCAAGGTCATGACCAAGCAATGCCAGGATTCAGCCATTAGCGCTATGATTCAGGGTTGATTTGGGGGCAGGGGTCTCTACTGCCTGGTGCTACACTCACTGCCTTTAGGAGCATATTCCTGAAAATGAAAGGTAATCAGTGCAATCCCCATGCCATAGAAAAGTAGTAGACAGGCAGGTAAAGATGGGAGGAGGAAATGCCAGTGAAGCCAAAGGCACTTATGTGCATTCTATGCATGCAGGTTATATAAGGTTGCATGGTCTCCATCACTCCAGAAAGCATACATACGTATTAGCTGTCAAAGTGTATGAAGAATTTAAGTAACATAGACACAGCATAATAGCATTAGGATTGTTCTCTCTCCAGAGCAGAGAAGACACATGGGAACCAAGGATCAGCAGACAGCAACCTCTGTGTCCTGACCCCAAGCCCCTGTGCTGCCTTTTGCCTCACTGACGGGACTGGGTGTAACCTGCTGTGACAGTAAGGCAGTGGAGATATAGAAGTCAAGAGAAGAGGGGCTGGTGTGATGCTCAGTTTGTGAAAAGGGGAAGAAAGGGGTTTTTCCAAAAGTGTTTACAACGTTGTCTTCTTTGGTTCCCAATACCCAAATTGGTAATTAAATGTTTTAAGTTCGTCAAGCCAAATCTGCTTTGGGCACAACAGTAGTGAGTGAGTGATTTCCCTGTCTTTTGACCTGTGGGTTTACTTGCTCTTCCTATTTTCTCTCATCCTGCTGTTGGTGTTGGTGCAGGCAGGTCCAACCCATCACAGCAGCCATAGCTGAAGACTGACTCTTGACAGAACAGGAATGTCTAGGATGAGTTTAACTCGATGTTTTCTTGTCTCCATCCTATGGGATAGAGATATAAGCACGGCAGTGCATCATCCCTCAGCTGTTTGTTAGTGCTGCCAGAAAAGAAAAGGAAGCTGGCAGGGAAAGCTGAGCTGTGTGTAGCGTGGGTAGTGCTTGCTCCAAACAGTTCAGTGCCTAAGCAGAGATGCCTGCTCTGCCTGAGCAAAGAGCAGCCCAAAGGGAATCCATTCATTTAAGTCTGTTTAATCATAAAGACAAGCTAGAAAGTACCACAGAGAGAAAATGAAATCATCTGAAGATGCTTAGTGTGTTTGAGTAGATTATATTTCTGTGGTAATGAAAGCCCAAGTCTGGGTGTTTTGACCCAGTCAACCAGCCATAACCCACTAAACTGCAGCTGGTCTAAGGAGAACCATCTCCTGCCTTGGAAGAGAGCACCATACAGTCTTCTGCCTCAATCTGTAAATACTCCAAAAGATGAGGATAATGAATAATTTATGTGTGAACCTGCCTCAGATACAAGATTTGGGGATAGACATTGTCTAGCCACAGGGTCCTATCCTAAGAAATACTACAAATGAGAATCAGTTACTGATGCATGATGAATTTAAAAGTGCCTGTTTTCAAGTAGTTACATGTACAGTTCCCTGCTGATTTTCATGAAGCACAAGTAGCCTTATGCTCTGGGAATGAAAACCAGCCCAACTGCAGGAGAACTTCAGCAATAACAGCTACGGAAAGCATAACTCCCTCCTCCCTCCCCATTACAGTACACAAATGGCAGTGAAATAAGTCATGTTTGAGAATGGCTGGAAACATCAGAGTCTGATGGAAGCATCAGAGTCCTACAGCCTGGACTGAGTCAATTTGAGGGTGTTTCTGTCTTAATTCCACGTTTTACATCCTGTTCTACCCCGGAATGATTTTGGCCACCTCCTGTCTTTCTCATCTCACTTTGCAGATGAAGAAAAGCACTTGTGTGAAGTACTAATGTTTGTAAATGTTATGACAGGATGATCTATAAAGTATTTTTAAGTATTAGTTGAGGGAAGAAAAGGTGAGGAGAGCAAAGAAAAGAGAGCAGGAAAACAAGCAAGAGCAGAAGCAGCATCACAGAACTGGGGAAGTGCTTTTCTCCAGCTGTTCCCTGTTACTCCCTTTGTGCATGCTTCACAACAACATGTCCCTCTACCAATAAAGGAGATCTGTCTTCCTAAACAACAAACAATTAAATTAGCTACCCTGAAATAAGTCTTTGGGCAAAAATGCTTAAGGTCCTGCATCACTGTTTCCTCCCGCCGCCCAGCCCACAGCCCCTCCGCTTGCACACAGGCCAAGTTTGGACAGATGTCAGATGCACATGTGCGTGTATTTTATAACCACCACATATTGGATCGTACTACACAAAGAACAGAGGAGCTGTTTATGTATTATTAAGCCATACAAAAGTGACAAAAGCCAATTCTAAGATCTCACAAGGAAAGGACCAAAATCTAAGTGAGACCCACAAATGTTAAATTATCAAGATGGCTTTTCCAAGTCTTTGAGCTTTGGTGCAAGGGATCAGATAACTTGTCTGATTCTGCTGCTACCAACTTCACCCAGGAAAATGGTATCATTCTCTAACTCTCAATATTTGTGTCTCTTGTCTGTAAACATCTCTGCACTATGCACACAGTCCCCGGGAAAGGGGAGAGTTCTGTTCTAGTATGGAAAATCAGATATTTACAGTAAGTTACTGTTAATCATGAAACAATTATTAATGTCAGCTTGTTTTCTACTTCACTGGTTGTGGGCAGAGGTCTGTAGACATGCTCTAATATTTAGTTCAACTCAGCATATTTTATGAGACCTTTCATAAAATTTTCATCAAAATTTCATGGGTTTGAAACACAGAAGGAAATAGTCTCCTGTCCCCTCAGTTTCCTGAGCCTCAACACCCCCCTCTAGGTCGTGAGGTCAAACTGCCCCTGAACACCTCACACACTGCACTGTCAGGGCTTGTCTAGAGCCACATCTTTCCCTTCTCAACAGATTTTAAATAATCCACTATCCTGCCTCCTCTTTTTTAAACCATATCCGTTTCTGGCCTACCAGTTTTGCTGCCTTTTCTATTTGTTAAATTTGTCTTACATAGGTGAGCCCCTTCCTTCCCATCTTCCCAAGTACTTTGCATGAGCCTTCATAACCACAATTTTTACATTTCTACTTTTCCATTAGCTGTACCAAATATTCTTAGGCTCACATAACTTGGAGCAGTCCCTCTAGTAAATGGTTTTAATTAAAGTAGGTGATTCTTCAACCTTTTGCCCCATGGCTGCACATCAGGCACTTTTTCTAAGGTGGCCCTGTTGGACATCTATTTAGACAGAATATAATTTTCTCTAACAGCCTGGAAAATGTCAGGAGAATGCTGACAATATCTTGGGAACTAGTGAGATGTGATCCTTGCCTAAAGCAAACTGAAAGCCAGATAGAGAAAGGTTAAATGCCTAACTTGGAGTGCAATGAGTTAACATGATGCACATCCTAGTGAGAGAACTTGTTGAAGGACTTCCAGACGTCTGATGTGGGCCCTGGAGAATCAGAACAATGAGTGGGTAAGCACACTCATGCTGGGGAATACTGAAGGGCCTGATAACACCTAGTGAGCAATCCCAAACCTGGTCCTTGTGTGCCCCCACTCAGCCAGTCGGCTGTTAGTAAGGATACAGGGCACCTTTGTTTCTGGCCCATCTGCTGCGCACTGGTCCCTGTCCCAGCACCCAGTCTGATGTTCAGAGCAGTGCACCCGCTCAGCATACCAATCTCCCTGAGTCTCTTTGAAGGAGAAGGGCCATGCTGTGCTCTGTGCACAGCCTCGCAGCTGGGGATAGAGTTACAATGAACTACTGTCTGCAGCCTTGCTCACAATGTGGGGCTGAATTTCTGTCCGACCAAAAGGGTTGGAATGCATTCACACATGCAGCCTTCAGAGGAGGGATAGAGTGAGCTCAGAAACTTTCCTTGAATGGGAAGACCCTTTTTTTTTTTCTTCAAACTGCAAAGTGGAACTGACTGATGTGAACTCTGGGTGCAAGAACCCTGCAGTACTCTGGAGCTCTGTCCTTCATCTCCACTACCTTGCCATGGACGTGGAATCTTGAGGCAGCTGTGGGCAGGAGATGATGACTAGGCAGCTCAGGTTTTCTACACAGCCCGATGAAGGTGGCATAGGCAGGGTGCAGTTGTTTTCAGTCCATCTAGCAATGGATGGTGGCAGGAGGCAAGACTCAGCATTGCAGATTGCAGCATCTACAAGGCCTCTAATCTGTTGCTGTTGTTCTGTTGAGAGTGCTTATCTATGCTCTAGCATCTTCACCATGCTGCTGGTCAAGCTCAGGGTTGCAGAAGAAGTGAGCAGAAGAATGAGGACCTCCCTGGGGCTGTCTGTCTTCAAAGAGACTGGGTGAGGAAAATTTACCATTGCCTGGTGTAGCAAGTTAAAGAGGATCATTTTACTGCTTTTTCTTTTTACTGTACTGCTTTTCTTTTATAGGAATAAAGACATAATCCTAGACATAATCCTCTGGAGAAGGAACCTGTTGTGGGTGACAGACACACAGCCTGTCTTCTGCTCTTGCAGTGCTTCAGCACGTTACACATTCATTAGCCTCAGACCAAGCCCTGAAAAACATCTGGTCCTCACAGTGGACCTTGCTGCAAGGTGAATGAGCTCAAAATGGCTCCAGCTAGAAAGAGGGAAGGCATCTAACCTCTTATTCAAGAGTTGGAAAAGGAGTCCTGAAACTGTGCCTAGAGAAAAGCCCACCTATTCTGCAGACCATCTTTTCATGTCCTCCCATAAAAGAGATACACTGAACTGCTGCTAGAGTTAGGAGTACAGTCAAGAGGAACTTATAAGTTAAATTCTTCATTCCTTAAAACTGAATATCAGTTTCAGTTCTGTGATCCCAGCTTTGCATATTCAGATTCACAACGTGTCCTCATTTTGTGCTTTACAGAATGTGGAGGAAGCTGTAGGTATCACACCGTGCACACTGAGAGCTTAACGACATGTGACGTGGCTGTTATTACTGAAATGACAACACAGCTGCTTCCTCTGTATGACAAATGCACTTCTGTCAGTCGGGGGTGGGGTTAAAAGAGGTGATTTGGAGATACTGGCCAACTGCACAAACTTTGCAACATCTGGGTAAAGTCAAACAATTCAGCCAGATTTGGCTAAGGAGAAGGGCTGTGCAGCTTGAGTGTTGCAGGAGGGGTATCTCTGCCTTCTTCAGGGTGGTCGAGCTAGACTCCAGTTCAGCAAGTTTCTGTATCCCTGTAAGATTTTCCTTTCAATCTCTATGTGCCAGATATGTTTTCAAGAGTGAAACGATTCAGTATCCTATCCTCCCTTGCAAGGGGAACTGCATGTTTCTTTTGCCATGTACACATACCCATTTACAAAAGGGAGGGATTGTATTTAGAGTCAAGTCAGTGACAGAGCCTGGATTTAATTAAGATGTCAGTACAATGAATCAAGCCAAAAGAAAAAATTGCCAGAAAATACAAATCTTTCCTTCCACTCCCTCTTAGCAAGAGGTTGCAATCTGTGGACTTACCGTGGCAGCCCCAGCCACATAACCCAGGACGGTGACCACTCACTGCTCTCAGATGTCACCTGTGTGTCCTCAGGAGGAGGCAGGTGACCCTGCTCCTCCTGGCCTTCGCAAGCTCTCATCTCCAGGGCTTTGAGTACCACTGAGCAGTTGGTGTTCTTCAGCAGGGCGACGGCCTCGCTCCGGCTGACTCCCGTCAGATCAATCCCGTTCACGTTCAGGAGGATGTCACCTGAGACCAATAAAACGGATGATAAAAGCCCTGCAAGTGTTTCCAGGATCCCCTCTCCACCTCCACAAACAAGTGAGTCAAAGCCAAGGCCAAGAACTGGCTGCCTGGCAAGGCTCTTTGTTAATCATATCGTTTAACATGGATGTGAAGCATATGCTAGTAAACATGCCACAGGCATGAGGGAAGGGTCTAGATGCCTGTACACAGAAGCATTGCGGCTGTACAGAGGATTTAGTCCTGGTTTCTTTCCACGTCATGTCCTGCCTCTGGAGCTGAACAAACAGCTGGAGTCCTGCTGTACCAACAAGTTCTGGTATGGATGCCTAGTGCTGGTCCAAGTCTCTGGAGTCCACTTCCAGCTAGCATCTTTTGTATTCAACCTGAGCCTGAAACCTGGCAGCTCAAAGATGCTTTTCTCCCAGCTTTCCCTAAGCTGAGGACTGCCACTCCAGCTGGCTCTTTGTAAAGTTTGCTTTGTGGAATAACGTGTTATTATTTTCATATTAATGCCTCCTTGAATGGCCGCAAGCCAAACCATCCTTCTGTATGCCTTATTTATAATGTAGGCAGCTTCACAGAAAAATGCAAAGATGACCTCAATCACTACAGGGAGAACAATAAAGACATCACTAATGTCATGCACACAGCCACAGTACCAAGTGCTCTGCTGCCCTTTACGGGGCTTCCCTGGGTGCCCTCTCTGCTTGGCCTGGATGCTTCTCCAGGCAGGGGTGTATCACTGGCAGTCCAGACAGTGCAGTGCAGACATTAACCTCTTCTTGTGGTCGGCCTCAATGAGAAAGACAACAGCCTAAAAGCTGATCTAAATCATAGAGGCCTATGGCACTAACATCACATATTCATTTGTTTCTAATTTTATCAAATTAACTCGGCTGAATTTTCTATACTGCCTCATGATGAATATTTTTTGAAAAGTTGTCCCACTGAGACGCAGTCATTTCCCAGCAGGAGGAAAGGGGAAACCTGCTGTTTTGCTTCTGTTGTCATGTTCTCACATGGGTTTTGTTGAGCAGACACAAAGGGGAGGCTCCCATGTGTGCCAGTGCTGGGCACAGAGACCAAGACTCATGGGGCCTGGCTGGGTTGCAACTATTCCACCCCATTTTCCAGTGCCTTCACTTCCCTCAAACTCAGGATTCCCCTCCAGCTTGCAGGCAGTGGCTGGACGGAAGCAGAGCATAGGGGATGAAGGACAAATGATCTGAATCATTGATGAATGCAGGCTAATGAGGGACTTGGCTCTTGAAGATGTAGCATCCTGAAACCTGAAAGTTTCACCTTTCCTCTACTGCCCACCTATTTCCACAAAACCAACTGAGAAAATGTGTTCCTCATCTTGCTCTAAAGGCTTATTCAAACAGAAGGGGAGAAGCTATTAACTTTATCACTCTGTTACATCAGGAGCCAAATGGAGTTAGGAAGCCAATGTTTTTAGACATTAAGTTGAGCCACAAGGCACTAATGTGGCTTCATATAGGATGCGAAATCTGCTCCTGTATATTTCATTCAAATTCATGAATGTAATGACAAATAAGCACAAAAAATTACTTGAAAAACATGTGAAGGTTGCACAATGAATATACCAGTAGTTATGAGACAGTGGTGCAAGCTAATTTTCCTGTGAAAAACTATGTATCTTTTTTCCTACCAGAATATTCCTACATCCTACTTCACAGAGATGATTACTGCTACATATTATGCCTTTTCTGGTAGCTGACTTGGAACCCTCTAATCTGATGCATCCCAAAATCTATAGGATTGCTGAAGATGTTAGGGTGTGATGCTCTTTCATTATGCCTCAGTTTTCAAAAGAAGCCCTTGATTTAAAGCAGGCTTTCAAAATGCCCCTTTTTTACCTGTTTTTATCCTGCTGTCTCTGCTGATAACTCCTCCAGGTTCCACACTTATCACATAGATAGGCAAATCCCATTCCCGGTTTGATGCTCCTCCTGCCACAGTCATTCCCAGAGACTCCGTGTGATCTTTCCGGACAGCCACCACCTTCTCATGACAGGTGACAGTGTGAAGGGTGCTCTGCGATGGAGGAAACAGCAACAACACAGTTTGTGGGCATGGTGACCTCCCTGACATTTTCCACCAAGACAAGTATTCGTGGAGGAAATACCAAGGCACTTCCCAGCCACCTGCTGCATTTGGCCTGATGGCAGGCAGGACTCACTCTGGGGCTTAGGCATCTACAGCCAGAGCTACTACTGAGATAACTGTGTTTTAATAGTTAAAATCAGGCACTGCTCTCACCAAAACCAGAGTTGTTTTAGTGCTAAGGCTAATAGAAGCAGGTCTTTGAAATGTAAATAAGGAATTTAATCTAAAAAGAAAAAAGTTTTTGATATTAATATCACTAGCAGTGATATTAATATTAGTGGTAACTGTTGTGTTGTGCTTCTTGCTGCTTGCAGTCTGAGCATCACCTGTATAGCTAGTGAGAAGCAGTCCTCCTGGGTTTAAGGAATAAAGCTATTTGGCACATATTAGAAGAGACATACTTTGTTTGATCTTTCAAGTATCTGTGCTTCTGTGTAAGTTATGGGTGGAAATACCTTTGAAGAATAAGTGTTTCTGTTCAAGAAAAGAGAAGAATTTACAGTGAAGAGCCAGCAGTTTCCAAGATGGTCTTCTCAGTGCTTGAAGGGTCACTTTGGTACAGTCATCCCTATATTTCTCCCCCTGAACAGGAAAAGTTACGTGCACACAAAGCTGGTCATGCAATAACTAATGCATGAGTGAGGGTGAAACAAACCCACAGGTGCCCTCAGGATGGAGAGCCACTGCAATGCAAGCTCCAACAAAATCTGTGAACTGACTGTCATGTTTACCATGCATTCAGTTCCTACAGAAGTGTTTGAAAGGCAAATAAAAACTGGATTTAAAAGTTAATTGCTTTGCTTTCCTTAAGTATTTCATAAGCAGTACTTCTAAGATCAGCACCTGACAATCCCAGCCTCTCTTGCAGGAACATCATTTTCCATTCCAAGCTGATATATAACAGCATGCTTCTAAACACATTTCAAGTATATATTAAAAAAAACCCCTTCTCATTCATGAGTGTGACCTCACGTTTAAAATACGCAAAAATAATCTATAAAACTCATTTAAAGCCACATTAATCTCTTCTTAGAAATCTGACATCTCACAAAGACATTTCACCTTGATTCCTGGGCCAGCAGCACAGAAAGTGGAGCAGATGAGTCCACAACCTCTCCCTAAGTGACAGTGACGGACAAAGAAAGATTACAGCAAGAATTTTTTTATGGGATGAGGGCAAGCTAGGTCTTTGATTTGTGGGGTTTTTTTAAAGGTATGGTTGGTGGAACTAACTTCACGTCAAGTTTCTGTGATGCAACATTAACAACAAAACACAGGACCTTCTAGCAGCTTAGCAAAGGATTTCTACCTGCTTGAGCAGATGAACAGTGGCTGCCACAGAGCTCCAAGAACAAAAAGGCAAAGATCTCAGTGGGAAGAGGAATTCTCTTGGTCTTTGGAAGAAAAACCAAACTATCACTGTTATTTGGACATGTTAGACCTGGTTCATGCAGAACTCAGACAGTCAGAGAAATTTGGCTTAGGGATTGCAAACAAACCTAAAAATTTCTGAAGGCTTTAAAACCTTCTGAAAATGTTCTGATCCAGAAGATTTTAATTCTTCACCTTTGTCTTTAAGGTGTCAATATTTTAAACATAGTAGTTCTGTCTTTATGTAAACTAAACTTGAAGTTTCATCCATGTTTGTGCAAAAATGTCCTTTTTCCCTCAGAAAAGAATGGCTTTCCATCAGGAAAAGGCCACTTCCTGAAACATGTGGGATAGGGGCACTGCTAATTTTCACAAAATTGCAGTCTGAAATTTTGTAGCAAAACATGAGATTGGGATTCTACTTGTGGCTCCAAGTGACAGAACAGGGCTGTTACTTATTCAGCATACATCATGTCTCAGACAACAAAAACATTAGAGCATTAGCTGGTTTATCACTCTTTTTTGAGGAATCAGCACAGAGAGAAAGATTTTGAAGTAGTTCACATTTCAGTGAAGAATTATAAAAGTACCAATACTTGTATGCTCAACCACAAAGGACCATTTTTCCTTTGAAGCTACTCTTTCACATGTCATTTTTTACATGGCTGCAGACAGAAAGGATTTAGGGTGACCTGACTGAGACAAAGGCAGTGATGAAAGCAAAGTAAAGCCTTTTTTTGTAAACACACGTAGGGCTTGCTTGGAGGTATAATCAATAGAAAGTAAACCAGTTAAAAGGCAGTGTTTATCAGTGACTGCATTTCAGTGCATTCTGTTCTAAACAATTGTCCTTCTCTGTCATTTTGAAGTGACCTCAGAGGTCAGGAGAAGAAAAACATAACAGTTCACCTCCTCCTCTTTCTATTATTTTTTTTCTGTATATTTACTGGAAAATAAATATTTACAGCAGATTATCACAACATCAAAGCCATGGCACGTCTTGTAGGCAAAAAAACATAGCTGTGTCTCTTTGGGAAATGTATTTCACGTGAACATTAACCTGCTTGTATGGTCAGGAAACATTGCCTGTTCCAGCAACATTTTCTTTGCTTTTAGTGCTAGACAATTCATTTGAAAGAAGTAAGAAAATAGTTCCAATTAAAAACAAGTGCTATTTAACTAATGGCAAAGCTCCCACTGACTTCAAAGGAATTGAATCTGGCCTGCTTATGCATTACAGCCTAGCTTCACAAACTCAGCTGCACAAGAAAGTGTTTCTGACATCTTCTCTTTTCTGAATCCAGGCAGCAGCCAGAACACTTTGGGCTGTGCTTCCCCTCTCTCTGTACACAGGAAAACAGATCCATGAGACCCTGTGCAGGTCCAATCTCTTGGCACAGCATACACCCAGCATCACTGTCACCAGAGAAGGACATGGTCACAAGAAACCATCCTCCTCTTATCCGGAGCCTTGGGGGCCACAAGGATGGTTGTCACTGGCCTGAAAGAGAGCCACCTCCTCACGCCTTACAGATGGAGGTTGGCTGTCATGAGGCCAAGAGCTTGGCCCAAAGTGGTTCCTGAGCTGTCGTATGAGCCAGACGGCTGCTAGAAGCTAGAGTTTGTTCTTGAAGCTGAATACAGCCAAGGGTTGAGAGCAGATTTCAGCCCATGTTTACATACATGCTCTACAGTGAGAGTGGTTTCCCTCAAAGAGTGTTCCTGACCTTCCAATATCACCTTCTACAGTAAACCCAGGGGACAAAAAACACCTTAGAAATAACTGGAATTCAAGGCAGCTATCAATCTTCTATTAATCACACATAATAAAGCAATCTCACTGGTGGCAGTAGGCAGCAGACTGATCAAACCACACACATGTAGGAAACTCCCCCAACAGTGAGGTCCAGCCAACAAGCATTACCTTGGTTTTGGACAGGCACATGCACTCCATTATAGGAGCGCATGTGTACAGACATTGTACAGGCCCTAGGCTTGCAAGCATTACTCCTGCACTAATGTCTACTTAAAATAAATAACATTTTTTAAGTCTTCCAAAGCCAGTTTAGAGATCTTGAATTGCAAATTATGTTCAGTTAAACCTTCACCAAAATAGTGTGAAAAATTCAAAGCGACGCAGTCATGCCCTATAAAAGGGCAACTAACACTCCAGTAATGTTTGTATCAGACCACAAGTCCACAGTGCCTGAAGCTCATTGTGTCTACCAGCTGTACTGATCTGCTGATCTTTTGTCAGAGCATTTTGTCTGATAGAAGCCCTCCACTACACACACACAAAGCTAAAGGGAGGTAAGAACAGTTCAGAATTTTCTTTTTTTTGGCTGTGATCTTCCCTGGAAAGTGCCCAAATGGTGGCACTGGACAGAAGCCCACAGCAGCACACCCACTCGTGTGCTTATGTAGTACTCATCTCCTGTGGTAAACTGGAAATCCCCCTAAAAGCCATGGCCTATCCAACCAAAGATGTTTCATTAGTCTTTACAGCACGTAGTCATTAATCTTTAAAGGACTGTTGCAAAGTCAACATTGTGCCTGCAATCCCTACCCAATATAACATTGGACTTACCAAGACCTCCCATCTAACACCTCTTGGTACAGAAGAGAAAATGAGGAACTCAGGCATTTATGGAAGACAAGCTGGGTTCCCAAATAAGCCCAAGTGGTATTATTTAATCAGAGCAACATGGTAGAGTTAGCAGGTGCTTGGAGCTTCCCCAGGAATCATACAGTGGGAACACAAGCTAATTGCTGTCCTACATGTATCTTCTTAAAGAAATCATTGCTTCATTAAAAAGTAATGCCTTGCAGATGCATGATTAGTTGGGCTACCTACTTGCTACCTGGTAGTAACTACTGAGCATCTGCTCTCTGCTTTATCTCCTGCTGATCTGATCCCACCTAACAAGGGCTCTGATTGTGACTTTGTGGAAAAGGAAACCTAAAAATAGGTAAAGATATACTAGTATTTTTTCACACATAAAAACACTGAATAATGTAATTTTAAAAGACCTGCAAAAATGGTTATGTTTTAACATTTGTAAAATCCAGAGCTAGACTTGCCTCCTGGCTGTCAGTTGTGCATCCGGTATTTCGTCCAGGGGTCCCTTTAAGGACACAACTGGAAATCCATCAGGCAGGATGAATTTAAGCCCTGCCTGTACATCTCCCCGATGCACCCCTGGCACTGGTGGCCAGGGTCAAGCTTGCATGGGTTTGCATAAGTGGTGACACTCAGGGTGATTTATATAAATTAGTCAGGCATATGACTTCAAATTTAGAGAAATAATTAAAGTCAGTTCCTGCAAGGACATGCCTTGCTCTGTCTAAAGTGCAAAGAATAACAACATTGAGTAAACTCAGAAAAAATATTTTCAAAGTTATAGCTGTATTGGTTTCTACTTTAGAATCTCATATGTTTGAGGATCAGCATCTCTGCCCCACACAGAGAGCACATTGCAAAGCTAAATGCACTAAACACACGCTGTGACTGGGTACACAGGGGCAACTTAGGGGGGGACAGTTTGGTTACCACAGCTTATCTGGGTGAGATGGCTGCTCTGTGCTGTGTCCCTGGCTTGGGTCCAGCTGTGCTGCACACTGCCAACCCCCACAGACCCCATGCCATGTAAGTTCCAGGTGCTGCCAGAGCAGAACCAGCACGCTTTGGGTCCAAAGCTCCACAGAAAGTCCTCATGCGTGCATCAGCCAGGGAGACCACAACTGCCATCCGCCACCAAAAAGCCAGATGGGTCAGGGCATGGGCATCTTAATAAATGTGCAACAGGCTAGTAATTACCATAATTTTCAAGCAGCTTATGGGAATCTTTCAGGCCAGCATACGAAAGCTTTTTCTCTGAAGACTTTGCTACAGATTAAGAAACTTTAGTCAAACCTTTTCTTTTTGTTGGAGTGCACTGCCCTGTGCTGGCTCACACTGCTGGTCAGATCTGTGGCTGTGGCCATGATGTTGTGTGCATGTCAGGCCCTGCCCCACCACTGCCCATTGCCTTCTCTTTCCCTCCCCACCCCACAGAGTCCAGACAGAACCAGTGGATAAATAATGAGCAGCACAGCTTGTAGGTTTCCGTTGCCAAGTAAGACATGCTTTTTCTGGTGACAAAAACCAGAGGGAACATCCTGAGACATGAAAACACTAGCTGTCCTCCCATTCCCCTGTGCCATGGATGGCAGAGAAATCACACGTGCGCTCACCTTGCCAGGATTGTTCCTCTTGGCGGGACAAGGCTGGGAGCTGCCAGCACTGTAACTCCAGCCCGTCTCCTGCAAGAGGTCGGGGGTCTGCTGCCTGGTCTGCCGCGACACAACGAAGTGGACCTGCTTCTCGCTGGCCTGTGGGAGGAGGTACAGTGTGAATCCCACTGACCCAGTGCAACAAACCCCCACACCTCAGCCCCAGAGAGTTCATGAAAAGTTGCATTTAAATTTTGTTTGGATTTCCCATTAATGTGGCTGCAATGACATAAAGAAGTAGCATATGTTCAGGTCAGTAAGATTTATAAAGGTTTACTGCCAGCTACTTAATACTTCTCCTGAAAATTTGGTGTTAACTCTAAGAAATCCTTCCTACCTGCCTCAAATTTGGTTGGAAGCAGTGATCCACCACAGTGAGTGCTGATCAGCATACACCTGTCTACACCACTGCAAAGCAGCAGTTTGACTGCCATGGTAGAGAGACAGACAGACAACAAGAGCTGCTGCTGCACGATGGATGGGAAAGCTGAAAAGGATACAATTAACCTTGAAACAAGGTATGTGCTTACACCTTGTCTGGTGAAAGTGGGAAATAATTAAGTCCAGTTGGATGTAATAAGCATGACAAATGTAAAGAAGCTTAAAGAAAGAGATGTGCAACTATTCTGAGAAATAAAATCCTACTTCACCAAAGCACAGAGAAAGAGGGTGGGCACAAGCAAGCACACAGAGCAATGGAGATTAGGATGGGAAAGTAGCTCAAACTGTCACTCTAGGAAGAGTAGCTTCAAAAGCAATTAACCCAAGCTCAAAGCACTTCTAGGCCTTTTTGCACAATGCAGTCAAAATACTTGTGTGCCTGAGAAATGCCGCAATGCTTCTACCGAGTTAATGTTCGCTCGTTATTAAGGTGTTCTATGTGTGCCTGATATTAGTGTTAATTCTCTGTACAGGTGATATTTTTTTTCTGTCTTATTGGATCAGCGCTGTTTCCCTAGAAGAAAATATCTTCATTTGCCCCTCCGTGAGGCTCATATGAATCTGTCCAAGACAATAGTGATACAAAGACCGAAAGAGAGTGGAGTTTACCTGGGTAAGACATAGATGTCTGCCATAATGGCAAACCAACACACTGAACTGAAATGAAGAACAGCGTAGAAATAACCTCAGTGCTATAGAAGCATATTCAGAAGATGTAAAAACTAATCCTCTAATCTCCTTCTTCCTAGGCTAGACCTTGATGTTGTGCCGGGCAGGAGGGTCTCTTTAGAACTAGTCTCTAGAGGGACTCCTGCCTGCTTGCTCTCAGGTTATACCCAAGGAACTGCTCAGTATCTAGTGTGAAGCCTCCCACAAACACAGCTGGAGGTCTGATGCCCCTGGGGCTGCAGTTGCAATGCTTGTTGGTACCACAGCAGTGGGGGCATCAGACCTCCTGTCTCACTGCTGGCATGGTGGATGTGCCCTGTTCACTGGGGAGAAGCTTCAAGGAAAGTTGGCATTGAATAAGCAGCTGAAAACCAAACCCAGACCCAGTTGTGCTATTGAAATCAAATCTCCCACAGACAATTAACAGAAGCCAGAGGGAGACTCTGGGATTTTTGGTTTTATAGCTTGGTCTGTCCTTTCTGGAGCTGAATTCAACAGCAGTAGCTGAGAGTTAAAAAAAGCTTTGGAAAAACATCATTTTAGTTAAAAAACAACCTACCTCTCCTAAACCTCCAACTTCAAGCCTGAAATATACATGTTCAAGCCATACTGTTTTCAATGAAGTAAAATATGTGCACTTCTTTCTTGCTTTCCCAATATCTTGGGGGATACCAATTTTTTACTAGAAACCCAAACCTACACAGCTTCATAATATATAATTTGGTCCATACACATGTATTTCCAAATAACTTTGTAGGTATTTTTAACAGATTTGTTTTTATGGAATATTAATTCATGGACTCTGGACTCAACTGGTACCCAAAAGCTAAATTCTGCACCTTGGGAGAACAGAAACCACTCTGGTCCCTAATTTCTAATATGACTGAGGTGGAACAGAACAACACCCAATTAAACCTTCCAAGGGCATGTGGCCCCATGAAAATACAGTTTTCTCTAAAACGAACAACTTCAACTTAACGCAACTTCTTTTGAAAACTCATCTGCTGCCACATGGTAAGCCTCAAAGATGGTTGTTTAGAGAAAGGTTGTAAACATGACTAATTTTTGTAGAACAACTAGCGAAAGTTCAACAAAGTCTATATTGTCACATTTTTCTACAGGCCAGTCAAGCTGAGTAGCTTCTCAGAAGTCAGAGTCGTTTAGAAAGTTATCCAAACAACAGGAACAACTTTTGTATTTACGTACATATAAAAACACATGAGTATTTCTACTGTTCAGAATATTGCTGATTCACTCTGATCTCTCCCTCCCTCTTACCACTTGCTTTTCCCACAATTCTTTCTCTGTATTTTATGCTGAAGTGAAAATTAAAGGAAGCAGGTTAGCTTTGAGACTGAGTGCAAGTAATAGCTGAAACAACCTACTAGAACTAAAATCTGTTACAGCCAAGCCAAATCAAGCAGGAAGGCAGACTTCTGAGCATCTAGTAGGTAACTGCCTCTTAGAAGGAGGCAGCAGTGGTGCTCTTGGGAGAAGCTGCCCCATCTCTCACAGGGATGGTGGGTTGGTATGTTGCACATCACAGCCTACTTGTCAGAGTCACTTATTGAGAAGAAGAGGGACTCATCTGCCCCTTGCAGCTGCTCTACAGTGGGGGAAGGAGATGAAGAGGAAGGTGAATATCTGGGGTCAGTAAAGTCTGTCTCAGCCCTTGTAGCTTGCTTGCAAGCACCACTGATCTGTTACCTAGTTCCTTTTCTTGCCACTCTCATGGAAAACAGATGTGGAATGTCTCATTATTTAGATTAAAAGTGTCACTTCTGACACAAGGCCATGGCTAAAGATGATGTGACAAACAGGAAACAGCAAACTCCCAAATGTTATGATGTGTGCACATTCCTAATTAGGACTTACATGTTTTCTTCATTTCAGTTCTTGTGACAGAGCTTAGAGCTTAAAAACCAGCCAGACATCTAATCTACTGACTAACAACTGCTTCACATATGCTAATGTATAATTGCTATAGGCTTCAAGAATCAGATTTGTCTCAATTATTCATTATTTAAAAGTCAAAAATAATCAGATTCCACAGAAATCTGTCATTCTTCCAGCTGTGCTTGGTCTAACAAGCCACCACCAACTTTTAGTGAATTGAAGTTCTGCTTTTAAAGAAACTGACTGTGTATTTGTAACTTCCACTACCATAAATTAAAAGACCTCAATGTACTGCAAATGACAGTCTGGGGTCTCAACAGGCAGGATGCTGCTGAGAAATCAGAGGACACAGTGAAATATCCCTTCATGTAAGAAGCAAATGCAAAACATTTGTGGTTTCAGTATAACAGTTTTTCTCTGGCATAACATGGAAACAGGAAAGACAAATGATAATTGATGAAAAAACATAACAAAAAAGACACAGGTTCCGGGAATTTTGCGTTGGACAAATGTGATTCATAGAGTTCACATAAATGCAATGTAATCCTTACTATTTGGAATCCTGAGTCCCCCCTCTGATGGGCTTGTTGTTTAAATTTCCAGGAACTGGTGTGCATTTCAAACATTATTATAAATAACATCCACTCTTCGGAGACCAATAAGAGCTTTAGTTGCATTTTTAAACACTTGTTTGTGAACAGTCTCTTTAGTAATTTTTTCCATTTCATCTCTAGGCTGCATGTGTTTTTTGCTTATGAAGCAATGTTGCCTTGTTTTGTAGCCATAAAGAACTGTTCCAAGAATACTAGTTTTTTAGAAAGTTTTTCATTCCAGACTTGTTGCCCTCAGAGAATTTAAACCTTTCCCCTTCTGTCTTCTGTTCCCAGTTAGTGAGCTACATAAAGTAATCCAGAAAGATGCTGGACCAGAATTTCAACAACTGGCATTATGTAAGGGGACAACATTTTCTTCACCTATGCTATAAACTTCACAATAAATGTTGGCTACAACCAACTGTGAATCTATACTAGCAGAAGAATGCTTTCCACAAAATGCATGGATTTAAACATTTGTTTCAGTCTGACTTATATTACCCTGATTATACCTGTCAGAAGGGGGAAGCAGCCAGCCTGATTTGACATCTTGTTATTGAAGTCCATGAAATTCTTCAATATGTGAACGCTCTGCATGCCACCAAATAAATTCAAAATTGCACAAGTATAATAATGGCTACAAATATTAGATAAAAACAACAAAAGATTCTTAGCTTTGTTTTTTATGTTGAAGTATTTTTAAAACATAGTGTGTAAACAAAGAAATTAAAATGGTTCTCGACGGGAAATTAGGCAGAAGTTGACCAATTTTGTAGCATGGGGAGAAAGGGATGGGATTTTTTTTCTGACAGCTTTGTATTAAGATTGGTTAGTGCATTGCAGAAGCACCCATTTAGTACTCTACAGGAGTCTAAACAGAGATTTATAAAAACTACAGCTACAGATTCATTTGTCCAAAACATCTGGATTTCCATATACTGTATTTAGGTAAGAAATATCTGTAAAGTGTGGACTACCTTCAGTTGTAAAGCACATCCATGGGAAATCACTGAGTCTGGGCATGTGATGTTCACCCTGAAACATGCTATCCACTACCTTAAGCTACTCTGTTTTGCCCCTGGGCTGAACCAGAGAGCGCTGTAACTCCTTCTGAGCCAGAGGAGTCAGGATCCTGCTGGAACCAGTACTCCCAGGGTGCAGGCTCGCATGCCTTTTGGCAGATGGCATCACTCTTTGATGATGCTCAGAGTATACAGATGTTTACATTGATCTGTACGTTCCAAAACCTGATGGTAGCCGGCACCACTGTGTGAATCCATGTCCATGTTCACACTTGTACCCACAGTTAAACCAAGGAGCTTTTAGAGGAGTAAATTCCCATCCAACCTGGACTCCTTTCCTCTTCCAAATACAAAAACTCAATGTTTGGCTCCTGCTGCGAAATGGGTGGTGAAAAAACACTGTTTTTTGCACAGTTCAAAACCCGTGGTCCAAGTGGTGGTGACAAACCTGTATCAGCTGGGCTGCACTCTCTGGACTGCCGTAGCGGTGGTCGTGCCCATTGATGGCCAGCACCCGGTCGTTCTCCTGAAGCTGCCCATCGCGGGCTGCCATACCACCTTCCAGCAAGTTGAAAATAAAAACCCCTGGCTCGTCAGCCTTGCGGACCAGCTTTATTCCCAGCTGCTCATCTGGACTGCTCTTGTTTAGCACAACATGGAAGCTGTCATCCCTATTGCAGTGAACATCGAGGGAAAGTCCGCTGTTTCGGCATCGGTACCTCTGCTCTCGGAGCACCGTCAGTCGGAGCACGTGGCAGGGTTGCTTCAGGATTGACAGGGCGTAGTTGTGAGGCACATTTTTGATGTCCATGCCATTCACCTGGAAGAGAGAAATGTAAATCAGCAATAGAAAGATGGTCGATTCTGAGCTGGCACTGGGGAGGGCAGATCTATTTGCACAGATGTCTTCATATGAAGTGACGTGCTATTTCAGACAGTGTCACACAGGAGGCCAAGTTTGCAGTGCAGAACAATCTTCCCCCCAAGGAAAGGATGCACTGCACAGACAGTTTCTGCCCTTTTTCTTTCCCTTTCTCCCTGATAATCTCCAGACATACATGCTAGTTTTCATCTTTCTTATTGCTCTTTCCCAAGCGTCAATATCCTTTCATATATCTTAGTTTTATTCCACTGGCTTCTGATTTCAAAATGCCTTGCCAGCCTTTCCTTTCACTCCCACTGCTTTCCTGCTGTTTATCTTCTTCATTATCTCCCAGCTGTTCTAGGTACAGTAAAAAAAATTGTTCCTCCCTATGGAATCTCTAATTAAAAAGCAGGAAGGAGCCTGAAGTAGAAGTTTAAATGCCCTGGATATTTGTTAACAATTATGCTGATTTACCACACCAGAGAATCAGACCTTTCTTTTTTTCTCAGTGTTTTCCAGGTAAGATTTAATGCAGTAAAACTGCATAGCTACCACTTTTTAAATTTGGCTGGAGAAAAGAAAGGGAAAAAAAGAACTTCCAGTCAATCCTGTCATGTTCATATGTGTAAGAGTTACTAGGCATTGTATTCTATATTACTAAATGAAAACCAGTTGCAAGATTGTATTTAATCACTGGCTAGAAAACCCGAATTAGACAAGTTATTTCCAGGTAGCTTTACATTGTACAGGTTGAAACATTTAAATATTAAGAAACGTCTCCAAAATTCAACAGAAATTTTCCCCAGCATGGACAAAAGCATTTGGCTGGTGTTTGCTTTTGCCTATGTGGGAACAATGGGACTGTCCCTGCTGCAGTCTGATGGGGGGATTGCACCCAGAGAGACACAGCTCAACTAACTTGAAGTTGTTACCTTGGGTACCACAAAGGGCATGAGCTGCACCAGGACGGGGCTGAAATTCATGGGAATCCTTGGTAAATCCCTGGGCAGTCAGGCATGACTGGGAAGAGCTAGTCTGGGGCCATCTGAGCTACCATCACAGCTTTGTTGCGCAGTTTGGATGTGCCTTTCAGGAACAGTTTTGTCTTGGGGGTGCCATTAACTCTGCTGTGCTGTGCTGGCACCAGGACAAAAAGCCTCCCTGAAACACACAGCTGGGCGGTGGACACTTATCCAGCTGCTGCCTGGAACCATCATCCAAAGGCATTTTTATACACTGCTAGAGTGAAGTATGCCCACATTGTGATCGTGGGAAATCCCTTTGGCCAAGTCCCTTTGACTTCGTGCCTGTCTGATACGAAGCAGAAGGCATGGCACAAGCTTGGCATGCCTCAAGTGTCCTCAGCTACCACTGAGGTCTGCAAAAGCTAGGACAACACAGTGGTTTACACATGGTACTCTGAACTTTAGGACGTCTTTCTGCATGCAACACTGCAAATCTCATCATGATCGACTTAAACCATCTTATTCTTTGTCAGGATATTTTTATCTTGTACCTACACAGTACTGTACCTTTAGTATCATGTCTCCAGGCAGCAATCTTCCATCTCTGGCAATTACTCCATCTCGATAAATGTGCTGTATAATAATGTGAGCCAAAGGGGTCTCACTGCCTCCCACAATCCTAATGGCCAGGTTTTCATGGGGATCAGTACGGCTGATCTTAATGCAGGTAATTTCCCCATCTGGGATCAGGTGATACAACCTGGGAAAACCTGGAAATGCATATTGTAAGGTATTTATTCGACAACACAGTTTTGTTTTGTTGCAACATGAACTGCACAGCCTCAAATACCTGCCAGTTAGTCAAAGTAGGTTTTATGCATAGATGTGATTTATACTAAGTGGGGAGGAAAGGATAGGTAAGCTTGCTGAAAGGACTTGAAGGGATCTTTTTACAATGAATATATTCAAATTTCCATTTTTCCCCCACAAAACACAGCCTTACACCTTTGATATAATCCAGACAGATTAAATGTACTTAAAAACAGTTACGCATGTCAATATTTTAAGGGAAGAAAATACATTTTTATTCACCAGAGACATCTCAGAACCAGGCCACAGTTTCTTGCTGGCCTAGAACAGATGGACATAGGCACCTCAACAAATGTCTGTCCCTGATGTGCTGGGTTGTACACCCTGTATCACTGGTAGTATCCCAGGCTGCCCTGTTCTCCTTCATTTTTGATGCTATAATGGAGGACTGGGAGCTTGTCTATTTATCTTCGGCTAACAGAAGGGCAAGATTTTTTGGACAACGCAAAGCACACAGCAGTTTCCCTACCAGACCCCTCTCCTTTCATCACTGCTTGAACTTTAGGAAGTAGGAATGAGTGGCTCCTAATGTGATGTGTCTGTATTAAAACCACAGTTTGCTCAAAGTACCTGGATGGAAAGATCTCTGCTGTCTCTGATATTCTGGCTGTGGGGAGGAGGGTCCAATGGTGTGCAGGGGTCCTTTTTGTATTTATAATGAACTGGATAAGGGTATTCTCTTTCAAATCCTACTTTTTAACTGGCATCTTTGATTTCACAATGTGTCACTAATTCTTTCCTTCTAGGTTCAAAATTTTAATCCATATTCAGCAGTGAACAAAGTTGAAGTGAAAACACCAGTGAGTTTTCTAGCTCAGGTTTATCAGCCTTCAATTACTTTGAATCCCCCACAGCTGAGAGACAGCTTTTGAACTTTTTGCAAGAGGGTCCAATCCAGTGCTTATATGACAAATCTGTAAGTCAAAAAATTAACTGCTAATATATTTTCAATAACCTATTTTAGAAATGAAAGTACAGTGACATTCAATAGTAGTTAATTATAAAATGAAACAACAGAGCAATATCTGAGATAGAATAAATATTTTCTACTATAGAATTAGCAGGCAACAAACCAGCAAGGCACCAAAACCTTTTGGAAGAGAGCAAGGGGAAAGAAAACACAGGAAGAAAGTATTGAGAAACACCATGTTGCATCCCTTACCACTTCTTTGACCATATGCTCTTCAGGGTGGGAAGCTGTCCTCCTCCACTTCTGTAAAAAGCACCTACTGGTAGCACAGACTTCGACTTTGTGGTTTTATACAGACTTGACAGGCATTAAAAGTCTGTCTAGATAACTACACAGCCTTTTTCAATCTAATACCCATCTATTAATTTAGTTTATATTCTTGTAACATCTGTTTCTGCGCTAATATATATTTACTTCAGTTTTGCAGGCAACTTTAATGTCTCAGGTATGGAAGATGCTTCATTTCCCCCATGATCCTCTATTTTCTAAACATTATTTGCTCAGCTTGCAATTTGCTCAGTTCTCTCTAGCCTGAAGGGTGGATTCTGTTTGATCTAAATCCAGGCCTCTAAGCCAAATGCACAGTTTGGTGATCTACTTGCTCAGACTTCCTTTGTAGTGCACAGTCACCCAAAGGGAGTAATTCCCACGCTAGATCACCCCTGGAGGTGTACTCCACTGCTGTGTAAGAAAAAAGAGGCAATTAACTCTACAATCTCAGTGGAGTGCTTAAAGTCAGACAATGCAAATACTCTTCAAAAATCACGAACAACCTGATCCCTGCATCAGAATAAGCATGCATATTTCACACTCTCTGTGTGTCTATAAGGGTAGCTATGTGTAAAAATACAAATGAAATTCAGGACACCTAGATCTTCCCTGCACACAAATAAATTAATATATATGTATATTTTGAGGACTACCAAAACAGCCCTATAACAGAAATAATTCTATTTCCCATTACATGATTACTCACTTCACATGCTAACAAACTATGATTTTTGGCTCTGATGTTCATTTTACCATAGCTCATTCTGAAAACTTTTCTAAAGGAATTATCCAGTCACATTTCTTGTCCATGGAGAACCGTGGACTGAACAAGCTATTGACACTCTCATGTTATTTCAGTCTGCAACTATCCCAGAGCAAAATCAGGGCAAAATGGCAATGAACAAGTCTCTACACTTGTACAAGGCTTACCTACAACTTTACGTAAGATATAAAGGTTTCTTTGCATCTTGAACAATGCCTTACCTGGTTTGTTAAGTCTTGCAGTGGCACTTGGCTGACTTTCAATAACTTTATGCAGATTCCCATAGAGGAATTTTTAATGTCTAATTTCCTTCTGAAATGTGCAGTCTACAACAGAACAAATCTTTCCAAGACATTTTTTTGCCAGTCTGCAAGTCTCTAATGCTTCTCTTTTATAGTTAGCAGGCTGTACTGCCTCACTTCCCGTCTTTATTTGATTTGTGCTCTTTATCAACTATAATTAATAAATGGAACTGTTTTCTCCTCAGATGGGCTAAACAACCAAAATAACTCCAAGAGCCATTAATTTCTGCTCTCTTAATTGAAGACTTGCCTCTTCTTTTCATCCCAGACATATACAAGAACATTTATATTATCAACAACCTAGACTATTGTAAGTAAATGGCCAATGCCTATTTTGATAAACTATCAGTAAGTTTGACAATTTAAATATATAAAAACCACAAATACACATCTTTTTAAATAAGAAAATTCATAATTGCTTTTTCAGCAAACAGTCTGCATACATTGTGTGCAGTTTGATCAAAACCTACCATGCCTGTTTCAAGATGATGCCATGTCTAGAAAGCAATGTCTTCAAATTGAATTATTGAATGCATGTACCATACCGAGAAAAGGTGGACCCTGCTTCAGCAACTGGTTGCATACAGTGAATGGGGCCTCAGCAACACAATTTAAGGGTCTCCAACTGAGTTAAGGGCTTATACCTTTCAGACATATATACAGCCTGTTGTGAGGCTGGAGTATCATTTTTCACAGACTCCATTTTCCAGCCCTTACACTCTTATTTAGAATTCTTCGTTTTCTTTGGTCAGGTTTTCCAGAGCAGGAAAACCCAGGAGTATTGCATACCTTTCTTTACCATTTTATATTTCCAGTCCTTAAATATTGAAGAGCTGCTGACTCTAGAAAGAAGCAAATTTTCTCTCTTGCTTTTGGTGATTCTTCCAGCAGAGTGTTGGGTGTTTGTCACAGGGGGTTGTATGGAGCATTCTGAATCTGTCAATATAAAATGTCATCTGCATTCAGAAAGATTGTGTGGTCTTTTTTCTCAATAAATATTCTCTTAATATTAGTGTGCAATTTTATTGATATTTTGCACATCCCATTATGGTAACAAATAACATAGGAGAGACCAGCTTAGCATGGTGAACTCCGCTTGTCTGGCACAAGGGTGGGACACCAAGAATTTGTTAGTATAGTGGCCATGACAGAGTATTACAAAATTTTAAGTAAGCTTATTATTTTATCCCCATAGTTTATAATATTTAATAGTAGCATTCCTTCAGTGCTCAGGTTTCTGCTGACTTCTGTGTGTACTATGCTCCTTCCAACAGTGCTGCCAGGTAACTTCTGCCTTCATTCCCAGGATTCAGTGTGACAATGTGCAATATTTGCTGTGACTCTTGAGTCCAGATTAATCAAAGGTCAATGTTGACAAAACTCGTGTATGTGTTTGCAAGTCCTCATTTAGATCAGGCAGTCTGACTAATGTGAAGTGCCAGCTCACCCCCACAAATAAGACTATCTGCAGGGACACACATTCATGCTTCCCAGCATCTGGACACCAGAATTTAAATGAAGCTTGTGTAACCTAGTCTTGGAAAATTCTTGTGTCTGTGAATGTCACATGCTCTTGCACTGGCAGGGAACTATATTCTGCAGCTTTTCCTTCTCAATTGATTTTCATTTAGCATGTTGTTCTCCCAGCAGTTTGCCATCATTTTGATTTAATGCCTTCCATTAATTTTCCAGTGATGCTGCTCCAATGGAGGGACAGGTAGAACGTATGCTGGTTCTAGTATCTCTTCTTGCTTCTGGACATTCCTCTCACCAAAGGAGTCCCAAAAGAACTAAAATGAAATTGTTCCAGAGCTGACTGTGTTTCACAACAGTTGTGGCTCTCCTATTTACACCAGGCAAATTTATCAGTCTGCAATAGAGGAAATGCTCCAGAGACAATCTCTTTCTTCTGGAAATTGCCTGGCTCATTGTTCCAGAGTGGAGTACTTTGAACCAGTTTTGTAACAGCTTTTTTGGGAAATCAGAATTGCAACTGAACGAAATCTGAGAAAAATTGGAACAATGTGGGATTTCTGTGGGGTGCAGCCTTCCTGAAACAGAAGTTGGGCTGCATTGTCTATGTCCTGGGGCTGGATAAACCACTGTATTTCTGCACATAGAGAGCATTAATGCCATGAAATGGTTGATACCATCTGTGTTTCACTTGCCTTCTTTATCTTCATGTACTTTTCTAAACACTGAAGCATTTATAGTATCTATCTATCTATCTGTCTATCTATCATATATATTTACGTATATATGTATCTCTCAAAACTACAACAGGATTCACACTGAACAGTACATGGGGGAAGTCTGTTCTGTGGTTTTCCCAGTGCCTGCTGGGGCTGCCTTGGTCTTGACTGCTGCAAAGCAATAACAGATGGTAGAACTGCATCCACCATGAGACTAAAAATGAGTTTGACTTTGAAAAACATTTGCCATCCTCAAGAACTCATAAATTAAATTTATTTTAAAATGGCCTGACTGCAAAACAGAATCAATAAGTGTTTTTGAAAGCCAGAAACATAGCAAGTAAAATAATCTGTAAAACTCTGTAGAGGTTTTCAATTGTACCTGCAAATTCTTTCCTCCTAAAACGTTAGCTGGTTTACAACTCGTATTTGTAGATCATTTTGAGTAAAGAGTATATATATCTATAGTCTTTCTTGGAACTGAATTTAAAGTGTAAAGTCAAACTAAGAGCACAGTGATACAAATAAGCATGGCAAAGCTGGAGCAGTCTTTGCTTGGAGATATTTTATCATTTAAGTAGATTGTCAAGGTCATTTACACTAGTAGATCTAGTCAGAAGATATTACATCTTAAATTCATCAGTGCCGTAAGCATGTCCCTGTCACCTTTCCTCACATCTCAGAATGAAACTCTCTCTTTTAAGCTTTCTAAACTTCAGACCTGGAAAGCTATTTGTAGCTGTAAATGCTGTTAATGAAATTGCTCTCGGGTAGATATTAGAAGCGTGGGTGCTGACAGACAAATATTTCTTGCCATGGGATTTTAAAGATAACAAATTATTAAAAATGAGAAAATCTTAACACTGTCTTCCCCAAATATACTTTCTCATTACTGTTTGTAGTTTTCATTCACCTCTAACAGGTTTTTTTTGTTTGGACATTTAACAATGCTCTACTGAAAATGTGAAAAAAAAAATTTAAACAGAGGAACAAAGAAAGCCTGAATCATTTAAATCCAAATAGGGCACATATAACATTGTTTAAACAAATCAAACCACAGGATACAAACATAAATTGTGAAGTAATATCCACAGTGCAGGATGGCTACTAGCTCCAGGTATAAGATAGCATTAGATTGCAACTATGTCTCTGCTGTAATTACAACAGAAACACATTTGATATTATACATCATCTTTTACAAATCCCTGGGTGTCAAAGGAATTTTCCAAAACCAGTACTGCCTTCAGCTTCAAGTTAAGCAGAATGTGACTATTTTTTCTCCCACATCAGAAACTATTGCTTTGTCTTGCACCCTCACAGTCATATTGCAACTGAACATTGGCTTCTGATTAAAGGCACCTACACACTCTGTGTGTAGGGATGATGAAGGCTGATACATAGGTAATTGTTATGGTTTTCATTCTCAGAGCTCCTTTGACCGAAATACAGGCAAAACACTGACATGTTATCTAAGATGAGGGAATTCTCATCTCTTAGATGAATTACACATTAAGCAGACAATCTTATGGCTCCTTTATCAAAAAGAGGTAATCAGCAAGAAGTGGTTATATCACTCTGTTCTCACTGTGAGTCTGGCATAGTCTCAGCTTTATTCTGCTCATGCATATGCCTGGTAAGAAAAGGGGTCACCAGAGAGTTGGTGAGGTGCTGTCTGATCTCCTGGAGCAATGAGGCATAGCTGAGTTGTGCCCTCAGATGGTCCCAGACATGAACCTGTGAAACTTTGAACAAGGCAGCATCAGGTTTCACACTGGGTATGGGGACCTCTGAAGTCAGTAACCACCTCGTTCACCACCACAGGAGCACCTCCATTCCCAGGAGAGTAGTGTGGCAGTGGGGTGACAGATACATGGGGCTCCCTTTTCTTCAATGGGAAAGACTTTTAGTGAGCACAGGACAGAGCATACTGCAGCTATCCCTAAGATTGACCAACAGCTCTAATCAGAAGTCCAGCTGCAGACTGCTCAGAGCAGCTGGGGATTTAAAAAAAAATAAAAGAAGGAATCATACAGAACTGGAGAAGAAAACCAGGCTCCAGCTGGCAGGATGATGATAACTGCTACAGAAAGAAGTACATTCATTTGCTCCTCCAACAAGAAGAAACAGAGAAAGCCTTTGAGATGCCACTACAAAGCACCTGTTGCAAATGACTGAGTAGAAATCTTTGTTCAAGTTGTATTTGTATTGCTGCAAGTTACTTGCACTTTTTTAAGATCAAATTCCAGAACTGTGTAATCAAAATGCATTCTTTGCAAATGTAATTAATAAAGTAATTTAGGTGCTCACCTTCTGTGATCTCATACTTCACAGTAACTGCTTATTAAGTGATTATATGCCTACCTGGTTTTTCCAGTGTAACAGAATACATTTGGAAGTTTACTGGCATGCTTGGTGCAGAGGAATGAAACCACAAGCAGACCCAAGGAAAGAATGACAATCTTGACACTCTCAGTGGGGCCCTGGAGTGATTGCCATTATATATCCCGTATAGAAACAACAGTGCTTTTCATTTTCTGGAAATGTAAAGGCCAGTGTCATCTGCACACCTCCTTCTGCTAACTTTTGGTAACATCTGGACTGCACTGTGCTACTGAATAGGTGTTGTTGACATCTAGATCATCCACACACTCTGGACATGAAGCCAAGCTTCCAGTGGAACCATTATTAATGTCAACTATATGTCTGGGTAGAAAGCAGTTATTAAAATGTTTGTGTCTCATTCTGAAGAGGTGTCTTTTGAAAAATATGAACTTGAGGCATAAAGAATTTCAGTCATTTTGAAAAAAGGAAAGCTTTTACTTACAGTGAATAGAAGAGTTGCTGAGAAATGTATCTGTGTGCTCAAACAGAGATATAAACAACTTGCAAATTTTACTTGGGGAAAAATAATAAAATATTAATTTTAATAATAAAATTATTAAAATAATTAAAAATAAAGCTATTCATGATGTTTCCAGGTCAAGGAGTATATTCACATTCCTTTTATGGAAAAGGTTCACAATTTTGAATTCCCAGGTTTTATTTTGGCTACATCAACAACTATGTGATGTAGGAGAGTAAGTACCAAGAACACAGTAATGTAGAAACTCTCCTGAAGGAAGAAGCAAATAAAGCAGAAGAATACTGAACATGGTTCTCTGATTTGCTGCTGTTCACAATAGCATCACAATGTCGCCTGAAGCTAACATTTGGCAGAATTTTGTGCTTATTTTGTGTGGGTTTTAATGAGAACTTGAATACTGAGCAAAGGGAAGTTGGATATTTTGCCTTAAAGTCTGTAGCCATTTGATCTGGGAAGAGACATGAGGTGCTGAGGCATCAAGCAAAGGAATAATAAGCTCAGTGAAGACTTTGATTAAGACATTGATTCCCACTCTATCATTACTTCTTCTTGATGCATTAATGTCAATGTTGGTTTCATAATTATAGTTCAAAACTATTAGTAACATTTGCTTATTGGTTTGAGAATGCCAAATATTAAGTGTTATTGCCTGCCAGACTCCTCATCCCTGACATACATCAGGCAAACTTGTCTCTCCCAGCTGCTTCAGAGCAGAGCATTCTTACCTCATCACCTGCCTGGCTAAGGTAATAAAGGATCCCACAGAAATGCTGGAATAATTACAGTACTTTACACTTTCATACCATCCTCCCACTGGGAATCTGCAGTGCTTCATAAACATTAGCCAAAACTCATTAAGTTCCTCTAAAGGATGATTACTGTGATCCATTTGATTTAGGGGGACAGGCACATGCCGATGAAGAGCCTTGAACAAAATTACAGAGCAAACCAATGACAGTTCCAGTAACAGATCCCAGATGCCCAGATCCCACATGCCGTGGGGTAGATACTGGGCTGGCTATAGCACACAGGCTGTTACCAGAACAGCCCTACGTAAGGTTCCACACACCCCAGCAATATTCCTGCCTGCCAGTCAGCAACATCTTTTGAAACAAGAAAATAAGGAAAGATTGTGTTTTCCTTTTTTTTATTTTAATCACGCACAGCCCACCACATGAAAGACATGTCAGTCATGGATATCCAGTTCCCACGTGGATAGGGTCCCCTACCCCATTTTAAGTGATAACACAAGGAGAATAAAACATTACCTTCCTCTCCAGCAGCAGAGTTTCCAACAGTCTCTCTTTCCTGGTCAGTCTGGTTGGAAACAGCGCTTCCACTTTTTGTCCTTCGAAGAACACTGAATGCCTTGTTTATTTTTTTAAAAGATCTGCTTCTTATAGTGGAGCGTTCAAAGTGTCGAGCTGCAACAGCAGCAAAAAGCCAAATCAATACAGTACGGCAGTGCTGGGTTAGAACCACAGCATTTCTGCAGCCCTCTGCATACGATGGGCCTCTCCATCAACAGCAAGGCTGCCTGTACTTCACCTTTGCACCTGAGTCCTGCTGATACTACAAAGTTGCACAAATCTGGGTACAATCACCCTACCTTGTTCCCACACCCTCGAATTGACACCTTCCCTGTCTGTTTTGTCAGCCACATGGAGAAAGCTCATGTGAGTGTGACAGCCTTGGAAAGAATAATCCTCCGTCAAGACAGAATCAGAAGCAATCTTGTGAAAAATACATATAAAAGGAAGGAGCACTGCCCTTCCCAAGCCATGCAGGTATGACCAAAAAAAGCTGGAAGTCGTTGCTAAAAACTCCCCATGAAAAAATCCCTGCTACTACTACTACCTCAAAATTGTGCAATGCTTCCAAAGTCACCAACAATTGCCAACTGTTTCATGTCAAAAATGCAAATATTATCATGTGGGAGGGATCAAAAAAAGTCATATATTCTGACCTGGCTTAGGCAATACAAAAGAAAAGTCATAATACTTTCAAAACACATCACTCTTTTCCATCCTGCTAAAGATATCTTCATGGCTGTTGTTGTTCTGTCTGTTCCAGCTCTGCATTCTAGCCAAACATTGTAATCTAATAGTACAACATTCCCTCAAACCAGACTGTGGCCTCTAAACTCAATAAAACTGTCAGAATTTATTGAGATTCTGGTGTTCTCTTCCTGCACTGTCCCTTTCCTTGCCTCTCCAAACCCTGGCACACATAAGATTAGTGTTTCTCATTTTCTAGTCTTTCTTCATCACTTCATTCATTTTCCCAATATGCAACTGGTGCCACATAAGGGCGACTATCCATTTTGGCTTCAGAATCCTCAAATACACACTCTGAACTCACCATTAACATTTCCAAGCCTGCCTTTGGCCAGGCCATGTTTTTCAAATACGACACTCATCAGAGATGGGTGCAGTGTCACAGGTGAAAGATCAAGGCAAAGTTTCCTGATGCAGCTTGTTCCTGACTGTGGTTATTTCAGCAGGACCAGCTCCTCTGAGCTGTCCCTTCCCGAGAAGGTGTCAAATGTCCCCCAAGATCCTAAGGCAATTCTAAGGGTTTTTCTTTTCCTGAAAATACTTGGCAAATGCAAGTACAGTTTCCAACAGGCTTTTGGGTAGATATCCATATCTGTGGGGGTTACTTGGGCCACCAAGCTTTGGTGAACACGTGTTACACAGCTACACCATTTCCCCAGCATGTCACACATAACATGTAATATCCCAGCTAAGCTGACTTGCCTAAATAATCTTCCTAAAGACTCACTGTTTACATGTGTGCAGCTAGTCCATCTTCAGCTTGATGCTGCCCCTGGCCAAGCCATTAGTTTTTCACTTCAAATCTATTGCATCACTGAGTGCACAATTTCATGAACTGTGTAAAACAAAAGGTTTCACTTCCCACCCCCATGTTTTTTTTCGGTTTTTTTTTCCTCCACTGACATATATTTAACAGAAAGAAGGAATGTTGGAAGAGGCTACCAGGCTCTGAAGCAGTCATTTTGAGTCCTTACTTCTGTTTCGGTTGCTGCGGTGCAAGTCTCCAGGGCTGCTGCCCAGCTGGCTGTCCTCTGAGGTGGGGCTGAAGGCTGGGTTCACCAGCCCTGGCTCATCTGTCATTAAGGCAATGGCTGCAGCTGCAGAGAGCTCAGGGCCCAGGGCAGCTACTGCTAAGCTGGAGCCATGGTCCGGAGAGCAGTCTTGGGAACGCCTCTTCCGTTCCTTGGTAAGGCCATAGTGGGATGCTCCTTTACATCTAAGGAGAAGGGAGGGAGAGAAAGATATGATAGCAAGTTGCATTTAGGTGCTGTGTAGTTATGGAAATGATCTGGTTCCACGGAATCACTTGGAATACAAACTGTGCTGATCATAGTGACCGGTGAAATATGGATTATTAACAAGAGGGAAAAATGCCAATCCTGTCATGTTACACAGAATCAAAAAGAGGAAAATCTGTGCTTCAAAGGAGCCAAGTTATCACCTTACATGGGAAACCTACTGCTGGTCAAGGCAAGTTAGAAAGCCACAGCCTTGTGTGCAGTCTTATGTGTATGAATTGTTACTGAGGATGCAAGATGATGAGAGTAGCAGGTGGCTAATTAAGCCAGAGGCTACAATCTAATTTCCTACTTGCCTCTGATTGATGAAGGAGAGCAGAGTGAAGCCTGACAGCTTCTCTGGGTCTGCTGGTGAAATAAAAGGCAGCTTACCCAGTCCTGCCTCCTGGTCACCAAGGCGGTCATGCGTGGAGCACACTGTGGTTTGTAGAGACCAATGACATCAACAAAGGGAGGGCTTCAGGTGGGAGCTGAACACCCAGGGGCTGTGGGAATCCAGGCCACACACAGACCTGCTTGTACAGACCATTTATTACTTGAACATCTGATGAACTGCTTTTAAATTCAGTCATGGAGATGAAGTTGCCAACTCTGCTATTCCAGCTCAGTTGAGACACTAAAATAAGCAGGTCATTGCCTTGACAGAGGAAGAGGTACAAGCAGGAGTAGGGGGTCCCACTGGCCCTGCAGCCCCACCAGAGCCAAGGAAGGAGTGCAGAGCCCCCACCAAGGGACGGCAACCAGGTCCTCCGACCAAGGTCTGTGGGCCAGCCTGGAACTTCACCAGGTTGGAGAGTTCAAGGCAGATACTAATATAATTCTGGGGGAAAATCCTCTGTTTCTGGTGGAGACATGCATGTTCCCAGAAGAGCTGAAGATACAGCATCATAAGAGGCAAATTACAAGCCTGCTTTGAAACAAACTTAGTTGTGGTTCCAACTATCTGCTCTAGATTCATCCTAGACAGCAGAGGCAGGACCATGGATGGCATTTCTTTTTTAAGAGTCATGAAAGAAAGTCACTTGAATGAAGTTAAAGGTTGCCATACTCTTCAGGAGTCAGTATTCAATTAAAGCTATACAATAACTGAAAAGACAGAGTGACCAAGGACATAGCACCTGTGACTTTTCTCTAGCACTACTTCTGCCCAGTGCCCACCCACTAGAACCACATTTTGTGCATTAAAAAAAAAAATCTGCCTTTTAATCACAATCTAATGAGCTTGGCCTAATTTCAGTTACTATTACCTCCTTCTTCATGGCAAAGGCTAACTGATGACTTTCATGAAAGTGCCCTGTTGGACAAACTCACAGAAATAGCTGCAGAAACCCTTAGGGATAGAAAGCTCTTCACAATATATGGCATGCACAAAAGGCAATGCATAATACATGCAGTACACAACACTAGTGGGTTAAATGTCACAAAAAGAAGTAGTACACTGAACAGAAGCCTTGGAAAAGAAATGATTTATGGAAGCAGTTCCTGGGACAGAGAGATGATACGAGGGAAAGTTGTATAGCTCTCTGTATCAGCTTCAGAGCAGCAGTTTAATTTCTCTTATGGTATTGGCTGTTGATGAGGCAGTTGAATTAGAACCTTTTTTTGGCACTAAATTATGTTTTACTGTTGTTTACTTCATGCTGTTTCTGAAAAATTTCGTCTTAAAGAGGGGAAAAATACCTAAACCAAACTGTGTCATATTGATACAACTGTGTAAAGGCTGTGTACATGCGTTAAGGCTTGGATGAGAATGTCTGTAACAGAAGTTATTTTTGAAACCTTTCACAAGCAAAATGAGGTATCTCAGAAGAAAATACTCTTATGCAAGAGAAGGTTGGTCAACTGTTTCAAAAGGCCAGTGAAAAACTATTTGAGGCAACTATTGCAAGGTAAGACTGTAACTATAATAGTGTAAAACAGAAAGGAAGAGCTCTCCTGCCTCCACTGCAGCAGGTATTTTTCTATTTCTTTCCAGACTTTCTCACCCCGCAGAACCCTAAACCATGGCAGGATGCTCTCCTTTAGATGTCATGCAAAGCAGAAACACAAAGGCCTTTCCCTCTTGCTACTCAGCTAAACTTCTCCAACACAGTGGTTTGGAAACCCATCCTTGACATCTTGATCTTGCAATAAAGTCACATTTGGTAATCTAGCCTATGAATGCCTGACAAAATAGTTTAAAAATACTCTAAAACCTGAACACAACAAAGTGAACACGAAGAAGTGGCTTTGGGGACAACTGTTTGCTGTTCTCAGAAGACAGTCTCTGCTTTAGGGCAATCCTGCAAAGATTCAGAATATGGTAAGAGATATTCCCAATCCTCCTCATTTTATTTAATTTGCCTGTGTTTTCTCCATGTCAGTAAAGCGGCTGATACTACATCACCAGTCTTGTGAATGGGTCATCAAATGCAGATGAGGACTTTTTTTTCATATTTGGTGGGCTCTGTGAAGATCAACATGAAGATCAGAAGTGGCTCTGTCCAAAGATTCCTAGCTATTTGGATTCAACCACTGCCTGGTGCCCATCTGCACTTTGCTGCTACAGCCTTCAATTTCTGTGGAAATCCTCACTCGCTGCTGCTGGCTGCACTGTAGACACACCGTCAACAGCTTCATTCCAACAGCCATGAACAGAAGAAAGCTACTTTGAATGTAGAGAGGACTGACACAGTTTTAGATGTGGCTTATTGGAGAAGACAAGTTATCACGATACAAAGCATAAAGCATATTTTTCTAACTCTGCCAGAAATAGTTAAAGAACCAAAGCTCTTCAAGTATGGTCACTCACGCTATTTCTTAAATAATTGTGGCAGGCATAAACGAACACAAATCAAGCCCTCTTTCTTCAGATTAACACAGTGTCCTTGAAGAAGAAAAAAAAGTCCGAAGCCTTATAATAAAATCTGCAACAACATCTCTTCACTTTCATTGCTTTGCTTGTGCTGACACTACTGTGATAACAGAAAACAGAAGAGATGACTGTCTAAGTGGAATCATATTTATAGTGTCTAAGCTACATTTTTCCATATGGTTAGATTTGGCTCCCAGAAAAGAGAGAAACATAAAACAGCTACACGTCAGTAGTAATTAGCTCTCTCATTGTGAGTGTTATTCACAATGCCTGATTTACACTGGAAGAGTGGGATCCCTGATTAACATAGGCCAGTCAGAAAGCAAACTCAACACTGTCTGCATGCCAAGGTGAACTGCAGATTTATGTTCCTTTTCAGTAACGCTGGACAGGGAGTACATCTGTGCAGCTGTACAACACTAAAACATTTTGAAGGCCAAACCCCAGAGAGATAAACAGACATGAATAATGTGTGGTGTACAGTTCATGCCATTAAAGTAGAGTCACTAGGTGCATACAGGAAACTGAGAAAATGGTTTCTTCTGTTTGCACAACCTCTTTTATGAAGCAGAAATGTGCTGTCTGAAATTTTAGCCGTAAGAGCTAACCACTGGGCAGTGGGAGAGAAGTGGTGGTTGCTGAAATTTCACCCATGGCTACAATTCTGGCTGGTATCAACACTGACAGCCACAGGGCAATCTTTGCCCTGCACCCCGTTCCACACTTGAGGGAGGCTCTGCACTCCAGGCTACAGGAGCAGCACATCCCAAGAGCTGGAGCAAGGAGATCGAAAACCCAGAGCAAGGAAGTCCAAAACCCTGTGGCTGCCTTAACTTGGTCCTACCATTTGTAAAAACAACCTTCAGTTAAACTCAAGGCCAGTACAAACATATCCATGTTATTTGAAATTCAAATTAAAACAGTGGCTTGAGACGAGAGTTCTCCTTGCAGCATCCCTGACCTGCACAGCAAAGGAGGGATTGAAAGTGAGATTGACCTCAAGGATTTCAATTACCCAGGCTGACATAGGGAAAAAAATGTAAAGCCAAAACATAAGCAAGGATAATTGTACGGATTTTCTCACATCTCTTCTAGTGATCTAAATAAAACAATTCCACAGGTAAAAAATATATTTATGTATTTATCCATGACAGGCGGACTGGAAGTAGATGATCTTTATGGTTTTTTCCAACCTAAATTATTCAATGATTTTATGATTTATAATGCATTTGTTCTTAAAAATGCCCTGCTTTCTGTGCCACTTCACATTCTCTGCCTGGGCATGAAACGGGAAAAAAGTGAATCTAGAGAGTCACAGTGCTGGTGAGCCAGGCATGACACAAATAAGCAGAGAAGGAGCCCTCCCCTTCCCAGTTCCAGTAGTGTTTTCCCAACCTCACTTCCAGCACTAGTCATATTTTGGAGCTGTTTTGCTTTAGTGCAGCAGCAGTGGACACATTGTCTGAATGCAATTAAGAATAAAGTATACAAAGCACTTAAGATTGACCAGCAGAAGAAAATACTGCCTAATGGACTGTCATTGCTGATCCAAAGTTAAACCCTGCTGGGGGTAGACAAGTATATTTCAGCTATGGTCTCACTGCAAGTAGCCCCATCCCTGTGTAATTTGATTTTGACACAAGCTGGGTTCCCAAGCATCAACACCGTGTATCACACCCTGTCACACAAACTCTCCTAACTGTGTTAGTACTCCTGAACTAATCCAGTGGGAAGGCTGATGGAGAAACCAAAGCTGATCAGCAAGGGGCATCCTGGATAACCTGGTGCTGATAACCTCACTTGTGAGACCCTGGTGAGAGGCTCCTGCTGTGCCTTGGAAGAAAGGAGAGATGGGGTTTAATTGGAAAGGCTGACTCACAAGAAGGTGTTGGCAATTCCTGCCCCACACAAACCATTCACACCGTGTGTACATCAGCAGTGACTGTAGTCAAACATAACCCAAATAAAAACCACATGGATTTCAGGGCAAACACCTGAACTCTAAAGTCTTCTGAAACTCTATCATGATAGAGTGAAGTGACTTGATCAGTTCTCAGGCAGGGATGACATCAACTCTTCTGATCTCACTTTTGCCAAGAGTGTTCCAGGAAACTGAGTCAAATACAAAAGAGAAGCAAGGCACCTGAATTCCCACCAAATCCCATGTTACAGATCTAAGCTAAAATGTAGCAAATGAACAATCTCCCATCCAGACCAACTATACTGGTGCTTAAGAGGTCAGAGACATCAATATCTTTGGCAGTGAAGGTGACCACTACCCTGCTGCTTTTTGAACCCAATGACATTGTATCATCCTATCATCCTTGCTCAGGAAACTAGCTTCTGTGAATCCTGGTCCTATGTGCAAAATTCTCTTTTTTTCTTTTTTTGCTGTATAGGCAAATCAATTCTGGAGCAGAGTGCTTAACAGAAATTATTTTTCCTTGGTAATTCTGAGTTCTTGCAACGATTAACCCTTGTGTGAATGTTGCATATGGGAAAAAGCTTCATAAGTAAGTACCTGATTTTTTTAAAATGCATGTGCCTTCTCTGCTTTTTATAAAGGACTGTCTCGTGTCAAGAGCATTCCTCAAGCTACTGTAATCACCAGCTATGGCTAGAAAGGTCCTGCCTACATTAAACTTTACTCAATACTGGTAAAGAACAGAAAGAGCCACATAAAAAGCAAAGCTTAAAGTCCTGAATTACACTTTCCAGTGAACATTTGCTGAAAGACAGGCTGCAAACCCCATATCTAAGCAGGCAACTAAAAATACGCTGATCTGCACCTGCACTTGAATTTCATAATGCCAGCAACATTTCCAGGTGCCTGCCTCTGCTGTTCTGTGCACTCTGTACCCTGGCTTTGATGCGCTTGGGTATCCTCTCCCTGATGATCTCTCAGTGTCAGAGATTTGCCATCTTGTTTGGGGAAAAAAATTGACATTATTCATTTAAGTGGGAAATTGTTCCAGTTACTACTGCTATTTCACTTCAATAACCCTATAAACAAAAGCCTTTTAGAGACAGCTTCCTGACACCTGGGGCATCAGGGCTGGCTGGGAGGGCAGCACGGGCCAGTGGCATGATCCCTGCTGCCTCCAAAGGGTTGAGGATCAGCAATTCCTACACTTCCATAAACACTGTGCTTCTCAGTGTCAGCACAGAGATAGCTATGATAGAAGATGAGGCAAATGGCTTCTCTGTCTAGCTGTCAGAGAGATTTTCTCCTGTTATTTGCTCTCTATTGTCAGCCAGAGGCCCTTGCTATAGTATAAATGTAGTAGATTTAGTGGTTCTATATTTCTGCATTACTAGTCTTTAAATATTTATAAAGGTCCTCATAACATTTATTTCTGTTAGCTAAAGTTATTTAGTTTAAACACGTTCCCACAAGATAAAAAAAACCTCGCACATATCTATCTTTTTCAGTTTAATTTCTGCATATTCCTGTTATGATTCCTAAGGTTTTCTTCCACAATTTTTGTGTTAATGAAGACATCACAATTCCATAAATTCTGGAAAACCACCTTACTAGCAAAGCCTAAATTATGCTTTGTTTTATCTGTAAAGATCGGACCCCAGGGAAGTGCTGTCATTTTCACAATGCTTTTGCACTAAGGTGCTGTCAAAAAAATTTATTTGTGCATTATATAAGGAACGTGCACAGGAGTATCTATATACTTATATTTCCACATCAGCTACTCTGTATGAATTTGGGTCCACCACTAGAAAAAGGAGTTCTTATTCCCATAGATTAAAAAAGAAATACTTTCTAAGCACATGAGGAAAATAAATATTGAACATTCTTGATAATTACTATTTAGTCATCAGCTAGTGACATACTCCTATTTCTGTGATTTGTTTGCTGAGAAGGAGGAGTAACCATGGCTTGTGGTCATGTTTCAGTTCAGAGTTCAGATCCCACAGTTCCCAAAATTACCAATGGACAAAGAGTTGGTTTCAGACACAAACTGAACAAGCATTCAATGAAACACAAATACCTGTTTAATATTTGACTGTTCATACTGAAAGAAGGGGGGAATCTCCATATTTCCTACTAGTTTTCAGGAGAGTTGAAAGAACCTGGAACTTATTTTTAGTCTTAAATAAATTGTAGAACTTAAATTTCACGTGCATGCTACCAAAGTATCATGTAATATGTGATCATGTTTAAGATGTTTTCCCCCCTTCTCTTTAAAACTCAGAAAGTTGTATTTCAACCACCTTCAGCTTCTGTTATGAAATCTTTTAAAAGGCCCATTTACTATCATGGGAACAGGGAATTGGAAGAAATTGGTAAACAATACTAGTTGCCTGCAATTATGGAAAAACATCATGGCTGGGATTATTGTGCAATGATTCCAGTTGATGTTGGGACTGAATACAAAATTGTTGGTCCAGATCATGTGGTCTTTCTCTCCTGACACTTCTTCCAGGCCATTATTCTGTCACTGATGATTTTGAAACTACAACTGTACTGAGTTTTCTTCAAGGCTGGATTATTATTTCAACTTCTAGTGTTAAAGCATATCAACAAGTTGCAGCTGTTTCATATATAGGAGAATGGAGTTGTCAATTGCTAGAGAGAGCTGAGATGGACAAGTCAGCACCCAGGGTGGATATGTTAACTTTCTTTTATGGGTTAGCACACTTTCCGTTTTTGCTTAACATAACTACTACTTTTGAGCAGCCAACATTCACAATTGCCTTTGTGACTTCACCTTCTCTGCCCCTTTCCCACCTGTGTCCAAATCACAAATGCTCTGAGAATGCACAAAGGCATCAGCAAACTGTTCCTGCTGCTCGCATAAGGCATAACCTTGAGTTGTTTCTAGAGCTTCTACCTTTTCCAATGCTGCCTTTAAATGTAACACTTGTAGAGCACAAGTAGACCTGGAGCAACAAATCTGAGGATTTAAACAGGATGAAAGAGTGCAGTGAGCCTATTAGTCATTATTTACTCTTAGATTACTATAAACAAACATTTGTCATCACAGAGAAGTTACTGGCCAGAAGTACAGAACCAGAGTGATCTCGTGTGATACAAAACAACATCAGTATTTATTTATACTAAACTTAATTAAAGACTGAAACTCCTCAAGAGCGATCTGCATATCTCATGCAATCTACTCACACCAGCTGACACAAGCAAGGAAAACAGAGGCAGCACAATATCTCTAATTCCTGGTAGGTGCTGACACTGACACAGCAAGGAACCTACGAGTACTTGAGTACTTGATTAGGAGATTTAGAGCAAAATAAGAGAGAAAAACAAGCTATATGGGACTAGCAGTTTTGAGCTGATGAGAGCCTGTAAACCTTGCTGATGGCTTCTAGTACTTACAGCATTCAACATATAATACATGATTTAAAACCACTAATCCTGTTCAAGTGTTGTATTAAAGTACTGAAGTACTAAAAACTCCTCTTGACTTCAGCAAAAGTGGAACTTGATGAAAACTTTACCAGGTGCTTTCATCACCTTCCAGAACTGCATCATCTATAAAACATACTGAAAATCTTTGCCACTTAAATGAGTCAAACTTGAACATTTTTTCCAAAAGAAAGTGAGAAAACACAAATTAGAAAGAGAGTTTTCTTCATTAAAATTTTGGGTACTTAGCAATATTTGCACATTCTTTTATCTACAGAAGTTATGCATGAGGGTGCAATCACAAGTAATATGTATCAGTTGTGTATTTGGAAAGCAAAGTCTTAGACCTACCAGAGTAGCTGTGAGCTTCACATCTGCTTCTCAAGTCAATCCAAGAACACTCAAAGAACTAGCACTCAACAGACAACCTTGACCACTGTTTTTGCCTTATACTAATAAAATAATGATAATACAGCCTTTAAACAGAAGGAATTGAGATCACATATAAGGAAGCTGCAGCAGGATCTCTGAAAATATTCCTCATTTAGAACATTAATTTTAAAATGAGCCTAAGGAAAATCATAGTATATCTACACAAAGGTTCAAAAAATGTTAATGCTGCTAAAATCAAGTTATCTGTGACAAAATTAACAAGTGCAAAGACAAAGGAATTCTTAAGGCATTGCAACACTATTTCTCATAGTACCGCACCAATCCAATACAATGCATTTTTCAAATTACGTAGGTACTCATATAATTAATGTGAAGAATAAGCATTCAATCTGTTGATTCATATGCTTTTCATGTTTATTGTTCAGTCTTTTGATCACTGGATTATATTCAACAGGTATAACTAGTCTCCTGAACTTAATATCTGAGCATTGTCTTCTCCTCCTACTATCCCCACCTATGCTATAAAACTTCATGATGCAGTGAGCAAAATATGCTTGCAATGGGACAAGGGTGTTTGGTTTTTAACAAGACCGACAGCATCAGTGTAACCTGATTCTTGGAGCTACAGACAGAAAAGCCTGACAGACAGAAACTTTGTATTTACGTGTATTTAGCACGCATTTATTTTCAAAATAAAACTGATTACAATATCTGCTATATCACAGACTCAACAAGCCAACACTACTGAGATCAGGTGTAAGGCTTCTGTTGGTAAAAAGCAGTGACACAAGCACATAAGTCTCTAAATATAAAATAATAAAAAGGGAATGCTGTGTTCAATTTCAAGCTATTTTCAACCCAAGGCTTGGGTTTACTTCTGTGTTCTCCACTGGAATATGAAATTATAGGAAACAATGGAGCTGCATCCAATAAATAACCAATGCTGTCTTTACACATTCTTATTCACAGAACATGCTATGGATAGCTACCCACAGCTTTAGCTCTGGTGGCACTTGTCTCTGACCACTGTGATCCAAAAGTCACATAAGACCCCTTTTAGGTCAGCATGGATATCTAAATTATATTGTTAACACATCTTGGTACATATCATGCTCTAAACACATATTTGCTTCCTCATAGGGAAGGTCACAAAAAAAGGAGGTCTCAGCAAACTCAGCAGCTGAAAAACCACAGAGATCCTTGTCAGATGCCTGTCTGAGTCTTGAGCAGACATCTCTGCCAGTACGACTAAGCAGCTTCTTAAGATGTTTTCCATATTCTTATCAAATCCAATGTCTAATATTCAAGAAGGACCCCAAATCAACCCTCTAAGTAAACTGCATTGCAATCTTCTCTTTTGCACATACGATTAGGAGAGGGTGGGTCAGAGGGACATCACAAGCCAGTTTTCAGAACAAATCCCCCCAGACCCACTGGGCATGTAAAAATCTTCACTGCTCGTGTTTTATGGGTTCCACCCAGCTGAATATGAGATATTTCAGTGAGATATTTCACCCATCCATTAAAATAAACACACATTGTAAAAGCATTTAAGGGCTTCAGAAAGTCCAGATTCAGCCACATCACAAGTATGGCAGGAATGTTGTTTACAGTCTCCTGAAAGCTCACATAGTAGGAAATACTCACTTATGCTGTAAAAATTGTGAAAAATACTTTATTTGGAACATGCTTTTATAACAGAACTATCAGAAATACTTTTAACCTGAATTCCTTTATCCAAATCTGAAAAAAGGCCAGTCCACTCACCCTTCTCCCAACATTGGCACCTCCAGGCAGTGCTGCATTCAACATCATGGAAAGCATCCAAAAAGGCAGTGGTGTGGTTTCCCTCCTTTTGTATGCAGACCACTGTCAGCTCTCATTTGGCAGGGGATGCTGAAGGAGTCACACCCTCACACCTCAGTTTTCAGGAGTGCTCTAACCACTAAAGCTCAGGTCAGGTTGGGATAAGGCTGATCTCTGCTCCTCCTGCTGAAGCTTATTCAGAGAGTGTATTAAGCAAGAGGGAGTCCAAATGAAAAACTGGCTGCATCCATATTAAAAGCTGGCACCTGGGGAGGGAGAAACTGAGTCCTGCTTCCGAGTTTGCTGTAGCTTTCAGTTGAATTTGGGAGAGGTTCACAAGAAAAGGCATTCTCTTAGTCCAGCCAGTATCTTGGGGAAAACCTGTCAATACCATCTAGTCCCACAAGCCCAACTTCAGTCTAAAGCTGAAGAAGTGGCCTTAGAGGCTTCAGATACAGGTTGAGAACCTGTCTGGAAAATTGTGTGTTGTTTTCTTAGATCACCAGGATATAACTGATGAATCAAGGACTAAACCACACAAATTAGGGCGCAAGCAGGAATTCAATACTGAAACACCTTAATTACAAAAAATGCCTTCAGAAGTGGGTACCACATTACCAACAAAACAGAATGTATTTCCCTGAAAAAAAAAAAAGCACTATAAAATCCTAGCCTAGAAGAGCCTAGGCTGGAAGGAACCCCAACAGATCATGTGGTCCAACATTTCATGGAAGAAGAAGCCTAGATGAGATTATCTAGCATCCTCTCCAAAACCCTAAGTGATAAAATTTTTGCCTAAAGCGATTAACTGTAAGCATCTTGGAAACTTTACATGATGAGAACTCTACTATATCCCTGGGGATGTTGTTTCAGTGAACCATTGTGCTCACTCTAAAAAAGTAGGAGAAGAAGAAAACGACTTTTGCTCTGTACCTTCCTTTAAAACAAATTTTCTCAGGTGGTTGCTCCTTCATAATCCTTAGCTTATAGATGCTATATGTTTCTTTAGGTTTTCTTAGTCACTTCTGTTCTCTCAGATTTCATGCTAGTTTTGTGTTGTATAAATAAGAAATAATCATAAAATGGTATAGGTTGGAATGAACTTTAAAGATCGTCTAGTCCCAACCCCCGTTTCCATGGTCAGGGACATCTTTCACCAGACTAGGTTGCTCAAGGCCTTATTCGACCTGTCCTTGGACACTTCCAGGCTTGGGGCATCCACAACCTCCCTGGGCAAACAGACCCTGACCACCCTCACAGTAAAGAATTTCTTTGTTGTATCTAACCTAAGTTTTCCCTCTTTCAGTCTGTACCCATTAATCCTTGTCCTATCCTGTCAGTCCCTCACAAAGAGTCCCTCTGGTTTCCCTGTAGGCCCCCTTCAGATGATTCAGATACTGGATGGCAGCTGCCCAGGGCTGGGTTGCCCAGGCCTTCTTTTGAGAAAGTGTCTTTCTCATGCAAGCTATGAAAAACAATAAGATAAGCACCTGCTGTTTTCCACAGCTGTTGTGACTCATATGTTTTGATTTAGGCGGTGTAGAACTCAGCCAATCATACCGGGGGGTGGATGGACACTGATGAATCATCTGATTGGGTTCCTACCATATATAAAGGGAATACGACAAACTCTCTCCTGCTGCCTTCACTGAGTTGGTTGTGTGCTTATTCACGCGTCTAAGTGACATCCTAGAGCGACACTGGATGTTTTCACTCTGTTTTTTTCTTTAATTATTCGAATATTTTTAAAACCCTTCAGTACAAGAAGCAGTCATTTCATATTGTCCTGTTACAAAACACATTAACTTTCATATTCATTCAAGTAAAATACTGAAAACAGAACAAAAAATTCCAAAATGTTCTTTAGGAAGCTGCAGTTCCCTTCCCTTTTACAACATTGTAGCCTTGGAAATTACAATATTCAAGCTCTAATGGCTGTTTTTGCTTTCAATATTAAAATATAACCATCATGCATACAGCTGGGCACCTAGAACATGGTGGGAAAACCTGAGCAGCAGGTTTGGAGTACTGAACCACAAGCATGAGCTGCAATTATATTCTCCTGGGTAATACAAGACAGTGGCCTTTCTCTTGCTGTCCTAGGAGAAGGAACATCCTGCCTGACCTTGCTGCTCCCACAAAATGGGTTGGGGCTGCTGTGCGACAGCCTGTCCTGAAATGAATGCAAACCATGAATTCTCTGTGACAGTTTGTGGCATCTGGATGACTCAGACAGCCTCTGTACCCGAGGCTGTTCCAGCCCAGGCTGTGATTTTGTTAACGTCACAATTTAAGTAGACTTGCATCTTGTTAGCAGTAATGATGGACTCCCTGAAGGAAAACCAAGGTGGCATTGGAAATGATGTCATTTCATTATCAGCTCTGAGACGGGGATAATTACATCTGTCTTCTCTAAACTGAGATGACCCTGGTCCTTCAGAAGGCAGCTGGCAATGTAACTTCCGGCAGCATGCTCATGCCATGCTTCATCATCTGCTAATTTTCACATCAAAGGCATCACTCAAGGTGACCCAAACGATCATCAAAAGACCGGATCTCCAGCTGGACATCTATACTAGTGTCCAGTGGACAGCAGCATGCTGGGGGCATTGGACACATTTGCAGCCCTGACTCAGACACACATAAAACAAATCCTACTTGCTTCATGTAAATACAACCACAGCACGCTGTCAAAGCGCATGGCTTGACAAGCCATATAACAGAGAATAGTCTTACAGATACATTGAGAATTTTTCCAATGGTTCCAAAATATCCACCTCAGCCTGACATGGACACTGAGGATTAAAAAAAAATGAGTGGGCAGACTAAACAAAATTGGTAGTGCATTTAAATAGATATATTAGAAATTGAGATATGGGTTTCTGTTTTAGTAATTTCTCACAATGCCTTGGACAAGTGGTTGGCAGTTTACCTATCTTCAGCTTCTGAGGAACTTTCTTAATTGCCCTGAAACAAGTTTGCTTCCTGAAGAGCAAAGCCAGACACTCAGCACGATGTGTTTATAAGAGTGCAATACAGAGAGAAAAAGAGGAGGAAGAAAGGGAAATAAATACCTAACAATACAGAACAGCCTCATGGCAAATTATTTTCTTTTTCTTTACAAGCAAATCAAAGATTCTACAGCATCATGTTGGAGGGTTTTCTGAGTACTTAGATACTTGGAAGGCATTAAGATAACCTTCCAAAACTGAGCACAAAGTATTCTGTAAAGGTTAAACACGTTCAGTTTACAGAGATGGTGCTGCTTCCTAGGGGGTTGTCTGCAACAGGGAGGTACATGATTACTGTAGTGGTTGTGGCATGATACCTCAGGCACACTATGTATATATTATGTGCGCAGACACACACATCTGAGAATAGCTTCCCTGGAGACATCCCTGTTCCAGAGTAAGAGCATTTACCTGACAAGTTACCCTAGAGTAAGAACAGTATTGTCACTTCACACCCAACTTTTTTATGAATTAACTTCTCTGTGTGTTCAAACCATCTTTTGGGGATAATTTCTGCCCTTTCTTCCCTGCCCTTTCTTCTGGGCACTAAATGTGTCACTGTTCAAGCTCTGGCTCTCTTTGAGATACAGGGTCTACATGTCAATATGCCACATCTTGAAAACTAGTTAGAGGTTTACTTTGTTTAATGTGTAATAAAAAGTCCTTATTGCTTACTTTGGTTTTTTTGTTCAATGTCTCCCACAACACGGGATTTGGCTCTTTAAGCTACCATAGCACAAATAGAAGTAAGATTTAAAGCATATCCATAAAGCCCTAACTGTAGGAAGTGCACTTGTATTCCCTCAGCATCTCTAGCAAAAACGGGAGAGAGAGGAATCAAAGTAACACCCATTTACCTTCTGAAAGCCAAAAAGACTTTGGGGCTTCAAACATCCATGTGTTACTAAATATGCCACTGCATCCATGTGTTGCTAAAGATGCAGACTCCTGAGTCACCTGAATTTCTGTGCTTATCCCTGGACCTGAAAACACACCATTGGCTTGCAAGGGTGAGGACCATTTCTCTTCAATGTGACTATTTCAGAAGACCTGGAAGAAGCACTCTTTGCAAAGCAGCCAGAAGGGAGGGGAGAATAACATCATCAACTGCTTCCCTGGCACAGGGGACCATAAGCAGCACAGCTGTTCTTTTTGGAAAGGTCAGAGAGGGGAAAAAAGGTGCCGAGGGAGTTGTCATCGGCAGACAGCACAATAGGTGATCCCAGAATAATGCTTTACACAGTCATAAGCTTTTCTTTAAAATATTGCTCAGAAAGCCCAGGCCTGACTAACTTTCCAAACAACAAACACTGTTTGAAAAACAGACACGTAAATTATCTAATGACTTAGAATCCGGTTTCCCTGTTTCTCTCTGACAAAGGAGAGTACAGGCGTGTCTCAGTGCAGATCTGCAGCTGAGATAGCCTGCAGCTATATGAGCCCTCTCCTGCCCAGTCACAGCCATATCTACAGAATGTCCGCAGAAGGACTTCAGGTCATACCCATGGCTCTACCTCTCTCCATATGTCTGCCCCCTTGTCAAGCCCTGTGGTCCATGAAGGTCCAGTTGTCCTACAGAAAACAGTGACACTCTATTCCTGGGTTCTACAGGAAGTCACACACCTTCACAGGCAAAATGCTATCTCAAGATTATTTTGAAGTCCTACCAATGTATGCCCATGTAGCAAGCCAAAGCAGGTTTCAGGCGGATATGGGCAGGCTCCTGTCCTCCTTAGTGCCCCGGGCCTTCCCAGGAAGGAGGATGAGGACTGACAGAGGAAGGTGTGTCATATGGTGCCAGACCTACTCCACTCTCAGCCACTGCCAGGTGATGAGGAAAAGAATCACCCAGAGTATTTTGAATGAATAAACCATAAGCCCAGACTTTCCTTTCAGTCAGCAGAAAAACCCCACCAAACCTGAACCTGCTACTTCCTTATGCCTGGCACACTGAGGTGAAATGGAGAAGTCAAACTGATTCCTACTTCATCCCCAGCACTGTGGTCAACAAGAAGTGGTGAGAGGGGACCAGGATTAATCCCTGGCCTATGCAGTTCAGCTTCTTCAGTAGTTTATGAGACAGGCAGCAAGCCTGTTGTCTGTTCACCCCCAAACCCCTTGAAGCCTTCTGTGGTGGTGTGCATAACCCATACACAGACTTACAAGCTTCAGACCTGGAGACAAACAGGGACCTTTCTGCACCCTTGCCCTTCTGCAACAGATCTGACCATTTGGCAATGGATCGCTATTTTAACGTGAGTCCTGCTACTCTCCTGAAAACGTCCTGCTCCAAAGGGACTTTCTGGTCAGTGTTAAAGTAATGGAATTTGTGTTTGCCAATGCAGGGAGAAAAAATTCAACATAAAAATAGCATGAGAGAAGTCACTATTTTTTAAGATCTGCTGTCATACGACTACCACTGTCACAAGGGACAGGAAAAGTGCAGTCTGAGGTTTTATAAAGCTCCCACACAGGGGATGTGTATTTTTTGAGGGAGGGCGAGGTTGTCACAGAGATTGCAGAAGCTGGAGTCCATGACATTTTATTCATATTTTTTCAACTCATTCACCCACATGCCCTCAAGGGATGTTTTATTTTGTAAAATTGCTGTTTCTGCTAAAAACTGCGTGAATTAGTGTGGTTACATGATCCTTTCTCAAAGATTATTTTTTTAGCTCTACAATTCTATCTCTCTGCTCTATAGGTGTGAAAACCAGAAGTTTGCCCATGTATACAAAACCTTATTTTCTTCCAAATTCATTCAAATGAAAATCAACAGAGTAATTTGTTGAAATCAATGCATAATACCTGTATAGAACTAATTTTAGTGAGGTAAAAATCAAGCACGTTGATATTGCTGTGTTCATTACTTCTTCCATAGCATCCTCTGTCTGGATACTGGAATAGCAAAGAGAGAACAAGTAGAGCAAGGTTCTTGAACCAAAGAAATCAACTAAGCAAGAGGAATTGAATTATACAGGGAGAGAACTTATGACCCCTATTTTTTTTTAGCTTATTTTATTCTCACCATTTGTAGTGGGTTTCGTAAGACAGTTTGCAACTCTTTTAAGAATTTCTGTCCAGATGGTAATTTAACTAGGCAGAGGATCAGTTGATATAACTCTGATTAGATGTCAGCTCTTCAACTGAGCTATTTTCATGTCCTGCCTTAACCTATGTTTAGTCTAAATGTTTAGAATTCACCAAACCTGTTGAAGTGAAGTTAGCATAAAAGGAGTCTAACCAAATCTGGTCAACCCATAAAGCTTTCCTTGTTTTTAGCCTTCAGTTCCACATGTTTTGCTGAAGTTCTACAGCTTAAATTCACAATATATTATGCATACATTAATCCATAAATTTAAAGTAAGAAACATAAAGAATTTTGCAGGGCTGTAACATCCAAGGTAATAGAAGACATGTGGCTTGGTGTGTTCAGCGCCATTGGAGTCAGCCACAAGGGTTCTTGACAGATTGAGTCAGCCAGGTTCTCTCTTTCCCCTTCCTTCTTCCTCTCCTTCAACAAGGCAAGACACTCAAGGGAATAGTTCTTTCACTGACTGTTTCACTATTTTACAGATGAGAGAAGGATGCAGACAGGGTCTTGCCACCACCACAACAAAGACAGGGCTTGTGCAGCCCTGGCAAAAGTGTCCATCAATGGATTGATTGAATTTACCAACTACAAGTGGTTTTGAAATTACAGTTGGTAATCTCTATTCACAGTTCAACCCCAGAGCAACTAATGTTTTTAAACCAGCTCAGTTCTCCTTTACCAGACAGAAGAAACTTGTTGCTGGCATACTGTTCAGTGTTCAAAGCCACACTTCCCTGATAACCTTGATCTACCTTGATATTGCTGAACCTAGTGGGGCAGATGTGTGGGAGAGGTAAGAGCAGAGGTGTAAAAAAAGCAGGAACAGAGAGGAAGAAAAGGAAAGACAAAGCTTTAGGGTAGTCAGGAGCAGTCAGGTGGAAAATGGCTAAAGAAACCACAACATGGACTGGTACTGGTGATTACAGAGACTGAATGAGCTTTACAAGTCACGTCAAGGGAACCAAAAAAAGAACCTATTTAAAGACTCAAGCCTGCATCTTTTCTCCAAACGTAAATAGGGCAGCAGCAGTCAATTTGTGCTTGGCAGGTAGCGTCCAGAGAGTTTATGTAACACTGCAAAAAGGTACGCACCCATTTAATAGCAAACTGTTATTTTTACCCAACATGCAAACAAATCGAGCTCTCTCATCACAGGCTAAAACCTTCATGCTGTCAGCTGTGAGTTCTTGTGGTGTTGTAAAGCACCACAGGGCACAAAATCACTATGGTATTTTTTGTGTTGGTTGTCAACCTCTGTTTGCTAGAGATTTGAAAAACTGAGGAGACATGAAGCACAGGAAGATCTGAGCAACAATTAGCAGGCCTTAACAAAAAGCAAATCCGTAAAATGCATTTTCTCTCTAAGAAAGAGATTGTTAACCTCTCTGCAAATACTGAGTTAACAAAAATATGAAGGATGTAACTTAGCATCTGCTGGAGAGGTAAGGTGAGAAGAGAAGAGGCAAGGAGAGAAAAGGAGAGGAGAGGGGAGGACAGAACAGGACAGGACATTGTGTTGTGGGGTAAGGGGAACAGGAGCAAATTTTTTTTAAATATCTGGTATAGATTACAGTTCATGAGAAGAGGGTTACTTGCTGTTGGCCTCCCCTCACAAATTTCTTTTGTTCATTTGGGTCACATTACTATTATTCAAGCCTAAATTATAACAAATGCAGATCTTCAGGACTGCATTTGTTTGCTTTGTCAGCTCAACATATTAAGTGCAAGTTTATTTGTATACGATATATTTTATTAAATGCTGTGTCCTGTTTTGGTTTGTTCTCTTCTGATTTATTTTGAACTCAAAGACCATAACTGTAAGTGTCTTCAAACTTACAGATACTTAGGCCACTGGGGAAAGAGCAGAAGAAAAGTGAAATGCAGCAACCATTACTGTCCAATTTCATTACAGTCATGCCTTGGAAGAATAAAACAAAAAAAGTACTGGAATTTAATCTCCTCTGGGGAAAGAAACTGAAAGCAGCATGCTTGCTAGAAATGGCGCACACTCAATCCACTAACAATCATCAAGATATGCAAAATTTAAATGCCATTTAAAAAGGCACAGTGACAAAATTTACAGACACGGCACCAAGGAAAGTCCATTTGTTTGGCCATATCCTTGACCCATGACAGCACAATGCAGTGGAAAGCAGTTGTGGAGAACACAGCATGTTCCCAACTCCAGGGCTGAGTGGGAGTGCAAGACTCCGCCAGTCTTATGCCAAAGGTGCAGGCTGCAACAGGGGGGCACAAGGATGGCATGGGTTGCAGTAGATACCACTGGGCATCCACAGTTGAATCTTCTCAGCATGTTTAAACTGATTTAAAATATTATTATTATCAATATTTCCATCACAGTCTGGGTTGAAGCAAAGCAGCAGCAAATGGCCCTTTCAACTCTGCTCATGCCCACAACAGATCCTGATGACAACTGTAGGCACAGCAGCACCAAGAACAAAAAAAGCAACACCAGTACATACACACTGCATTTGGAAAAGAATCTTATTGATCCTTTCTCCAGCAGTGCCATCTTCCTGCTGTACATACAAATCAGGTAGTAATGCTTGAAAGAGAGATGTGCCAATTGTTTAAACCAGAACCAAAGGTGACGTTCCTTTGGGAGCTGACAAGGGCAAGCCACAACCAACTCCTGGGATTCCCGCTTCCACTGCAAAACCTGCTTGGCAAAGGGCTGGGTTGCAACATGTGCTTTTCATACAGAACACTTATTTCTGACTGCAATTTAGCCTCTTGGCAGGAGATGTTCATACATATCAAGTGAAACAGCCTTGCTTATCCATGTCAACCTACACATCCGCATATAATACCAGCAGCACAGCGTACTCTCTGCTTCCAGTGGCCTCCCATGGATCACAGGACCAATTCGGTTAATCATGCACATCTCCTCTCCATAAGAGCCTGTTCCACAAAGGATGTTTTTTGGTCTTTCATACTGTTGAGTTATAAAATCCACAAGTGAAGAGGCCTCTGTGGATGTTTTTATGAAACCATTCCCCTATCCATTTTACATGGGAATGAAAGTTAAAACCAGTAGAATATCACCAGTGTTAACCGGATGTTAAAAATAACATATAACAGTAATGCTTATCACATATGGGAGGAGAAAACAAAATACCTGAATTATGCTTTCAAAATTAATGCTGCCTGTTCTTCATAAAACACAAAAAAATTCAGGCCATCAATCTATTAATCTTATCCATTCACTGTATTCTGTAGAAGAGAAAGGACAATACAATCCTTGGAGCACACCAGATTCCCCTTGTCTTCTATTTAAGAGGTTATTAATTATTTAAATTCTACATTTAAAATATATTACACACTGTCTAGTGAGTGATGGTGTTGCCTTAGGTTTTAACCCTTATATTTTTCAAATTCTGTATTGCCTGACGTGTATGCTTTATAGCTCGTTAGTTGCTGTTCTTTATAGACATAATAGTGCCTCTTTGGAATCACCCTTCAAGGACACTTAGACTGCCCAGGCCCAAGCTTCTAAAGCGGGGGGAGAGAGAGCTAAGGGAGCTAGGGGGAAATTGCAACACTTTAATTGGTGAATTTATGCTGATAAGCAAATGGACCAAACCTATAAAGGTCTGGAGAACTCATGACCCGTCGGCCATTTTGGGTGATGCCCCTGGCGGGGCTTTGTCTGCCCTAAATGTACCTTTGAAGGCCTTTCAAATAAATACCCACCTTTTATTCCCTTACTCCTGACTAGTCTCAGTTTTTGGGCTAGCCTTTTCAGGCAACAGTGGGACTGCAGTGCGTAATACAGAGAGAGGTGTAAGCTTTCCAATATGAGAACATGAAATGACTTGCTGATCTAAAACACTTGTTTCCTGCCAACGTGATTTCAGGACAGTTGAGGAGAGAAAAACAAATTACAAAGTAATACACTAATGTTTGAATTTTGTAGCTGAAATATGTAGCTCTAAAGACAATTTATTCACTTTTTTTGCATTAAATAATATGCAGTGAGTTAACAGCAGAGCAAATAAAAATTAAGCATGGCTCCAGCAACTGCAAATATCTTGTCTTAGCCTACTTCATGCCATGTGTCATAGCAATGCCATGGAGCAAGATAACTCCACTAAAACAGAGGAGTCAATGGTGATTTCTTACTCCTCACCCAGGTATCTTCTATACTCAGCTCAGTGTCTTGATAAAAAGAGAGAATGAATACCAGAGCAGATACAGTCAATGCCATGTGTAATCATTACAAACCTGGTTGTCTGCCTGCACCGAGAAGTGACAAGACTTTATCAATAAAGTTTGAAAATGCTGTCAACAGAAATCCAACTGAAATGAGAAAGAAACTTCCTAAAAATATGACTTGACTTGCCCCCTGTTACAGTCAGTCTCTTTTCTTTCATATGGGGAGAATATATTGTACAATATGTAGAAGTTATGGATGCTTTACAGATTTTTTCTTTGTGCAAATGTTGCACAGCATCTGTTGAAATCTCCAGCCATTTCACTGGGCTGCTCCTGAACTTGCCTTGCTTGGTATTCAGAATCTGTTGTCAATAAATTAAGTTAATGGATAAAGCATGTTCTAGGGAGAGCCCAAGGATTCACTGGTGAAAGGCAGTCTTCACCAGCTGCAGCTTGGCTGCGGCCAAGGAGTGCATTCAGCTTTCTAAGATGTTTCAAAGAGAGTTCACATTCTTAGTACAAAAATAGAGTTCATTTTCAAGCCAGGAATTCTTTGGTGGCAGTGGGGGTGTAGTTATGACTTACGACATGTCATTGACTAACAATTACCTTCACTGAGGTACCAGTTCAACACAGAGGGACCAGCCCAGACCCTCCTTCTGAAAGAGGAAGGACCAAGCAGTCACATGCATGCTGCCACACAGGCTATTATTAGTCCAACTTTGGCAGTGATGTTGCTATAAAACCTCTGGTTTTGTGTCCTGTGCTGTTGGCATCCTCATGTACCCCATCACTGCATGGGTCAGGGAGGCAGTGTGGACATGCTGTCACATGCCAAGATGCAGAAAATCAGTTCTAGTTCCTGAACGATAGCTCTTATCATGGAGAAGGTCATGAAATGAAGTTGGCTACTCTGTGGACTGGGGACCTTGAAGGCAGATTCCCCCAAAAGGTCAAGAGTGTTAAAAATATCCAAGAAGAGCCTCAGACCTACTAGTCTGCTTCCCTACAGTGTTGCAAGCTGTGTTGCAGCTGATCTCAGAACCAGTATTCAGAGCAGGATTTAAGCTTTGACAGGCATAAGAGCTCCACAAGAGCAGTGCTTATCCTCATGTTCCAGGACAGCCCAGTTCTGGCAGATTTCTCAGAGAAATAGCTCCAGGAAAAATATCCTTGTCATGCTGCCAGTGCCAGTGTTAAACTAGGTTAATTGTCAGAGAGATGCGGAGGTCGGCCAAACTTGCAGCATACGGCCTGTGTGGCTTAATGTCAGGCAAGAAACGAGAGTCTGCTGTTTGTGAGTAATAACCAGATTCCTGAAACTCCCACCACCTCATTCCTTCCTCCTACCCCACCAGACCTTTGGTGGTTTGCCCCATTCCAAAGTGGATAGCCTCTTGTGAAGCAGCCTCCAGGCTGGAAAAGTTTGACCCCTCTTTGCTCCTGTTAAATGGGCCAAGCATATAAGCACTCTTCTTTTGAGCACCTTACAGAAAAATCAAACCTAACTGAGACATAAGTCATTCATGAAAAGAAACCTTTCTGCCAACCATAATTGTTGCACTGCCTTTCCATCTTGGCAGGGTTTCACTTTTTTTTTGGCTGGCTCAGGTTTTCCTTTTGGCAACAAAACATGTTTGTTGAGATTGACACTGGCCAACATCATCCTTTTCCAAAGGTGTGAGAAGCCTTGAGAAAACAATCCAGAAGAATAAAAGGTATAATTCTGATCTCTGCTGTGTAGGTAGCTGTGAATGGAGTAAAGGTGACTTTCTTGCATGCACAGAGGCAAATGAAGCAGGATCTTTCTCAATCTATAACTGAAATGCCAGCTTTCCTTACACACAAAATTCCCAGGCAGAATCAACAAATTCTTAATGCTATCATGGGGTTTTTGGTTTCTGCAACTGCCCCAGAAAAAATTTTTTCTGCACCTAGAATCACAGCACTGGGGAACAATATGCTAACCAGTAATGATCATACCACAAAAATTCTCTAACCTATGTTGAGAAGCCAGGAGGGATGTGCAGGTGAGGAAAGGTGCCTTCTCTGGGAGAGGGTGGCTGAAGATGGGGAAAAGACCCAGACTCCATTTTGTTGCTAAGGACTGCAATTAATCTTTGGTCAAAGAGTGACTGGACCCAGATATTGCAGTCAATCAAATGACTACTTTCTGTTGCACCTATGCTAAAATAAAACACTCTTGAATACAACACTTAATGTATTCAGAAAATTCACTTTGAGCATTTCAATATTATGAGTTTAGATTACAGGTCCTCCTGTACTTTTAACAATAATACAGCATATTTGCAGTTCACCTACATGGGCTTCTACTTGGGAACTTTGAGGCTTTATTCATACTAAAATATCAACCTTTCCTGTGCAAGTCTAAAGGCTGGAAATACAAAGGAGCATGATAGAGACAGGATCAAGGCATAAGAGTGGAGGGGAATAAACAAAGTTAAGGACCAGAAGAGGTATGATGTAGAGGACAGGAGCAGAAGAGCAAGCGAGAGGGCTGGGGGAGTGGGGTCAGACAAACTGCAGTGAGGAAACAGGCTGAGAAAGGGATGTTAGTTGCACTTTACTGGAGATTTTAGGAGTAAGCTCAGAATTCTGAAGGAAAGCCAGCTCGATGTTCCTCTCCTGGCCCATTTGTGAAGCTGTAAACCGTCACCCTTTACAAAGTCATACCTTTCTTCTTTAATTCACTTGAGTTGTGCTTTCCAAGAGATTTCCAATTCTATCACCCTGGAAAAGACCCTCTAAATTTTATCTGAGTGTGCTTTGTCTTGGATATTTAATGCAGACATCCTAAACATTTCATTTATATCTTAATTCAAGAATATTTCCATTCAAGTTTTGCTTTCCAGAACTTTCAGCTTTAATTAACCTCACATTTTAGCTTCGACACAGATTTCCATAAACACAGCTTTGCACAGGGTAAGGAGGCCAACACGTGGTTTGTGCAGTGGACCAACACATGAGCCCAAAAGGTGCTCCAGGCTTATCGATTTTGTCATGAGTAATACATGTCCTGTGTTCCCCAGCCTCTGTGTGGCTAAATTCACAAGGACACATTTGAAGCCAGACACAAGTTTCCCCACTGAGTTGCACAGAAATTAAAGAAGTTGGCTGTACAGTTAAGCTCAGTGCTATAAGGGGGCTGGGAGGGTGCACCTCATTGTTTTTACCATAGAAAAGATGTACTCAATGACACTAGAAGACAGCTGGCACTTGCATCTCTTCTTTTTAAATTGAATGAACAGAGAAAATAAATTTTACTGGTTATTCCAACCCAAAGTGCTGTTTTGAAATTTAAGAGAGTAGTTATCTTATAAAAGTTATATGGGGAAACTCGATCCAGTTAATTTGGTGAAATTCCTTTGACTGTTCCATGTAAAACTCAAGAATGGTAAGAAAAAAAAAGAAAAAAAAGAAGTTTTGGTTTTTTTGATTTTTGCACATGGGCATAGGTTATGTATTTCCCTCTAACAAATGACAGATTTTAAAAAACAATGGCTTGATTCAGATTAGTGGGGTAGATCTAGCTGGTGTATTACCAGCAGGGAATAAGGCCAGGAGCTGTTTAATCCTTGGAGGAAAACAGTGCCAGCAAGAGTGGCTGCCAAGGACTCCCCAGTGCTAGATCTGTGCTGGGCACACGCGATGCCCAGCACCATCCCAGGCGATCACTCAGCATGGCCACGTGCTGAACTGGGATTAGGTTGAAAACCACCCCATGCTTTCACATGATTGATGTCCTTAGGGGGACAAGGTGAGGTTATTTACTGCCTAGTCTTGCAACCTTCTTCCCCTCAATTTTATTTCTAAGTGGATCTTTGAGCTCAAGGTGCAGAAAATCCTGTTATTGAGAAATACCCCTCTGCACAGGTCCTGCTATGAAGTGAGAGGGATAGCAATGGTGTGACCAATGCCACCAGGTTCTCACACTCAGAAAAGCCTCCTAGAGTGACCACAGGCTACCTCTCCATCCACATACCTTGTTCTAAAGACAGGGTATGACATACCCTGAATTAAAAGAACATTTGGGCAAGCATTTCCTTTCTGAAGACATCTTAAATAAGAAAGAAAGAGAGCAGATGCCTTTCAAAGTCTTTTTATGGGGATATAAAGGAGAAGTCATGGACCCTGGGGTAGGGTCTTCTCAACACCCGTGTAGATCCTTACAGTGGTGAGAGACATTGGGCTTGTGTGGTCACATGCCACCACCTCCTAGAGATTCCTCAAGGGAGACCTCACAGGTTCCTCTTGTCCTTCTGTCAGATGTTTCCATGGGCTTTTCCATAAGAGGGAGAACCTTGTCTTACTGCGCGCTGCTCTTCACAATCTGGTGAAGAGCAAGGACTAGAACACCATCTGTGTCGAGATCTTGGCTAAGGGAGGGACAACAAACAATGGCCACAGAAGTGGTTTGAGTGCAGGCAACATCAGGGGATACGTATTTGCTTGCTGGAAACACCTATAATTATCAGACTGCTAATAGAAAACTAAAAATAGTAGCACCCAATATCTATCCCATAAACTGCCACTACAAGACATCCACATATCTCTCTTTCCTACCTGTGTGGCACCCAGCTGAAGTGCAAAGATCTGGCACAGCCTTTCCCCAGCTTCATTTCTCCTCTTCAAATCTCCTAAAATCTCTTTATTTCTTAGACGGAATCCAGGGCCTGCCTCTCCAGATGGGTTCTGTGCTATACTGTAATCCCTATTCCCCAAGCTGTGCATTCCACATTTAGGAACAAAAATGCACTGGAACTAAAGCAAACCTCAACAATGCAATACAAATAACATAACCTTTGAATAGGGTAGAAGGGAAGAGACAGATTGTGCAAGAGGGAGGGCAATGTGAATCCCAGTGCACTTATTCTTCCTCTTGTGCCAGCACCAGTTATGGTAACTGAATTCCCCACTGTCCTCCAGCTCTTTCCTTGCCTCTTGCAAACCCATCATCCCCCTCTTCCTCGTCAACTTGTATCTCTGGTGGCTGACAGCCAAGAAAATAGTGAGTCCTGACTGAGGCCAGTATCCATACTGGCCAGCAACCAAAGATTGTGTGATAATGAAAAAAAATGCTTTCTGCCTACTACAGTCTAGTTTTGAACCATGATGCCACTCATCAGACACACTACACACAGCAGGGACTCTTCAGTTGGCTGTGGGGAAAGATTTATGAAGCTGCTTCTGTGGGGTTTGGGATACAAAATTCTGTGGCAGTTAACCTGTGCCTCCAGGTGTCAGGCTGTCCTGGACACCAGTGGCTGTGCTGTCCCACTCACAAAGCTTTGAATTAAAAACATCCAAGTGCCCAAGCAACTGAAGTAGTCACCTGTAGGTCACAACATTTGTATAAACTGAATAAACAGGACTGAAAACAGTATTTCTCTTCTTCTTTCAACTGCTGTTATTAGAAAGGACATTGAATCCATCCCACAGATTATTATGTCAATGTCTTGCACAGCATCCAGCAGCAGACAGAGGCACTAAGTACGTGTGGAGGAGGAGGAAAAATTCCTGAAATGAGCTCAAACTGCCTAGTGCCCTATTGGATTGAGTCAACCCCAGCAAATCCCACTTGCCATTGCCCTGGCCAGAGGTGGAGTGGTGTAGGAGGTCCTGAGCTCCTGGCACCAGGGTGCCAGGTAGCATCCAGAGCTGGGCACTGGAGAGGGGATGGGCACCTCCCATTGCTGACAACTGAAGATGCACGTCCAATCCCCAGTCCACACCCACTCCATTAAGAACAACTGCCGACATCCAGCTCAGCTAACATCTCTGTGGGTTAGAAGGCTAAATAAATAAGAGATGAATAGCTACCGTACATCATAGCCCTTTAGCCTGGGAGAATCAGTGAACCTGAATTCCCCAAGAAAAGCAAGTAGGCTGCATCTGTGCTTGTGCTCCAATTAATCTCATTGGTTTGTTTTCCTGGAAACTAGATGTCCCAGATGCCATTGTTTCCATTATAAGTGTTCATCTGCCCTGTTTTGGACTTGATTGCTCCTGTAGCCTGCTTGGCTTAACTGTTTTTTGTTTTTTTTTGTTGTTTGTGCTTTTTTAAAAATTAACATTCCTAAACAAAATGCCAGTAAATTAAAAAGAGGGCATAGCTGCAACCCTCAACACTGGATTTGTTAAATGTTTTAAAACACCTATGGCATACAGAAATCCTGAGCTGTTGTATGCAGTGTAACTAAATTATTAATAGTTGCCATGCACATCACACAAGAATTTCCAAAGGGGACTTTGTGTTTCTGCAAAACACTGCTATTTTTGTCTGACAGTAGAGACAAAATGATTTGAAAATTAGTCTCTTTGGTACTAATCACATCTGTTACTAAAACACTCCCACTGTAGGCATAATACAGTAATTTTTCATTTTGAGCAGAATTAGACATTTCATTCATTATCTCAATGAATATTTTGAAAGTTTACAATATGTTAAAATAAAGACAACAGATAATGAATGAAAACATACTGAAAAAAGTCTATTTCTAGTAATAAAATTTCCACTAATACAATAACATTCAAGCAGAAATGAAAGTAGTAACATTTACAGATTATACCATAGAATATTTGTTTTATGGGTTGAAAAGATCAGCTATGGGGCTGTTTGAGCTGGTTTTTTAAAACATGAAGATATGTGAATGGATTGCTACACTTAAATTTGCTTTACAGAGAAAATAACATTCTGCTGTGGGCAAAACCAGAAATATGGGAAATTTCTGTCTCAAGTGAATTATTTCTGGTGAAAGGCTTCTCGGCATTTTGCTACAGGCATGCAGCTTTACACACAGAACGTTATGCATGTACACACAGAGAGTGCTCTATTGGGGGTATCTATCCTGATGCCCTCCCCTATACCCAGCTCCCCGCAAGGCTATTTATGGGAAATAAAGGAAAAACACAGATCTGGAAATGGAAAAAAACCCCCAAACCAACAAACACCTAAAACGTCAGCACAGAAAAGCAAGTTGATAAGGAAAAGAGCAGCTTCACTCAGTATGTCTCAGCTGCTTCCAGAGCAGAAAGCAATGGGGACGTACTGCTATTATTAGCCCTCTGGATGGGAAGCAGCACGGTGTGAAGCTGTTGGCAAGACGTTGCAGGATTTTCTTTGCACATATGCACAGGCACAGACACACAGGCAGACAGACAGACCCCTCAAAACACTCATGGTGAGCCCCTTCCCGCCACTCGGGTGAGACAGACAGACAGAGAGCACGACGCCGGCGCGACTGTGTGTACTCACAGCTCGGAGTACAAGAAGTGCAGGTTGCCCACATTGTCTATGTAGTTTGCAGGACTTAGCCAAGGTAGGACCAGTAACAGGAGCGCCTTCATTTTCAGTGCAGTGCTGGCACTGCTGCTAGGTTTCCTCCTTCCCACCGTCTCTCTGTGCTGGTGGGACACACAACGAGAAGCTTTCGTGCCAGCCAAGCCCCTTCTAAGCAAGCCTTTCCATTTCAACACAATGGTAGCACATTATGAATCGAGCTTAAATCCCTTAAACGAAGCTACACTGCAAAAATCATTGACCTGTAAGAGGATTACTTGATCAGACTCTCGGATGGGTAGATGTGAGGGTTTAGGGACAGCACAGCGTGGTTGGCGAGACAGTGACTTATGCTGCAGAGGAGAGCGATGCTCGGGGAAGAGACCTGCCTCCTGCAGGATTCAGAGTGGTTCTTCAGAGGCAGCTGGTATGTTTACATCACTGCCCACAAGCAGATGGGTTACGAGCTGAACTGCATCACGGAAGGGTGTAGCTGTCTGACAAGGGGGGAAAAATGCCCCCCGTGGAGTTTCGTAGCAGGCAATATCAGAAGACCACACCTTTTTAAAGTAAAACGCTGCAAAAGATCACAGCCAACTGCTGGCTGTTTGCGTCTCGGTCTGAATTCCTCAAATCCAGTCAGATGTTTTTGTACAAACGTAAATCATGTAATAATCCAAGGACATGTCTCTTCTCAGGGTTTTGTGAAGGATGCAAGAGCAAACATTTTAAATAAGGATGCTTTCAATGGACTGCTCCATGGTAACCAGTGTTTAAAAAAAAAAGAAAAGTTCTCTCATCAATTACAAAGCATAAAACAGCAAGTTCACCTTGTCCCATCAGTGACCTCATCTCTGATCAGGGCAAACTTTTGTTCTCTCTCTGAGAGCAAGGACTGGTCCGAACCTGAACCATGTGAGAAATGTGAGGACTGCTGACCATCCTGGTGACCCTAGCAGAGTCTAATTTATTCACTGAAAACACAATAATGTTCCGTTGAAATTTTGGATGAACTCTGTACTGTTCTCACCTCAAGCACAGGTTTGCTTGCAGATTATTATTGTATTTGTTTTATTAGCACAGTCACTCACTTTCTCTCCCCTGTATTTATTCACCAGAGTGAAAGAGAACAGCATCAGCTCAGTCTGCTCAATCTGTCCCTGGGCATGACAGAGCATAAAGTCCTTCTGTCTGCCATTAGCTGGAGATGGGATGGCAAGAGAAGTTTCTCCATTTCGGAGAATTAAATTAGGCAGAGGCATAAGATACCTTAGGTGATATTTAATTGTATGCTTAAAAAAAAATAAAGGTACTGTGTAGTGTCTGCAAGCACAGGGATGCAGAAGTCCACCTTTAGGGGTCACTCAAAATGTTCCTTCCTATTTCTTCCCTCAAGTGGAAATGCTAGTGAGGCTGCACTACTCACTCTCTGTAAAGCTGAAACCCCCAACAGCAGAAGTTCCCCATGGCTTCCTATCCTCCTGTCGGCCCTTTGGCCTAAACGTAACTCACCCCTCACAACCATTCTGAGGAAAGAAAATCCATGTCATGAGTAGCAAAGAAGCAAATGTCCACCCTAGGCAGCAATGCTCCGTACTGCACTACCTTAGAGGCTTTAGGATTTAGGAAAGGAAGACCCCTGCTCCATCTCTCCAGTCTTCTGCTCCCTTTTTAAATGCTGGGACCTGATGCAGGGAGCCTGACACAGGGAAGGGAGAACAGCAAGAGATTGTGGAGATATGTTGCTGAGACAAGTCTTTCTATCTCTGCTTGGGCTCAGGTCAAGCAAGCGAGAAGCACAGGATCTTGAAAATCCTGAGGGGAAGACCCAGGCCACTGACATTCAAGAGTAAGTGCTAGAATAAAACTTGCCAGGCTTTTACAGGACTAAATGATGGTTTACAGCACTGCAATTCTTAAGATATCTAGTAAAGGGTACCTTTATGACCATCTTAAGGAGGAGAAACCAAGGCACTGGAGTGACTTGCACGTATCCACACAGGAGAATCAACACTAGAAATTAGGAGTTATGCCAGCTGTGTGGCTTCTGTGTAAAAAAGCAGTATTCCAATTTGCTTATTTATTGGGGGTTGGGTGTGAATTGGGGGTTGGTGTCCTGCTAATTTTATGGCTACAGCATCATCATGTCACAAAAAAATGAAGACAAACAGGAAGGTCTATATCACATTAAATTCAGCTATGTATTTATGGCAAAGGGAAAGGGCTTTTGTATTAGGGGCTCAATATTTTGTGGTTGGAATCTGTAGAGAAACACAATTTCAGTGACAGCAGCTCACAGAAGACTGAGTCCCCTTACCTGCATTACTATTGAAATTAGCGTTTGAGGCTTGTCAGAAGTACTGACCAAAGACAGAAAATTATGAGTAACTTTGCTTTTTTCCCTTAGCAGCACACAGTGACACTTGCAGAGCACTGCTGGCCTGGGCTGGGGCCTGCTGCCATCTTCTCTTACACCATGAGCCACAGCACTCTCACAGGGAAAGCCAGAAGTGGATGGGCCAAGGGCACCCAAATCCACAAACACCAAACCTCTATTCAGTTTTAGTAATGCAAAATGGTCATATTTTTGGTTGGTTAGGACACCCTAACTTCAGTGAATATCTTCAAGTGAATAAATTTCTAGTGAGAATCCAGGTGCTTCAGGAAATTAGGTCTCCAGTGCAAACAGGGACATGTTTGAACAGCAGGCTGCAGAGACATTTCCAGTTGCAGGCTCCCACACTACGAAGTGTGCAGCCATGTGAACATACCTCCACTCTCTGGCTCACCAGCCTGCTCACTAGTGATGCTCTGACCCTCGGTACTGCCATGTCTGTGCAGGGATGTGCCCCCAGCAGCAGCCTGGAGCCCTATGCCGGTTGCTCAAGGCTTCCGTGGCATTGCACATGCAGAAGTACACATCTAGTAACACAATTTACACCTGCAAACTTCAGGGGAAATAATTTCACTGGGCAACAGATACAGGCACAGAAAAGGGCATTATCTTAGAGCCCATCTCTCCTCAAACCTGAGGTGTTACACAGACTATGTCAAAGTGTTTGCTGTCAGAAATGACAGTCCTGAATGTACCTCTTTACCCTTCTGCCTTCCTCACAAAAGGCAGAGCATGCAACAAAAAAGCAGCAGCACATGCTCACATGCTTTTACTCTGCAAAACAGAGAATCATTCAGTTCTCTCCTTGCAGAGAATCCAAACTGCTCCCTGGAGAGGTCTCTCCCTGAGGCAGGATGGAGGGTGTCCTAGCTACCAGGAGGGGTAAGGCTGGAAGGGGAGTCCAGCCAGGGTGCTCTTCCAGGCTGTGTCTCTGTGATCCCCATGGAGTGGTGCCCTGGGTAAGTGCTCACCTGGAAGAAAGGAGCACTCAGGTCCAAAGACCAATATCAAACTGGAATATTTTCTGCTCTACTTCCCATATAGGTCATTTGTGATTCAAAAAAGGTTTGAAGAAAGGGCAATTATAAAACCCTTAATGTGCTATTAAAATATTTATAATAGCTTAGCTTCCCAAAACTCACAGATCTCTTTGGACTACATACACACTGCCATTATGCAGCTAACTACAAGGTATTCACCCAGAACTGCTTAATGATAGCATGAAGTACTTTACATGCACTTGATTCTAAAAACAGAGTAAGATATAGCCATATAAATGGATTAAATTCAGCTCTAAATTAATGATACAGTAGGTGTTCATTGGGAGTGAAGTCAACAACTCTTTCTTTACATTAACTGTTTATTTTGATCAGTATTAATTGAAGATATTTTTTCCTCTACTCAAAAAAAAAAAAAATAAGAAGACTGAAAAAAGATTTATCAACAACAACTTACTGGGTTTGGAAATGCTGTTCGAGATGACCTCGTTGCACGACCTCTGAGCAGTGTTCTGTGAAAGGGCAGCTAACCATTAGCTTGTCCAGGAGGTTATTCACTAGAATGCTGGACTTCCTGCACGTCTGGAGAATCACAAGTTTGCGGTCCATGGGGCAGAAGTCTTTTTCCACAAGGAAGTTCGTAAGGCAGGCTGTGCAGAAGGTGTGACCACAGAGCGTGTCTAATGGCTGAAGCAAAGGTTGCAGGCAAATGTGGCATATCAGATCATCATCTACTTCTTCGGTGTAGCTGTACAAGTGGTTTTCTTCTGGTAAATGCGCTTGGCCACAGGTGACACAGAGTGGCAGGGAGCTAGCATCCATTTCTTCTTTCTGGCTCATAATCAAAATTGATGCAATTCAAAAGGGGGCAGGTGGGAATATCCAACCTGTTTCCTATTTGTGAGAGCTGTAGCAAGGCTTGTGCGCCATCAGATCTGCAGGGAGGAAAGCCGAACGGTTATGTTCTGGGTTGGGTTTTCTTACCATACTTGCAGTATGTACCTTGATACGAAATACTATAGAAGGTATTAGGAAAGGATTGTGTCTGGGAGGGTAAAGAAAAGAAGGGGGCAGAAAAAAAAAAAATATAAACTTAACTCCAGGGACTTATTTTCTCCTAAATGTAGCTAAATTTACATGGTTGTTCTCATCGTAAAGAAAGATATCAAGATGGGGAAAAATACTACAGGCATTTAATGGCTGAAAACCTTAAATTAGTATATAATTGCAGTTGCAGTCAGCTGATTTTGTGGCCACATTACTTCTGCTGGAAAAACAGCACTGTGTGTGGGCAAACACTGCAAGACTGTGTGCAGAAATAGAGGTAAGAATAATGTTTGCTGGCCAAGTGCCTGCTTAGCGCAAAAAGGGAGGGCAGCAGCTTCACCTAATACACATCAGCACACAAGCACTGTGTGTGTAGCCAGAGGGAGGACAATTTGGGTCATGAGAATTTAGAGCTGGGGACCCTGTAGACTAGTCTCATACCATAGCATCAGTGGACCTGGATGCCTGCATTCAAAGTTTGTCTGCCTTAAGTCAAGCAGTTATAACCATCTGCACCAGCACAATCAGTTCAAAACTTCAATTGCTTCCCAAAGCACCAAACACCTCACATGCTGAAGCAAAGTCCACAGCACAATGCTAAGTAGTGCATTGCTCAAAAAGAGGCCTATTCCCTTCATAATTTGTAATACAGAAACCCAGTATGTCCCTAACTACAAACCAAATTAGCTCTGGCCAGAGCACCTGCCTGCTGGTATTTGAAAGATGTAAACTCTGTGGGTGGCAGCAAAACCGAAGAGTAATTTGTAGTTTTTACTTGATGAACCCCAACTGCTCATTGGAGCACTTATGTCTCATTACTTCCATGCTTATTTTGATATACCAATTTGAAAATAAACATGAAGATATAAAATATGCAATGGCCTAATTACTGCTCTTGCTTGAAAATGTAAATCTTATTTGCTTCCCTACCATAACACTGTACCCTTGCTTCCAGCTTGACTTAATTTGCTGAGACAATGTGTCAGCCTCAGACACCCATGTCTGAGGGCAAATGAGGGAAAGAATAATAAAAAAAATCTGACTATGACAGAGCATATTTTCATATAAATAAACCCTTAGTTTTATGCAAAGCTCATGGGCTCTAAACCTGAGAAATTAAACTTCAACATGGCAGGGTTTTTCTGACATGAAGGTAAAATAATAGCCCCACTAACTCTAACCAGATGTTTAAATGTCAAACATTCTCTTCAATGCTTTGCTAGATCCTATTCCTATGTAGCAATTATCTTACGTGCCTGGTTTTCCTTGCAAGAAAGAGTTCTGCATAAGCTCTGTCTCCTGATTAGCAGTAGCTTCAGTGGAATTAAAATCATTGCCTGTTAGAACCCTTGCAAATATTTAAAATATTCTATACTGGGTCAAGTGTTTCCTTTTGTAAAAATATTCACCAGAGCTTTATGAAAAGCTCTTTGTGAAGAAATTAACATCTCTCCATAGTGCAGGCAGCAGCTCCACCTGTTATCTTAATATAGGAATTATTATTTAGTTCTCCTAGGGTGACACACAGCAAAATGAAATGACAGGAAAAATGATCAGAAGCTGAGGTGGGGACTATTTGAGCACTATGAATGGCTCCTGTAGGAAGCTCTTGGATAACTTCTCGATGAAGTGGGGTGGCTGTGAGCTGGTGTTCAGCTGCTCTTTTCATCCCTTGCCCATGAAGGGAGCCCATCTTAAGTTAACAGGACTGCTTGCAAGAATGACAACGCATGGCTTGGGAACTTACAGGATTGTGGCTTTAAAAATAGATGTAAAATGAATTAGAAACCAATAAAGCATGACAAAAATAGCACTGTGTTATAAACTTTGTTTTCTCTTTCGTTTTCAGAATGCCTTGCACCTGGGGCTACCAGGGATGTGGACAATATAATGCTGTTTCTCCACTCCCCTGCCATGTCCCTTTGTACCGCCACACACAGGTACATCCACGTGGGTGCTCTCCCATGCACCACACACCAGAATACAGCCAACCCCAATATTTTGTTACCTCATGCATGTTCCCAGGGACAGAAACTCTTGCTTCTTGCTAGCAGGAGACCCAACACAGCTCCCATCAGCAAACCTGCTGAAAGCTAAAGCCAAAGCCCTGCTCTGAGGAAAGAGCAGCCCTCAGGAACAGGAACACAGGCATCTGAGCAGACCCTTCCCAACCTCCTGCCCTAACCCTGAAAGTTCCGTTCTCCTTCACTTCTGTACATACAACACATCAAGTCCTCTGATACAAATTAGCTATAGCTGGAAACGGTGCTACAGCTCCAAAGCTACTGCCATTATTTTTGCAAGGACAACAGAGAAAAAGAGGCATCACTTCCCTAAGGCCATGTCCTGCTGCAGCAAAAACAATGAGCGAAGCCCCAGAGGATGCAAAGTCCAACTGTCCTGGCCACATTACAGATACTCTTTATGAATCTGACATACTAATAATGCACTGCTAGTGAAAAAGTGCAGGTGTGGGGAGCTGTACCTGAATTTTACAGTGTTTGCACAAATTACAAATAATTGCCCCTTCTGGCTAACCTGGTCCCCATTCACCCATGAACCTTCATAAACTGCTGGACATATCAAGCGATGGAATGATTGCCATCTTTGGGAGGTGATTATACCACCAAAAGTGTTAGCATGGAGGGCACGTGAAGGATTTGTCACACAGATTCAGTCAGAGGCAGACGTTCTAGGCCATGCTTGCAGCCATTTGTATTTAAAACATTTATGTGCTGTCATAATAGCTACATAATTAGTTTCATGTCTGTTTAGGAAGCTTAAAGTCTTGATTCCTCTTAAACATTTAGAAGAGAGGGGAGAAGGCATTTAAAATTGGCCTATCCATTATTACAGCATATTTCTACTTCTTCAATTACCTGTCTATAAAACACAAAAATACACTTTGAACAAGAAAACCTGTACAGGTAGATGGTAAACCACAGTGAAATTAAAAGAGGTAATTATTACCTGGATGAACCTCTACTCTTCAAGCCCCATTCTTGGGGAAGGAGGAGAGGGGAAAAGACAGGGGAGGAGTCCTAAGTTCATTCGAGTTGATGTCAAGCACCCTGGGCAGCCTCAGCTGGATGGATGTCACCTTGGCAGTCTCATACGTCTTACAGTCAGAGCCATATTGACAGAGACTGGTTCTTGCATGGATGATTGGCAGGAGAAGCTTTCAGAAGAGGTGGTGTGCCATGCTAAAGTAGACATCACTAACGTTTGCCACTTTGCTGCTATGCGGGAAGTTTTCAAAAACTCAGGTCCCAGATTTAGCATAGTTATACAGTACCTAGCACTTATTGGCTTGGATAAAGAAAATTCAGTTCTGATTTGTAAGAATGTCACAGTGTTGTGACACTGTGGTAAATCAAGTTTCAGTCCAAGGCAGAGACCTGAAGCACAAGAATACAGTGCAAATGATGAAGAAAGGACATTGTTATCTGGATATCCACATTGCCAAGCTTTCAGCTTGTAATGAGAATGGTCCCATCATCTGTAATGAGAATGGTCACATCAGGGCACAAAATAACCCCCAGGACTGTGACCACAGTGAAAACCACTATAATGATAACACATTTTAAAAAAAGTTACCCAACAGGCTGCACTGATTTGAAAGAGTTTGCACCTTACTGGTCTTCATTGCTTAGGAATTTGCAGCCACCAGAAGCATTTAAGAGAATAACAGAAGAAACCCAAACAGAAAGCTTGGAAAGTAAACATGGAGAGCAGGTAGAGAAAATGCCTTTCAGCTCCTTAAGTAGACAAGCCCATAGTTGCCCCATTCCAATAAAGCATTTAAGCAATCTTAAGCTTAAATACTGACTTACCACCACAGTTACACTGGTAGCAGTGTAGCAAGAGGCGGGCTCGCCAAGCAGAGTGGCAGAACTGCACTGCCTCTGCCCAGCCACACTGTCAAATATTAACTCAGCAGTTCGGGAGGCTGCACTTGGAAGTAGCATGACATGAAATGGAAGAAACTTCAGGTAGCAAAGAATGAGTCACAAAAGCTAAAAGAAAAACAATAAAGTGACGAAAGATCTTGAAGAAGTGGCTATCACAGGAAGAAAAGAAATAGATGACTAAAGGCCAGGGAAACAGTGACATGAAGCCTGGAGGGTCAGTTACCGGCTTAAATCACAATTGGTGAAAGATAAACCATTGAGCAGGCATCACTGGGAAATAGAGAAGCAAAACAGAAGAGATGCAGAACAGTTAGAGGAATTTAGCTCCAGTGTCTCTGAAGTAGTTTGGCTTGGTGGTAGTGAAATCCTCAGTCATTGGTAAGGGCGGCCAGCATGTGGAAGGAAAATGGATTCTAAATAGTCAGATTGACAAATATTAGTTAATTTTGGTTTAGCATGGCTTTCTCTCTGTGTTTAAGTGACATGTTTTTTTAATGCTCCGGCTTTATTTTTGGACTCTGAGCATGTGTGTAACAAATGCTGTATCTGATGATTAAAACAGATGCCTTTTCATACCCTGTTTCTCTGCTGCACAACCCTGTAGGAGACAGAGGTACTACTGACAGAGCTGTTGTGCTCTTCTTAGCCAAACTGTGATAGCAAAGTCATTCTGCATCCTTGCCCCATTCCCAGCATGGGTTATCTCCTACGAATGTGCCTCTCTGAGTGAGTCACAGCCATCCCTTTATGTGGGACAGCAAGGCACTGTAAGGCTGAAGAGGCCGGTCTGCAGGCATATAAGGAAACTTCTCTGCCACAGCAGCATTGCTGGCTGCCAGGTAAGATTAGAAGCTCCTTATTCTTCCAGAGATGCTTTTACCTGGCCTTCCTTGCACCACACTAGCTGTGAGCATGCTGCAACTGATACCTGCCTTTCTTGATACTCAGCTTGTTTGCCGAGAGCTTGGAGACTGCCATCTTGCCTGTTCATGTTAAAAAATACCCATATCAAATTGCTAGAAGGCTTGACAGCTTTCACAGTTACAGAATTAGCTCTTTAATGAAGCCTCAGCCCAGCTGCCAGTGGCTAGATGTGGGCAGGTTAGATGTGGGCATTGTCCCCACCTAGTGGCACACTCACACTGGGGAGAAGACCAGATCAGGGCTAGGAGGAAGCAGAGGTCCTCCTTCACCTTCTCAAAGAAAAGCACAAAGCCCTCTGGTTATGCAGGGTGACCATGCTCAAGGGAGTATAACCTTACTGCTCCTGTCAGAATCCAGATTGCAAGATCACATAACTTCTTTCGTATCCAGGGGTTTATAATGAAGAATCAGGTCGAATACTTTTACAGAATTATTTGCCACTAGTGAAATTTTAACTGTTTTAACTTAGTGTCTTTCATCAAACTGTCTTCCCTGGTAAGAGTTTCCCAGGTTTCCCATTACCACGGTTTGTACCAGCTGCTTCTCTCCCACTGTAGGTTTTTATAGATTACACTGACTTTACTGTTCAAGGTAGTACTATACAACACTTGTGGAAAACATAATAGGGTGACCCATACTCCAATAATATGTATTATGCAGTATTTTAGATTAAAAAAGACAGTGATTCACATTTCAAAGACCTGGCTATAAAATATCGTGTAATAATTTGCACCAATCTTGGCATACCTGCACTAAAGTCCAAAAGGGTGAGTCAGGTTGCCTAGACTTGAACCTTTGTTCGAAGGAAGGTTATAAAACCCTAAGGTGCCCAAAATCTTATCATCATGCCTTCTGACCAGCATTCCTCCTATGTATAATCTTACTATCTCTTTTTTTCCCCCTGTCCACTTATTTTTAAATCTCTTCTGACTAAAGAAGAATCACAACATTTTCCTTCTATCTGATGTGTAATTAGATGGAGATTTGTTATAGGCAGAGGTGAGATGCATACCTCCAGGTAAAAAGCCAGTAGCTGGAGGAGAGTTGGGGATCCTGGAGATATCAATTTAGCAGGGAAGAATTCAGCTTGTCTTGTAAGATGATAGGAAACACTGTTAGAACTGGCTCTTAGAGGAAAATAATTGTATTTCAAAGTTCAATACATCAGTACAGAATGTCTCTGAGACAACAAACAGGAGCTCCAAAACCTCTCCTCTGTCTGGCCTCAGTTTTACGACAGCTGTTTTTTCAAAGTTATTATTAGTCGAAAAGTCCTTCTCAGAGCTTATAAAAATCAAAGTACTTTGCAGAGCCTTTAGTGATGAAAGGTATTTCCAGGTGAAAAGAAAAATCCATTGGTACAGTACAGTAGGTGAATAACCCCAACTTTTTCAGTTGTAGCTCAAGCTGTGAGACCTAACAGAAATGTCATACTGTGCCTGCTTGCAAAATAACTTCTAAAACCAGAAGCAGACTGTTTGAAATAAATTATTTTCTCTGTGGCTCATGCTGGAATTTACAGAATAAACCAATGTTGGAAGAAGTTTTTTGTTGTGGAATTATGTAGCTGAAATATCTGTTAGGAATGTATTGAAATATATTACACTTTTTTGTCTGTCTGTCTCTCACACGCCCACACAAACCTGGATTGCTCTTTCTGACAATTTCATGGATACAAAACTTTACTCAGCATGTTAAAATGAAAAAAAAAAAAGGTCAGCCCAGAATATTAGGAACAGCTGGACAAGACTTGAGGGAAGATCTGAATAAGACAATACATATCCAGCAGGTTAAACTACCCACACTACAAGGAACATGTCCTAGGAATGAACTCACCTTAGTAGATAGCAGTACTTCTGAGAAGACTTGCTGCTGGCATGTCTCTAGTTGTCAAACACTGTGATGGTTAAGGTAGTAACTTCTGTTCCTTGCTTTTTTCAAAGCTCAGTAAACTCAGACTTGGAGCAGTAGCTTATGCCAGAAATACAAGCTCAGGCTCCAAGTGCAAAGATGAGTGGTAGCAAAATGGGCAGGCTGTCAGTAACTGCTTCCCGAAAGCACACGGTCTACCTGCTTAAAGGAAGTCAATCATGTGGTTGAAGCAAGGCTATGTGAGCAATTATGATTGACTCCTAAAGGGCTTCCTAAACATATGCTCATCCTAATTGACATAATAAATGCCATCGGCATTTCACATACTAAATTATAAAATTGCATGACTAGTTATGTAACAAAAGGTGCACTACCACTCTGATTTGGCTGATTGCTCTGTCTGACTTTGGCAAGACTGGCACCTCAGAAATACCACAAGCTTGCTTACAACCATTTGGCCAGATGACAGAACTGTATTTGTGTGGCTGGACAACCTTCTAAGGTGCTGGTAAGCCAGGAACAGGTACAACAATCCATGCAAACTGCATGAAGGAGAGCATCCCCGGTCCTTGCTGCAGGTTTGTCTGTTGTGTCTCTGTGATGGTGAATGCAGACCATGTGTTCTCTGTGCAGGCCTGCCCTATTTAACCTTAAAATAACAACACAATAGGCAGAGCAAAATGCATGGGATTGTGAAAATCTTAACTTAATACAGCTTCACAGTAAATCTTAATCTGTTTTTGCAATCCTCTCCCAGGGCCACAAGTGGGTCAGTGGGGAAGGTGGGTGATGCTACTTCTCTGCCCTCCCAGTGACAGGGGATGGAAGAGCTGATGAACAGGGAACAACAGAGAAGTGAAGGACTTCTACCCCTCAGGATACTGAAACCTTACACCTCGACCTGCCTCCCATGGCCATAGTACCTGACACCCTCAGACCACACAGCATCTTCTCACATGTGACCACGAGATAACATTTAATAACTACAAAATGCAGAACACGTGATGGATAACCCTGCTAATAACACATAATAAAGTAAGTTGTGTTTTAATTACACTGTGCCTTTACAACTGCTTCTCCGAACCCGGAGTTTCTTAATACTTGACAAACTACTTAATGAGTTCTCGCAACACCCTGTGGGGACCTTTTTTTAGAAGCAACCCGCATGGTTAGAAGCACCTGCATGGTTAGGTGAGCAGGGGAAGGGGCAGCTGGCTGCTCCCACACCATGGGGCCAGTGTCCAGATTCTTTCACAAGAATCCTTGTGCAGAAATGCAACAACAGAGATGCACTCAGACCTGATCCAAGGAAAAACCCCCACAAACTCCTGACTTCTAGGACTGCATCCTCTGCTTTATGGACATGCACCTGCAAGGGGACAGCAACTTGTAGCAGCTGGCTCCCAAGAGCAACTTGTCTAAACATGAGAAGCAAATGCTTGAGTTAAAACCTCTGGCCCATTACACTCAAAGGAAAAATTAGGCAAATTCAATGGAGTAAGGATTCAATCATCTGTATCTGAAGTCTACTTATGTGGCACCTGACTCCTATACTATGATTTAGATATAATAATTATAATATAATAATAAAATAATAAAATATT